>JAHYIQ010000059.1:0-574573 GCA_030673865.1 Melipona bicolor | reverse complement strand
TCGAAAAATGTTTTACCGCGAATATCTGGAAAACCGGACTGTCATTCGGGCTGAAATTTCAGATTTTGTATCAGGAGAACATGAGTTCCGAAGAGGTGGCACGCGAGCATCGTAGAACCAGCGGTGCTCCTGATATTCCAACCTTTCGAAAAATGTTTTACCGCGAATATCTGGAAAACCGGACTGTCATTCGGGCTGAAATTTCAGATTTTGTATCAGGAGAACATGAGGTCCGAAGAGGTGGCACACGAGAATCGGATACCCAGCTCCTGATATTCCAACCTTTCGAATAATGTTTTACCGCGAATATCTCGAAAACCGGACTGTCATTCGGGCTGAAATTTCAGATTTTGTATCAGGAGAACATGAGGTCCGAAGAGGTGGCACGCGAGAATCGTAGAACCAGCGGTGCTCCTGATATTCCAACGTTTCGAAAAATGTTTTACCGCGAATATCTCGAAAACCGGACTGTCATTCGGGCTGAAATTTCAGATTTTGTATCAGGAGAACATGAGGTCCGAAGAGGTGGCACACGAGAATCGGATACCCAGCTCCTGATATTCCAACGTTTCGAAAAATGTTTTACCGCGAATATCTGGAAAACCGGACTGTCATTCGGGCTGAAATTTCAGATTTTGTATCAGGAGGACATGAGGTCCGAAGAGGTGGCACACGAGAATCATATACCCAGCTCCTGATATTCCAACCTTTCGAATAATGTTTTACCGCGAATATCTCGAAAACCGGACTGTCATTCGGGCTGAAATTTCAGATTTTGTATCAGGAGAACATGTGGTCCGAAGAGGTGGCACGCGAGAATCGTAGAACCAGCGGTGCTCCTGATATTCCAACCTTTCGAAAAATGTTTTACCGCGAATATCTGGAAAACCGGACTGTCATTCGGGCTGAAATTTCAGATTTTGTATCAGGAGAACATGTGGTCCGAAGAGGTGGCACCCGAGAATCGTAGAACCAGCGGTGCTCCTGATATTCCAACCTTTCGAAAAATGTTTTACCGCGAATATCTGGAAAACCGGACTGTCATTCGGGCTGAAATTTCAGATTTTGTATCAGGAGGACATGAGGTCCGAAGAGGTGGCACGCGAGAATCGTAGAACCAGCGGTGCTCCTGATATTCCAACCTTTCGAAAAATGTTTTACCGCGAATATCTGGAAAACCGGACTGTCATTCGGGCTGAAATTTCAGATTTTGTATCAGGAGAACATGAGGTCCGAAGAGGTGGCACACGAGAATCATATACCCAGCTCCTGATATTCCAACCTTTCGAAAAATGTTTTACCGCGAATATCTGGAAAACCGGACGGCCTTTCAGGCTCAAATTTCAGATTTTGTATCAGGAGGACATGAGGTCCGAAGAGGTGGCACGCGAGAATCGTAGAACCAGCGGTGCTCCTGATATTCCAACCTTTCGAAAAATTTTTTTACCGCGAATATCTGGAAAACCGGACTGTCATTCGGGCTGAAATTTCAGATTTTGTATCAGGAGAACATGAGGTCCGAAGAGGTGGCACGCGAGAATCGTAGAACCAGCGGTGCTCCTGATATTCCAACCTTTCGAAAAATGTTTTACCGCGAATATCTGGAAAACCGGACTGTCATTCGGGCTGAAATTTCAGATTTTGTATCAGGAGAACATGTGGTCCGAAGAGGTGGCACCCGAGAATCGTAGAACCAGCGGTGCTCCTGATATTCCAACCTTTCGAAAAATGTTTTACCGCGAATATCTGGAAAACCGGACTGTCATTCGGGCTGAAATTTCAGATTTTGTATCAGGAGAACATGAGGTCCGAAGAGGTGGCACACGAGAATCATATACCCAGCTCCTGATATTCCAACCTTTCGAAAAATGTTTTACCGCGAATATCTGGAAAACCGGACTGTCATTCGGGCTGAAATTTCAGATTTTGTATCAGGAGGACATGAGGTCCGAAGAGGTGGCACGCGAGAATCGTAGAACCAGCGGTGCTCCTGATATTCCAACCTTTCGAAAAATGTTTTACCGCGAATATCTGGAAAACCGGACTGTCATTCGGGCTGAAATTTCAGATTTTGTATCAGGGGGACATGAGGTCCGAAGAGGTGGCACGCGAGAATCGTAGAACCAGCGGTGCTCCTGATATTCCAACGTTTCGAAAAATGTTTTACCGCGAATATCTCGAAAACCGGACTGTCATTCGGGCTGAAATTTCAGATTTTGTATCAGGAGAACATGAGTTCCGAAGAGGTGGCACGCGAGAATCGTAGAACCAGCGGTGCTCCTGATATTCCAACCTTTCGAAAAATGTTTTACCGCGAATATCTGGAAAACCGGACGGCCTTTCAGGCTCAAATTTCAGATTTTGTATCAGGGGAACATGAGGTCCGAAGAGGTGGCACGCGAGAATCGTAGAACCAGCGGTGCTCCTGATATTCCAACGTTTCGAAAAATGTTTTACCGCGAATATCTCGAAAACCGGACTGTCATTCGGGCTGAAATTTCAGATTTTGTATCAGGAGAACATGTGGTCCGGAGAGGTGGCACCCGAGAATCGTAGAACCAGCGGTGCTCCTGATATTCCAACGTTTCGAAAAATGTTTTTCCGCGAATATCTGGAAAACCGGACTGTCATTCGGGCTGAAATTTCAGATTTTGTGAATTTTACAATAAATTATGATTATAAATAAGAATAAAATTTGAATAAGATTAATCAGAATTATACCATTATTAACTCTTCCTCTACTAGGGTGCTCGACGCGGAGATGTTCCCGCTGTACAAGCCGAAAGTGTATACATGGCGCGCAGATAGTCGTCAGCATTTAGAATTACAACACATCTAACAGCTACGAAAGTTCATCATGAAATCTAGGATTTTAGTCTTTGATCATACTTTTTGTAAGAGAAAGAACTTTCTCTTAGAAGAGGATATTTAAAAAGAGGATATGTCCTTGATAAATTTTTTGTTTAATTGTACGTCCTGCTCTGGATAATCTCTGTTTGTATTGTTGCGTCTACTTTTGCTGTTTGCGATCATTTGAAGAAAGGAATAAAATCTGTAAATATATACATAAATATATATGTGTAATCTGTATACGTTTTTCTGTACAGAATAAACTATTTATGGAAGTATATTTATATTTTGCTAATATATAATTTATTTTTCTAAAAATTGCAAAAAGATAGCAAATATTTTTCTGAACCATTATAATGAGAGTTTTATTTATATTCTATTTATTATGTTTATAAATAACAATGGGAAACAAAATAAGGCATGCTTACATGCTCACCATAATTTTCAGATCTACAAGTCACACGTAGGTAACAGAAACGCACAAATATGCAATGTTATTAATCAGAGTCAGGTTGAAAGTAAAGGTGTTGAGTTGAGAGAATCATATGGAGAAAAATTCGAAAACTTTAGAAACAAAGTTCTTTTGATCAATTAACGATATTAAACGAAAAGTTATGTTGTCTGAAAGTTTCATAAATTTCCATAATTTCATTGAATATAAAAGTGATTAAATAGTGTTTAACATGAAATCTAGGATTTCAGTCTCGTTAATGTTCGCTGAGAAATGTCCTTTCGAAATTTGATTTTCTCAAAAATGAAGCCTTAAATGAAAAAAAAGCTATTCTTTCTTTCATATCCTTATTTTTTTAATTTACATTTCACGTCCGAACATACAAAATGAATTTGAAGTTTGAAATTTGACTTTTTCTTTAAATTAAATTTTTCAAAAGTTAAGGACGACGAAAAGAAACGGATTTCGTAATCAGTATGCAAAAATTTGTCAGAAATAACTGCTCGTTAGACTAATTATTACTGAGTTATATGTATTAATTATATGTTTTAAATAAAATCGAAAACTCATCAATTTTATTTATATTTGTATTTTGTATACATTTCGTGTTTTTTATACATTTAGATATATTTATACATTAATGTATGATCAAAATACTTTATAATTGCGGTATATTGGGACATATTAATACAATGATATTTACTCCACGCAAATTGCAAGTTTCATTGTGCGTAAATTATGGTGTTTATGGAGTATGGAAGCAATTTTAGGCAAACAGAACCGTTGTTCGGATCTTTGAGAACAACATCTTCTTCTTTGTTATTTCTGCAAAGTAAAATAAATTTCGTGAATAAATGTTTAATAATCAGTGGAAAAGCCAAGTTTAATCTTAATGACAATAATGTTGGAAACTAAGGGAACTAATCAATTGAAGAGTCCAGTACAAGATGGAGTTAATTCACAAAATATTGACGATTATAATTCGTGGTATACAATTATTGTCTCCTAATTTATGATTAAATGTGCAAAATTTGTGCGTAGACTATGAACGTGCATGTGAATGATATGTGTTACAATTTCCATGCCACACCTTGTTCTTGATTAGATACACACCGATTTTCGCAAAATATGAATATCTGAGCATCATGAAGAAAGAAGGAAAAATCTTAAACCATTAAATAAGCACATGATACAGAACGAATTCTGTTTGAAATTTACTTTCAAGTCAAATAAAATGTGCAAAAACATGAGTTGTTAGGTGAAATGCTCAAAAATACGTAAAATATATATTTTTTAACAAGAACAGTTTTTGCAACGCGACTGTTTTGATCTAACTTTTCCATCTGAGCATAAGATGGAAGCATAAATTAGCCAGTTTTCCAGATAACTCTTAAGGTTAAATAAAAGAAATACCAATTTCAATTAAGCAGTTTCAAGGTATAACTCCATGTTGCGCTGGACTTCACAGTTATTTCATTGTTAATTGTAAAACAAACTTACCTGTTATACAGAACAACCACGACTTCATTCGATGGAGTTACAAAGGCTGTAGATTCTACATTAGAAAGATTGTTGTTAAGATCTATTCTAACGGAGCCCCTTTCGACAAATCTGCTGAAGTGTTTAAGGGCATAGTACATCGGCTGCTTAAAAAATTCATCAGTCTCTGGATTCACAATGATGGGCGCATCGACGTTATTATTAATCCAATTTGGTCCACCCGCTTTGTTCAAAACTAAATTCCAATCTATCCATCCGATTCCCCAATGGTTCATATACTTGGGATGGAACACAGTGGAAAAATAAGTTTGTGTGCGGGAAAAAAATAAGAAGTTGCACATTTCATATGCAGTTAAGATAATCCTTTACCTTACCTCTATTATACTTAAAACGTATTCCTGCGCTCTTTCCCAAGAACCTAAGGCAACCTTTAGAATGTTCAGAAATCCGGCACCTACGTGTGAAACACATATTAACTTCTAGTTGGAATTGTACGTAAGTTTTTGATAAGAATACAGAGTAATAGTATATATAATAAGCACAAAATGTGACTCGAAAAACTAATAAAACAAATGATACGAAGTTTATTATTCAGGAAGATATTTCAATCGTTCGTTTCAAGTGCAATTATAAGCAACATTTATCCATACCATGCGTTCCTTTATTCAATATAGATAGATTATATATATATTGTTCAATTTTCTATAAATATCCAGCAAAGGGCGAACGAATTTTATTACGATCTAATATATATTCTGTGAGTTATTGTCGCAATGCGATGATAGTAATAATTATTTATAAATAGCTCACCTGTACACGCCTCGGTCATGAGAATGAATTTATCTGGGGAAAGATTATGCGTGTCATCTAATAATAATGATGGGAAGAATCGATCGAAGTACCAATGTACAGCTGTGCCACTAATGTAGTGTTTCGCTTTCTGATTTCGAAAAACTAACTCTGGAACCAAAGGTATTTCGAATATTTGATCGTCCAAAATGAGAATTTTTGTCCTGTTGAATTCGGAGTTTTCTAACATCGGACCGGCATAATCAGCAATCCATTCGGAAACAGTACTCGGTGTCCATCCCATATCGTTAAGCCTATCGAAAGGCACAAATGCATTTAGCGGCTCATTTCCTGTTGTAATCCCCCATATATCGATGCCATGCTTTTTATATTCTTCCAGGAATTTAATCAAGTAATCGACGTAAGTCCCGTAATATCTTTTTTCCAGGAAGCCTAAACATCAGTTGTAAATTAGTACTACGGTATATATTATATTATAAATGGTTAGTATAAATCCATTTACGGTGTAAAGTTTAAGAGTGCAGAAGTGAAGAGAACGTGTATATAAAAATGTATGGACTACTGAAAACACAGCACTTCTTTCGTCACTTAATTGTATTTGTAAAAATATGAAAAAATCGATTATAATGCAAGAGGATCACAGTGGTTTTCGTTTGCAAAAAGCATATTTTCACAGATCTATTTACTGCATGTAGGCGATGTACAATTTCGTAACAGTGTTCGATATAAGTTGCATCATTACACTTACCAAATAATCCATTGATTCGGTCATTAATTTTCATCCATGCTGGAGCTGACCACGCAGAACTGACGAATTTCACGTCAGGATTTAATTCAATGGCTCTCTTTATAAATGGTATTTTATAATTGTAATCCTCTGGAGCGAGACTGAAGTATTGCAATGACACGTCGCCGGGAGAGTCATCGTACGTGTAAGGTCTTGTAGAGAAATCGGTTCCACCGATTGGTATACGACCTAACGAGTACCTACTTCCGTTTCTACCATAGTACGTCCTACAATCGGTTAAGAACGGTTATAGCTATACGTGTATAATTAAATCGTGGCTATGTTATTTTTCGGGGAATTACATAGCAGAAAGCACTACTGCTATTAATTTGCTTGAAAATTAGAAATCAATTGGATTTATACATTATTCTTTTTCTTACTTTCTAGAATCTTTCGCAGATATTTTATAATTTGCAATTTGTTGGTAATTCACAGTTTTACATTTGTTTACATCACAAACGAATTTTTATGCATGCTGAATTCCACAGGGTATATATAATACAATGAAAAAGCATACAGAATACAGTGGAGTACCAGGATATACTATGGCGAATAATTTTCAAGATCCTTTTCATGACATTTATAACACGTAAAACTTTTTTTCGAAAGTTGAATTTGGATTAAAAATCGACAGTCTACCAATATTACAGACTATAAGGATAATTAGCAAATGTTTTATAAAATTTTTCTTCTCGTTAATGTTTAATTACCGCATTATTTGGTCCTGAGCAGCTTGACTGAGATTCCTGATGTTTATTCCCGTCGCGTCCGTAAAAGCACCACCAAAACCGAAGATCGTTTGATATCTTTTCGATGGATCTACGGTTAGAATGGGTGCGTAGGATGACGCTTTACAGGAATTGAAACGCGCCTGTGACAAGTTCAGCCTCAGTCCACTTTTGCTCGAAACGTACCAATACAGCGTCCCGTTTTCTGGGATTCTCGGGTTGCTATCCGGCGTGTCATCACAATACGTTGCATTACAAACGCATACGATGCCGGTAGCAAACTCCCGCGGCACGCAGTCATTTGCGTGCGTATAGCCTGCGATTAACAACATTACTTTTGTTAAATATTTTACAATTGCGATTTTAAAGGTTATCGTACGACATACAGGAGGCTCGTGAAATCGTGTTGCAATTGGCCACTTCTATACGACAATCGAAACGAAGGGCTAGTACTTTCTCATTTAGATCTTTTTTTTGAGAAAATTGAATACTGCTTTCTGTAGAACATTTTCGAAACTTGTGAAGAAAACATTCTCATCATTTTCAAAATAAGTAGAATTTGGCCAAGTTATTTAGTTAACAATTGTCTTGGTACACTTATACTTGATTTTTCAAATTTCAATTTTTGAATGAAGCATCAGTTTTCATATCTGTACAGAGAAGTATGAGTACCTTCACATACAACGTATTTTTTTCAGCCCACGATTCGGAGATCTCAGGACCTCCTTGCCATTTTCGTGTCACATCGTGTAACATTATAATTTCTGAATATCCTAACTGTTTGAACATTACCTAATATATCGAATAATTTATTTATAACAATTAAACAATAAATTCTCTTCTGTAACGTTTCCAAGTATCATATTTAAAATTTTTAATTAATAATTTGTAGTAATCCAGGCACTAATACACATCTAAGAAATTTTAATTAATTGCTTCGCGTTATTAAAAATCAAAACGTCACGTCAATTTCGATCGATACGGAAACAACAGCTTGGTACAAATCGAAATTTCGTCAGCACGCATGGACTAAATACTTAAATAATACTTCTGAATACTCTAATTCTATAAACTTCATCTATTATTTAAAAGTAAAGTACTAAAAGTATTGAAAGTGATAAAATTGAGTTAAAGTGAACTTCTGGACTGTATTCAAACGCTGAAGAGAGTTTAAGAATGTTTGAGAAGTTCAAAATGTTCAGAGACCTCCGATACAATCAAGTGTAACATAAAACTTGGGATCGTAATACTGAATGCAACGGTCGGTAAGTCGCATGGTGTTGTTTCTTTGGTGGCGATACCTGGACTTAATAGTTGATAATTATTATTCAAAATTCAACACGAATGCAATTGCCATGAGTCGTATTATACACGTATAGGACAGTTACAATATTTTAGTAATAACCGTAATATAACTTATCTTTCTGCATGTACCTACGTAATAGGTTAATATACCACAATTTGTTATTTGTTAATATCTTGAAAACATGATGGTCTTTCTGGCTGAAATTTTGCACTTTGTATCAGAAAGGCATGAGGACCGAAGAGCTCGCACGACAAAACTCTAGAGCCAGCTGTGCTCTTGATATTTCAAATTTTCGAGATACGTTTTAGCGCGAATATCTTGAAGACGGGATGGTCTTTCAGATGAAACAATAGGTCTGCGATCCAGTGGTTATCTACTTCTTGTTCTTAGATGGTAATGTGTTCTATAAACAATTCAAAGTTATTATTATAAAACATGTTTGAGTTTCTTTCCATTCAAGTGTTGCCATTGTATTTTATATGTCAATGAAATAAAAAAACGTGTAAGCATTGATCAAAGAGATATAACGAGATTACTATACATTCCTTTTTTGTCTTAACTCTTCACAATGTTTCCAATAATATAGATTTATGTAGCATTTTTGTTTAAACTAATGGGACAGATTCGTTATTTTTACTTTTAGAAGAAGAACCACTTGTTATATTTGTATTTAGAGATGTTTGTGGCAACATTTTCTAAATGGAATAATATCCGTAAGATCAGAATTATCGTAGTAATATTGATCATATTCTCTCTGCAGATATTAATTTTTACCGTATAAGTTGTTCCTGAGTGGTTGGACTCAAATCAAAATCCTTGGTACTAAATCCAAACTCGTTTGCTATTTGTTTTTGTCATTAATAGCCAGGTTTACATCGACATGTATGCAATCTTGATTATTTTGATTGAAGTGCACTTCTGACTATTTCAATTTCAGACCGTCTCTGTTCGACTAATACTAGCGAGATTTATCTAATTTCAGAACTTCCGGTCTGTTCTCTGGTATTCCATCGCAATACGTTGCATTACAGGCGCATGTAATTAAGATTTTTTCTACCTTATATGGTAGATAGTCATTTGCGATACCTATGGTCCACGAAAATATTTTTGAAAGGACATTACGTACCGTTGTTGCAAAGAAAGATAAATAATAGAAGAGCCTTCCACGTGTGTTCCATGCTGATCAGCGAAAACTGAACTACAGGCAGGTATACGGATAGCAGAAAGCTGACCTATGGCTTATATATAGTAGTTGTATGCCATTCTTTTATCACGTATGTCATTCATACTTGATATATTGTTTGTATGTGCGTTATGTAAATTAGAGACGGGTCATTTGTCTAATTGATTAACTTGTGGAAACGAGAAGAACAAGAAATTGATGAGACGTTGTACATTCTTCTCTGAAATTCTTTTTAAGATTTAAGTATGCATATTATTTATTATGAGGCATACTGAGTGTACCATGGTACATATAGGCATATTAGTGTAACATATAAAATGTACAAAAGTACAAAATAGTATATCTTTGGAATAGTCAGGTTGCCTTCTGAAACAAGCTATTTGTTATTCCACAGGAAAAAAGAAACGTTTGTTACTTAGTAATTAATGTTTCAACTAGGGCTAAGTCATTAAGGAAATTTATTTCAAATATAGAAAGTTAAACATAAATTGTTACTGAATTTCAAAAAAATCAAAAAAGTGTAGTTGACCACTTTGTTCTGTGTTAAGAATTTTCGAATAAATTATGATTATAAATAAGAATAAAATTTGAATAATATTAATCAGGATTATACCATTATTAACTCTTCCTCTACTAGGGTGCTCGACGCAGAGATGTTCCCGCTGTACAAGCCGAAAGTGTATACATGGCGCGCAGATAGTCGTCAGCATTTAGAATTACAACACATCTAACAGCTACGAAAGTTCATCATGAAATCTAGGATTTTAGTCTTTGATCATACTTTTTGTAAGAGAAAGAACTTTCTCTTAGAAGAGGATATTTAAAAAGAGGATATGTCCTTGATAAATTTTTTGTTTAATTGTACGTCCTGCTCTGGATAATCTCTGTTTGTATTGTTGCGTCTACTTTTGCTGTTTGCGATCATTTGAAGAAAGGAATAAAATCTGTAAATATATACATAAATATATATGTGTAATCTGTATACGTTTTTCTGTACAGAATAAACTATTTATGGAAGTATATTTATATTTTGCTAATATATAATTTATTTTTCTAAAAATTGCAAAAAGATAGCAAATACTTTTCTGAACCATTATAATGAGAGTTTTATTTATATTCTATTTATTATGTTTATAAATAACAATGGGAAACAAAATAAGGCATGCTTACATGCTCACTGATAATTTTTAGTTGTACTAGTAACACGTACGTAACAGAAACGCACATATGTGCACTGTTATTAATCAGAGTCAGGTTGAAAGAAAAGGTGTTGAGCTGAGAAAACCATATGGCGAAAAATTCGAAAACTTTAGAAACAAAGTTCTTTTGATCAATTAACGATATTAAACGAAAAGTTATGTTGTCTGAAAGTTTCATAAATTTCCATAATTTCATTGAATATAAAAGTGATTAAATAGTGTTTAACATGAAATCTAGGGTTTCAGTCTTGTTAATTTTCGCTGAGAATTGTCGTATCGAAATTTGATTTTCTCAAAAATGAAGCCTTAAATGAAAAAAAAGCTATTCTTTCTTTCATATCCTTATTTTTTTAATTTACATTTCACGTCCGAACATACAAAATGAATTTGAAGTTTGAAATTTGACTTTTTCTTTAAATTAAATTTTTCAAAAGTTAAGGACGATGAAAAGAAACGGATTTCGTAATCAGTATGCAAAAATTTGTCAGAAATAACTGCTCGTTAGACTAGTTATTACTGATTTATATGTATTAATTATATGTTTTAAATAAAATCGAATAAACTCATCAATTTTATTTATATTTGTATTTTGTATACATTTCGTTTTTTATACATTTAGATATATTTATACATTAATGTATGATCAAAATACTTTATAATTGTGGTATATTGGGACATATTAATAGAATGATATTTACTCCACGCAAATTGCAAGTTTCACTGTGCGTAAATTATGGTGTTTATGGAGTATGGAAGCAATTTTAGGCAAACAGAACCGTTGTTCGGATCTTTGAGAACAACATCTTCTTCTTTGTTATTTCTGCAAAGTAAAATAAATTTCGTGAATAAATGTTTAATAATCAGTGGAAAAGCCAAGTTTAATCTTAATGACAATAATGTTGAAAACTAAGGGAACTAATCAATTGAAGAGTCCAGTACAAGATGGAGTTAATTCACAAAATATTGACGATTATAATTCGTGGTGTACAATTATTGTCTCCTAATTTATGATTAAATGTGCAAAATTTGTGCGTAGACTATGAACGTGCATGTGAATGATATGTGTTACAATTTCCATGCCACACCTTGTTCTTGATTAGATACACACCGATTTTCGCAAAATATGAATATCTGAGCATCATGAAGAAAGAAGGAAAAATCTTAAACCATTAAATAAGCACATGATACAGAACGAATTCTGTTTGAAATTTACTTTCAAGTCAAATAAAATGTGCAAAAACATGAGTTGATAGGTGAAATGCTCAAAAATACGTAAAATATATATTTTTTAACAAGAACAGTTTTTGCAACGCGACTGTTTTGATCTAACTTTTCCATCTGAGCATAAGATGGAAGCATAAATTAGCCAGTTTTCCAGATAACTCTTAAGGTTAAATAAAAGAAATACCAATTTCAATTAAGCAGTTTCAAGGTATAACTCCATGTTGCGCTGGACTTCACAGTTATTTCATTGTTAATTGTAAAACAAACTTACCTGTTATACAAAACAACCACGACTTCATTCGATGGAGTTACAAAGGCTGTAGATTCTACATTAGAAAGATTGTTGTTAAGATCTATTCTAACGGAGCCCCTTTCGACAAATCTGCTGAAGTGTTTAAGGGCATAGTACATCGGCTGCTTAAAAAATTCATCAGTCTCTGGATTCACAATGATGGGCGAATCGACGTTATTATTAATCCAAGTTGGTCCACCCGCTTTGTTCAAAACTAAATTCCAATCTACCCATCCGATTCCCCAATGGTTCATGTACTTGAGATGGAACACAGTGCAAAAATAAGTTTGTGTGCGGGAAAAATAAGAGATTGCACATTTCATATGCAGTCAAGGTAATCCTTTACCTTACCTCTATTATACTTAAAACGTATTCCTGCCCTCTTTCCCACGAACCTAAGGCAACCTTTGGATTGTCCTGAGATTTGTAACCTGTGTATACATAACCAAGTTTTTAATAACAATACAGAGTAACAGTGTACAATATGAGACTTCATGGTATTTTCATTAAAAAATGCTGCAGTGGCAACAATTTACAATTAACAGAACAAATGATACGAAGTTCATTCAGGAGAATATTTCGGTCGTTCTCTTCGTATTTGCAATTACACAGATTATATATATATATATATATATATATATATATATATATATATAGTTCAATTTCCTATAAATATCCAGCAAGGGACGGATGAATTTATTTTTATTACGATCTAATATATATTCTATACGCTATTGTCGCAATGCGAAGATAGTAATACTTATTTATAAACAGCTCACCTGTACACGCCTCAGTCATGAGAATGAATTTATCTGGGGAAAGATCGTGCGTCTTATCTAATATCGATGATGGGAAGAATCGATCGAAGTACCAATGTACAGCTGTGCCACTAATGTAGTGTTTCGCTTTCGGATTTCGAAAAACTATCTCATCAACCCAAGGTAATTCGAACCTTTGATCGTCCAGAAGGAGGATATTTATCCCGTTAAATTCGGACTTTTCTAACATCGGACCGGCATAATCAGCGACCCATTCGGAAACAGTACCCGGTGTCCATGCCATAACATTAAGCCTATCGAAAGGCATAAATGCATTTATTGGCTCATTTCCTGTTGAAATCCCCCACATATCGATGCCATGCTTTTTATATTCTTTCAGGAATTTAATCAAGTAGTCGACATAAATCCCGTAATATCTTCTTTCCAGGAAGCCTAAACATCAATTGTAAATTAGTATTACGGTATATATTATAAATGGCTCGTATAAATCCATCTACGGTGTAAAGTTTAAAAGTGCAGAAGTGAAGAGAACGTGTATATAAAAATGTATGGACTACTGAAAACACAGCACTTCTTTCGTCACTTAATTGTATTTGTAAAAATATGAAAAAATCGATTATAATGCAAGAGGATCACAGTGGTTTTCGTTTGCAAAAAGCATATTTTCACAGATCTATTTACTGCATGTAGGCGATGTACAATTTCGTAACAGTGTTCGATATAAGTTGCATCATTACACTTACCAAATAATCCATTGATTTGGTCATTAACTTTCATCCATGGTGGAGCTGTCCATGCAGCACTGAATAATTTCACGTCAGGGTTTAATTCAATGGCTCTCTTTATAAATGGTATTTTATAATTGTAATCCTCTGGAGCGAGACTGAAGTATTGCAATGACACGTCGCCGGGAGAGTCATCGTACGTGTAAGGTCTTGTAGAGAAATCGGTTCCACCGATTGGTATACGACCTAACGAGTACCTACTTCCGTTTCTACCATAGTACGTCCTACAATCGGTTAAGAACGGTTATAGTTATACGTGTATAATTAAATCGTGGCTATGTTATTTTTCGGGGAATTACATAGCAAAAAGCATTACTGCTATTGATTTGCTTGAAAATTAGAAATCAATTGGATTTATACATTATTCTTTTTCTTACTTTCTAGAATCTTTCGCAGATATTTTATAATTTGCAATTTGTTGGTAATTCACAGTTTTACATTTGTTTACATCACAAACGAATTTTTATGCATGCTGAATTCCACAGGGTATATATAATACAATGAAAAAGCATACAAAATACAGTGGAGTACCAGGATATACTATGGCGAATAATTTTCAAGATCCTTTTCATGACATTTATAACACGTAAAACTTTTTTTCGAAAGTTGAATTTGGATTAAAAATCGACAGTCTACCAATATTACAGACTAAAAGGATAATTAGCAAATGTTTTATAAAATTTTTCTTCTCGTTAACGTTTAATTACCGCATTATTTGGTCCTGAGCAGCTTGACTGAGATTCCTGATGTTCATTCCCGTCGCGTCCGTAAAAGCACCACCAAAACCGAAGATCGTTTGATATCTTTTCGATGGATCTACGGTTAGAACGGGTGTGTCGGATGACGCTTTACAGGAATTGAAACGCGCCTGTGACAAGTTCAGCCTCAGTCCACTTTTGCTCGAAACGTACCAATACAGCGTCCCGTTTTCTGGGATTCTCGGGTTGCTATCCGGCGTGTCATCACAATACGTTGCATTACAAACGCATACGATGCCGTATGTAAACTCCCGCGGCACGCAGTCATTTGCGTGCGTATAGCCTGCGATTAACAACATTTCTTTTGTTAAATATTTTACAATTGCTTTGCGATCTTAAAGGTTGTCGTAAGACATACAGGATGCTCGTGAAATCGTGTTGCAATTGGCCAGGGGGTAGTTCTACATGCGAAATCGAAACTAAACCAAAGGCTAGTATTTTTTCATTTAGAACTTTTTTCATAAAATTGAATACTGCTTTCTATAAAACATTTTCGAAACTTGTGAAGAAAACATTCTCATCATTTTCAAAATAAGTAGAATTTGGCCAAGTTTAGTTAAGAATTGTCTTGGTACACTTATACTTGATTTTTCAAATTTCAATTTTTGAATGAAGCATCAGTTTTCGTATCTGCACAGAGAAGGTATCTGAATACCTTCACATAGAATGTATTTGTTCGGCCTACTATTATAGAGTCTCAGGACCCCCTTGCCATTTTCGTGTCACATCTTGTAACATTATAATTTCTGAATATCCTAACTGTTTGAACATTACCTAATATATCGAATAATTTATTTATAACAATTAAACAATAAATTCTCTTCTGTAACGTTTCCAAGTATCATATTTAAAATTTTTAATTAATAATTTGTAGTAATCTAGTCACTAATATATATCTAAGATATTTTAATTAATTGTTTCGCGTTATTAACGAGCATGAGGTTCGAGAAGGTGGCACACCAAAATCCTAGAGCCAACTGTGCTCCTGATATTTCAAACTTTCGAAAAATGTTAGAGCGCGATCGTCTTGAAAATGAGATGGTCTTCCTGGCTGAAATTTGAGATTTTGTTTCGGAATCTGGAGATAGAATTAAACATTTTGCTTGTATCATTGTAATTGCTATAATCACAGATGAACTTCACATTTCAGCATTGAAAGTTTGACGACACTATAATGGGTCTCAAGAATCATATTGCTGACGCATTTACTAATTTACCGACCGTTGTTTAAACATAGATTGCGCTAAAAAATCAGTGATTTTTTAATATATTGATTTTTCAGGTCACGGGCTACCATAAAGTCCATAAGATACAATGTCTATTCATATAGCTCGTCTGTGATATTTGTTATTATTTTGAAGTTTTGCTCTACGCTTTCATAATCTGCGGTCAATTATTCGACTTATTTTTGCATCTATCTAGCCGATTGTACCACGATTTTAAGGATACTCAAAATTTTAATGACAATCAGAAGATACTACTGATCTACAGTGACTCACGAAAATGTTTGAACGCGCATTATTATACGTATTATACAGAATATTTTAAAATTTTAATAACATTGTCATGAGAGACAATTATTATATTTACATTGGTAAAATTTAAAAACAATCTGAAAATTTCGGTGTATAAAAGTTATAAGATATTCATTATATAAAATTAGTATAGAACAGCCATCTCAAGCGTATAATAAGTATTATTATTTATAATATTAGTAATATTACTAAGCCTTGTTATTGTAGTATTGAATCGATAATTCAGAGAAAGTTTTTGTAAGTAATAGAATACTTTCACAAGCGGTTTTTAATTTGTAATTTTCTAATGCGTCCGATCCAGTTCAGTTTTTGTCATTTTTGAATATCATTAGTAAAATTTATCAAGTAATTTATCACATAGGTGTCTATTCTTACCAGCGATGACGAACGTCACGAGTGTAACCACTGCCCAGCATTTGTTCCACATCTTCATCGATGTTCAATCCTTGAAACAGAAAACATAATATACATTACCTGTTTTAAAGAATGCGACTTCTGTATTTTCTTTCCTTCATCAAGAAACTAAAAAGACCGACTTTACTGAAAAATCTTACATTTTTGATATGTATTTGAATCTTTGATTGTACCTATACAATAATAATAATAATATAATAATAATATATATATAATAATATATAATATACATCTATTTTTGACTATTTATCACTCTTTAATGTATCATACAGATTAATATATTATTTTATTTTTTATTACGATTGTTCTCACTATTTTTCTCATTAAAACATCATTATTGACACATAACAGACACACAGTCAAACAGATTTTTGAAAAATCGTCATATTAGAACTCAAAAGAAATAGATTTTCTATCTTTCTTTTTGTAAGTTTCGCATATTATTCTCACAAAATGCGTCGAAGAAAATCCTCGTCAAAATAAATCCTCACCGATTCAACTATATCTCTTTCGAGAGTCAATTAAAGTAGAGATCGTGATATTAAACGAGGATATTATTATTGGAAACTTGAATAACTCGCAACTGTTTAATCACCGAGAAGGATATTTTTTCAGACTGACTTTCTCTTCGTCTTGATCTCGTTTCGCGCGCCTCGTGTCGTTGTTGGTTGAAATCAGGTGTGTGTGTGTGTGTGTGTGTTAGGTAACATGCGAATTCGAACGAGGCGGACGAGACCCAACGGTACAATAAAACTATAATACATTGCTGAGAACGCGGCATCGCGCGACATCAGCTCTCCCACCTATTCCAAAAGTAGTGTTGCTCTGCACGTCGCGACGCGTTGTTGCTTTCTCATTCCCGTTGCATCTACGAGCCATCTCTACGAGTACTTTCACATTACTTTTTGTTTGTTTTTTTTTCATGAACCATGTAGCTTGTCGGTTGCAACCGACTCCTGCACGATATTTCTGTAAATTTCGTAGCATTTGACAGTTACAATTGTCATACCCGAGGTGCAATTAAATTGTTTACAGAAGTTTTCGAATATTCCTCGTGGTAATATTTTATCGATGCGCGTTATGCATCGTGCACATTATGTGTATTAACACAAGACATTTTATCAACATCACGAAAGCAGTATAATAAGAAACGATTATTTTCAAATTACGAACTTACGCAAGAATTCGTAAAATATCCAAATTGCAGTGTTTTCTTTTTCTTTTTTTTTTCTTTTTGTAATATGTTTGGCACGTAGAACAACTCTCTACCGAGGGTCTATCTTTTCGTTTCAACTGTAGTCTCGGAAGTACGAACTCAAAAATTAAACTTCTAGTTGGCGATACGTCGATAAAATTTGAAAATCCAGAAAATCAATATGTATTTATTTTGAGAATGTAACAAGTGTTGAAGATAATCCTACATACCGAATATGCTGATATAATAATGACTGTTTAAATACATTTCTGCGAAAAATATGCTTGTTAAACGTGTGTTCGAAACTTGATCATCGATACAATTGTGACAATCGTGTCTCACTACAGTATATTAAATGAAATTTATATAATGACTCACGAACGTATTCGAACATTTTCTTGACGTTTCATTAACATTTTAATATGAGAAACGACTATTATAATTATATTGATAAAATTTGAGAATGTACATAAAAGTTACGAAACATTTATTACAAACGTACATTCAATAAAAAAATAGGAACAAGTTATATAGTTTCACTTCTGAATTGCAAGTTTGTTCTAAACTGGTAAAAAAATGTTCGTAAAAGATCGTACGATGTGTATTAATTTCAAGTATTATTATTAAGTTCAAATTAAAATATGTTGATCCGCGTTAAAGGCCGTTGTTCCTAAGAAAGAATTGTAAAAAGTACTTTATTCCATTGTAATTATCGTCGTTCCGCGATAAGTAAAAATGCAAATTTCGTTTATTTGTCTCTGCAGGTCACTTACGCCTGTCAAAGATCGCACAAAGACCTTGACAATTAATAAGTACATATATATCTATGATTTGTAATATTCAAGTAGTGGCAACTTGGTGATCACGATACCTAGTATAAATAACTAATACTAAAAATAGATAAAGTTTTGTACGATGAGTA
Organism: Melipona bicolor; assembly: GCA_030673865.1. NCBI lineage: Eukaryota > Metazoa > Arthropoda > Insecta > Hymenoptera > Apidae > Melipona > Melipona bicolor. The sequence goes on along the minus strand of JAHYIQ010000059.1, from coordinate 555,855 downwards.
AAATAATTTGTCTAAGAAAAAAAAAAAAAACGCAACTATTGTCACAAAAACAGAATAGTTACTGGAAAGAACAAATAATCGCATGCTAATATTTATGAGATATCATTTTTCATGTTTTTTTTTTTTTGCTAATAGACTATAAATATTTGTCATTAATAACTGTTATATTTTTTCTTCTTATTGGTGTTACACAAAATCGATATCGGTATATCGATTAATCGGTAATACACAGGGATATGGTACGATAATTAATCGTTATACGATACTGGTGTTACATAAAATCGATATCAGTGACATATTGGAATACGAGATGATAATCAATTATCATCACAGTGACGCAGTGAAAGAAAAAAGAAAAAAAAAGGAAAACAATTGATAAATACAGCTATGACGTTGTTGTTATCTTTTAATCTGTTATCTTGTATTAATCTCCTGCTCGCCGCTAATCACTTATTAATTATATTAATATAATAATTTCGAATGTACAACTATACTTTCGTGTACACACTGATTATAAATAATATTTCATTTGGACTTATGAATGTCATCGCGTATATGTTTCACATTTTCTTTCGTCGCAAACACATAGTACAGCGTACTTGTATATTTTGCCACGACATCGACTACGATGATACAAAAAAAGTCAAAAAGATATAGTGCTCTTTGAAAAAAGTCAAAGCTATCTTCATCTTTTATTCAAAACATTTTTTTAAAGCTGCAATTTATTGCCAACTGAGGGCTGATTAGTTTTTTATTTTAAATGTATGTTTTTATTATATTTTCCCTATTCCTTGCAGTTAATTTTATTTTAACTTGATTCTACTTAATTTGATTAAAGTAAATTTAATTTACCTGATGCAAATCCTATGCTTTAGTCATTGACAGTTTTAATGTTAAAGTGTTTGATCAATAATTATATTAATAAATATAGTTGTGTTACGAATTATAAATTAGGTATAGTTAGATTGTATTATACAGTGTGTCACAGAAATATCCCTCTAATTTTCGACTTTGCACGATTGATGTTAATTTACAATACAAATTTTGAAGTTCCTTTTAACGAGAGTGTATGATAAAATAATTATACTTAATTAATAAATATTCTTTAGTTGATATTGTGAATTGTGATATATATATATATATATAGGAATAGATAGGAATCGTTCAAAGTTGACAATCATAGGAAGATATTACTTTAAAATAAGTCAGAGATAGAAGCATGATCTCGAGTTCACGGATAACAAAAATGAAAATGTATAATAAAAATAAGAATCGACACAGCGTGCGATTGTTGCTTGATCTCAAAAATTTACACGGTTTGAAAAATGTCAGTGAAAGAGTCCTCTAAACATCTATCGAATAAAATATTTAAATTCTTGCAAAGTATTATCACTGCAACGTATTCGAGGTTTAGGTTAGGTTTGGCACTGACCGAGCAATTTCAGTTCTTTATATCCAACGATAGTTGTTACGTGGCTCTGACGAATTTTTGAAATTTCACGCGAGCAGCGATTGACGTGTGAATGCACTTCAAAAACTTACCGCATGAACGATTTAAACCCGGTCTCACGTGGGATCAGTGCAACTAATACTGAATTCAAGATCGGCACTAAGAGTTCCTTATATATTCCAAAAATTATATAATTTCAGTGGTGGGGCAAGAAGTATTATTTATGGCATGCGATATATTTGCGATCCTCCCAACCAGAGGGTGCCGCTAGACTAAACACGTGTGCTGCGTGAAGGATGTACATACACGTATTCGCTCATATTGTCTGCATGTTCACTTTACCAGGAGTTGCTACTTTCAGCTCGTGTGTTTAATTTCGTCAAAAATTTGTTGTGCCAAAAGAAAATCTTTACGAAATAAATTATTGCAATGAAAAAATTTAAAATAATAATTTACAAAAATGTTTAAAATATTTAAAATTCCATTATCATTTATTCATCTCCCAACACCAATTAATGTTAATTATATATGAAATTTTGGATCAATAATAATAACAATCAAATTTTGTTTATATACATTGTTAATAATATTTCCGACGAAAATTACACACACGAGTTTAAATACAATCAAATACAAGGGAAAAGTAGTAACCCAAAGATGATGTTATGATTTGATTTTCATATTTATAATAAAAGCATTTAAGCGGGAAATGTATTCTTTCTTTGCCAACTATGCATGCAGAGAAAAATGTTTCTACTAAATGTCAGAGACTTGTAGTAACAAGCATGCAAAAGTTCTTCATTCTGCCTGGAAAGAAATATTTCTTCTACTTTTAGAAGGTTAAAGAATTGTGTGTTAAAATATATTTAAAAGGCTTATAGATTCGGTATTTATAAGCAATGTCATTCAATCTTCAATATTTTTAGATACATATATAGAGTTTCCAAAATTATGCGTGTGACGTATGCCACGTCACAATGGACGATAATAAGCAAAAATGTATGAATCACAAAACTCATTCTCGATATTTCAGACATCGGGATACATTTTGTAGCGGATGGTATTCCATGTTTTTGATGCTTCTTTTTCTCTCGAAACACTTGAAATAAAACTTGAATAAATAAAATAAATTAATAAGATACTGAAAAGATATTGATTTAATAATAAACGACAAATTACATTTTTTCTCTCACGTTAATTTGGAAGCATACTGGTTGAAAATTACTGCCATAGATTAACACAAAGACAGACGAATTAATAAATGTGAATTATAAATTTGTAATAAATGCGCAGATTTTCGTTTATAAAGGATGAAATTCAATTTATAGACAGTCACTTTTCAAAGAATTTATTTTCCATAATGTTCGTTATCCTCATTTTCGCTCAAGTTCCTAAAAGAATTTAGTATTACAATGCTTGACATATATAAAATTCAACTAAATTATTCTCTTTGTTTCTTTTATTTTCTAACACACACAATTACAGTTTATCTGCTAAACTATAGTAGATAGTTTATCTATACATTTTAAACAAAAGTTTGAATTTTGATGGAAAATCCAATTGTAAGAAATTTAAAGTTCGAAACTCCTTCCATTGCACTTATCTTTAAAAATGTATGATAAGCAAATATCCATTAAACAATAGGCTATCTTATTAATTTTAACGTTGCACATTATGACTCAGGCATTATGACTCAAGCAAACATTAGTGACACAGCATTTTGTTCTATCGCTGTTCGAAAACTTTCGATGATGCAATTCGATGTATATTATATTATCGTTATTCGACCATGCTTGTTTGATTCCTTTTATTGTTGTTGACGTGCCTAGGTCTTGGGGGATCATCACAAGACGATCCCCTCGAAATAAAACAAATTTTATTTCAACGAACAGCGTGGAGATAATTACCCGGATGAACTGAAATAACACACCTGTATATATACGATGCATTGATCAATATTGATAGGCTCAAAATTAATTAAATTTCAACGTACAATATTACTCTGATTAATCGGCTCACGGTTGTCAAACAAAAGTTTGCATCTTGTGACTCGCGCCTGTTCAAATGTTTTCCTTCAGTTGCACAAATCGATATCAGAGCTCGACAATTATTGTTATCCTTAGATTATTAAGCGATACAACTCGAAAAGTACTTGTGACCAAAATCGAAGAAGTGACACATCCACGGAAAGTAAAGAGCTCGTTTTACGTACAGAAAGCACATGTTCGCTTATTTTTCCCCAGGTTTCTCGATTACCCTTTGGATCTCGATCTATTCAGGCTGTTTGTTCCCCGACTCGAACCGATTGACCGAGCTCCTACTGTAATATCTACTGGCGTCGACGAACGAATAACAGAACGTTTGATTCCTCGCGCATTTCCAACGAAGGATCTTTCAAAGTTAATTCTGCTACGAAACAATTGTGTATTTCTTCGTGACGCGTCAGTTGCAATAGTCGCGCATATTTTTACGCGTTTGTGGAAGATTGCAGAGAATCCGTACAAGACGCAACAAAATGTAAAATATTTGGTATATGTAGTAAAAAGAAATTAGACTACTTAAACTACTTTAATCGTTAATCTTGAAACTGCACAAAAACCCACGGTCCAACGATCGTTAATTGCGATGAAAGACTATTGGAAAAATTGATTCATTTCTCGTCCAACTTGCCATTCTGTTGCAAACACGTTCCAACAGTTTATCGTACATATTTGAAAACATTAATTTTGCTCGCGACTTGTTTGAAAAAGCATCGTACGTCGATTAAAGAAAAATGCACAAAAAGCGAGGTCTTTGTAAAATTCATTGCTATGCAGCGTGCCCGGCATTCAGTCAGTTTTGACGAAGTTAATTGTTTCTGTTTCGTGAAAGTCAACCGGTAACAAACTTCGGGTAAGAAGAGAATGCGCGGTGTTTTTGTTTCAGACGCGATTTTAACGATTTTCTCGAAAGAGGGAACAATGCGTTACATTGACGAGAATCTTTTGTACGAAAAAATAACAATGCGGTGAACACCGAATGTATTTTCGTTATATATATATATTTAATCGAGATGACGTTCTGGAAAATTTCCAACATTTGCAAATTTCAAATGTTTAAAAGCGAAAAGAACGTTTCATAGGCACTAATTTATTTATTCTAGCTAGATCTACAGATCCTCAGAAGATGACGATGTTTTCTACATCTTTCTTTTCTTTACGAGAAAAATATAAATAAATTGGAACGAAAAATCGAAAAATTTTTGAATTGTCTTTAGAGTGTACGAAATATGTTCCTACTGTCATTGGAAGTACAATCAAAATAAGTTTTAATCGTTTTACTGCACTATTTGTATTTTCGTTCTTTCGAAAAATAAATTGTATCTTCACCATTGGTAGACATTTTTAAAAATGGTCTAATTCTGGCTAATAAGTCAATTAACTTACTACGTGGCTCTTTATCAAAAACATGTACTTATATTGCGTATGTATGAATTGATGGCAAATTAAAAATTTAATCTGTTGCCGTTTTCATTTCAACGACAACAAAAATTGCCAAAAAAAAAAAAAAAGAAATTGTTACGCGATTACTGAACAGCTAAATAAAAATTCAAAATATTTTGTTTCAAAATAAATAGAGAATTGCCATTTTACGCACTGCAGTATTTTGCTTCGTACAGTTTCCTTTTTCTTTTTTTTTTTTTTTAACGAACATTATTATTTTTCCTTACTTCGCTTTCGGTCTTAAAATATTGTCTGAAATATGTGAAATATTGATATATAAATAGTTATAATTACCGCGGATGTAAGCAATTTAAGTTGTCATGATATATGAAATACGCAAAGTAAAGTAAACTTGTTATAATATTTAGTGGAAATAAAATAAATTTCTGCTTAGGCTAAGTTTTTTTTTTTTAAATTCTGTTCACTTATCTCAAAATTTAGCAAAATTAATCGACATGTTGATTGTCACGCGAGATTTATGTACGCGTTTTATCTGTAGGACATGAAATATTCAATATTTTTATAAAACGGTACGTTACAATTTTTTTCATTTTTTTACATATTATTTCATTAAATTTTGTTGTCGATATTATTCGTCGAAAATATTTGTAAGAAACGCTGTGTTAAATGGAATATTGTAAAGAAAGAAAGAGAAAAAAGAAGAAAACAGAAAGGGAAGCCTGTCTTATGTAGTTTATTATCTATTATTACCATTATTTACGCTGATGACATTAATCATTATCTTAATTCCCAGGTACAGAATTATCAATTGCTCATCGCGGCGATTAACATGTTAAACGAAACAAAAGAAAAATGGTTAATCCTTTGCATATACGTTACGTATATATCTAACTGTTCAAAGTTTAAAACAAAGAACGTCGTGCTCGAGACAGAGATGTTTCGCCAAGGTAGCACGTGGAACGAACGACGGAAAGGTGAGCCACGCTGAACGATGCGATCGATTTTAATAGCAGCATAAAATTTACATTTTGGTCGAACGCTCGACGAAATTCCCAGCATCCGCGCGAGTTTTTCGGACAAAGTCGCGCGCAACGGGACACCCCGAATCGAAATTGTTTCGTTTCGTCCGGTTTATTTATCTCGGTGTCGTCGATTAGCTCTCGTTATGTCCCGCACTGTACTGAAAACACGGGACTGTAAATTTAGAAATTAAATCCCTATTTGCGTTTTATCTACTCCAATGATTCGATCGTAAATTACGTTACGTGAATCTTGGAAAATTTGGTATTCAATGTCGCGCTTTGGCAACTATAGATAAGCAACTACGAAGCGATTGTATTTCGTAATAATGTCTCCTATTGTTGGCTTAGCCTTTCGAGAACGTTGCAACAACCGATAAGTTTAATACCGCGTGCTATTTCTTTCTAGGGTCGTACATCATTTACACCTTTCCAGAGTGCTCGATGAAATTTTCAAAAATCTGATAGTTTAATACCGAATGGGAAACGAGCACGCCCATTAATATTCGAACACTGTGATATTCGGACACCGGATGTTGAAATTGTTATAACTTTCTCTACTCTGTTCGTTTTATTTCAAGACACTCTTCTTCTCGAAAATGTTATAAATTGCCATAGTGTGTAGAAATATTGAACAATTTTTTTTCAGAACTGAGTCTCAAGATTGAAGCTTCGTAAAACTTGATGTACGATTCTTTTCTTTTGCCATTTTATTGAACTTTGAATAGACGTTAGGCTTAGAAGACAAAAATTCAAGAAATGATAACATTCTTGAAACATTGGCGAAAACAGAAATCGTTTCGGCAAGTTTTCAAGGGGAGGCTTCAGTTTTCAAACATCTTGTTGATTCAGTCATGAATTTTTCACAATTTTTCAATGTTTCTACGTACGACGACAATTTATAGAATTTTCGAGAAGAGAAGCATCTGCACTTACTGGCCTGCTACGTGATATAAAAACATTTTAAAATAAAATGATTTTCAAGATCTAAAATGAGTCCATGTTTATTGCTGTATGATTCTAACATGAAAGTTTCAATCTTTCTCGGAGTTTTGGAAAGCTCGAATAGAAAACATAATGAAAAAAGGCAATGAAATACGGATTGCTGAAAGGATATATACGAAATAATACTTATAATTAATTTCCATTAATAATAAACGTGTATGTAAATATAAATACACACATATATGTATAATAACTATATTCAGTTATTGTTATAATATATTACATTACTAGTATAATTTATTATATTCTTAATTAATTAATTACAACATACATTACTAACGTAATATGTATTTATATTGATATATGTTTATAATTTATTAATGATCTTAAATTGATCCAATTGTAATTACCATAGTTAATAATATTACCATTTATATTATAATATGTAATAATATTAATATTATATTATATTATAATATGTAATATAATTAACATATGATAATTGATATAATATCATTCATAATGTTGCTAACTAATTATAATAACTTTTCTTATATGAATAATAAAGTATAGATTGTAGAACGGGTGATTTTCTTTTTAATTTTTGTCTAGTGTGTAAAAACCAACGGCCAGATTACGTATTGAATGATTTAATGAATAGGTGTGCGCGTGATTAAATCCATTACACACATAAATGTCAAGGAAAGTGGATCGGGAGATACAATGAAGTTTAATCTCGCGTCGGCGGTACGGTACATGAGGCAGCGGAACGGTACAGTTATGCAAATCGGCGTCGAAAGTTTTTAATGAAAATTTGTAATTTCGAATTTTCTAAGAACTCGAAACTTTCGGGATGCGATGAAAATGTTAATCAAACGGTGTCTCAATGTTTCAACGGGACGTCCAACGTTGCCGTTTGCATTTAAACGCGTCCTCCCCTTTCCATCGGTTTTCGTTGGTTTCAACGATACTTTCCTGCCTTGTAAATATACCATTCTGGCGAATATATAGAACGAAATCTGTTCTGGGGTAAAAGTTCACTTGGCAAAGGAATTTTTAATTCTAAAGAAAAAAAAAAAAAAAAAAAAGAGGGGAAACGAGATCCCGTAAATCGTTTTCACAAACTGTTCGACATCGTCACTTCAAAGAATCGGTGGTATTGTGGATAGATTAAAACGTTTATTAATTTAGTTTTATTTTATATAAAATTCTCCGACAAGATGACGACGCGAAATGCAATGTCCTATCAGAATAAAATAAATATGTGTTGAAGGATGTGTAATACCGATTGAAAATACTAATTTATCGTTTTAAAGAATTTAGTGTAAGGCTGGTACGAAGGAGCATAGATTAAAAAAATTAGAATTACTGTACGGGTAAAACTTGTTACCAATTGAGCCGCCGATTAATCAAGAAAGCTTGAGGGAGATATTACTGAAATTTTAAAATTTCTTCGATTTTTCCGCCTGTTGTTCAATAACTTGGCGAAAAAAAAATCACACGAATTTTAGAAAATTAGAAAGACGAGACTTCGATCTTCAAATTCGCCGTGGATTCAGTCACGAGAAATATTTTTCATTTAATTTGCAGCGTTATCTCGAGGAGGAACGGTATCTCTACTACATTTTGTGAAAAGTGAATTTAAAATTGTGAAAGTGGAAACTTCATGCTTTGAAGTGACCTCGAATTGCTGTACGATTTCTTGTTACGAAATTGCAAAGAATGCAAATGTCGTCGATTCCTCGAGACATTGATAATGGAGGAAAAAGCACAGCTGTTCTCAACTGTTCTCGAAAAGACACCACTGTGGCGGGGTCGATGGCATTTGTAAGAATATAGGCGGCACTTCACTCCGCCAGGCTAAAATTAAATTCAACCCCCGTGATAAATGGGGGCGCTAAACGGCGCTTCGCTCTTGCGAGCATGTGAAATGTAAATTAGTTTGAATTAAGGCGGAGACCACCGGTCAGACTCCTATTAAATGTATAAATACGTTTGGCGGACGGCTTTCAACCATTCGTGTCCCTCCCCGTCGCGTTACTCGCTGCGATACAGTTTCTAATTAAGCGACACGCTCTTCCAACGGATTCTCGTCGATACTCGTTGCTTTCAATTCCGGTAGTCACCGTGCAAAACCATTCCGACAATTTTATCGTCGTACCGTACGATAATGATGATTACGTGACGTCCGAGTGTTCTGTTTCGTGATCGTAATTAAAATATCTCGATCGAGAACGAAAAGATCTGTTTTTTTGCTCGAACGTGGAGTACACAGTGGCTCGCGAAAGTTATGGAATTGTCAACTCGTTGATGTATAACAGTTCGTGTGTATTGGAGGATTTTGTGGTGCCGCGATGATGTAATTGTAATTTTGAAACAATTCAGAATTTCATTGACACTGCGACGAGATACGATTGCACTGGTGAAATTTGGAACCAATTTAGAAAAGGTACATGCAAGTTATAAGATATTTATTCGAAATAGATATTAACTCTAACAAAATACAGCGGAAAGAATGGAATATTTAACGAAGAAATTGAAAAATTAAATAACCACTCAATCGTGCGCTTCAAATTAACTTCTTACTTGAAATGCACGCGATATTCACACGAACATACTCACACGTCATTCATTAACTGACTTCGGTTCGGTTAAGTAATTGGCCATTGTCAAACACGAATGGAGCAAATTATAGAAAAACTGAGCAATAAATAGTTAAATAGCTCGCTTTCAAAATTCGCTTTTAAAATTTCGACTACAACGCACCAAACACCTTAGAGCGTACTATGTATTTTTTAACTAAAATAGTTTTAGTTTTTATCAATCAAGTGTAATCACGAAATAACCTTGAAAGCAATCATTGACTTTCGAAAACGAATTATTTGTTATTTTATGATTGAAGTAATTTCAATCATTCGACGATGTTCAATTGTTAGGGAAGAGATTTTAAATTAATATATAATATCATATTATATTATAGGTTCGAGCTTTCGTACAAGCGATTCGACATTAATAGTTGCAGAATGTTCACTTTGATTCGCGAACGGTTTATGAACGTGTCGAGAAATTCACGCTCAGGTTAACCAACTGATGCGAACTAAATTTCGGGTCACCAAGGTTTGCTGAAAGTATAATTGCACGCTCGAGTGCGTAAAAAGGTGTAAAAAAAGTTAACAGCTGGATACTGTAGCAAGTAAGCTCTAGCCGCTCCTCTCGAGCGTAAGTAAGAATAGTTCTTTTATTAAGCGAAGTTCAGCCAGCGCGCTGCGGAGCTCATTGTCCGATTTAATCCATGGACCGATGGAGAATTTCATTTTGAGGTCGTTATCCCCCGCAATTTGCTTCGAACGTCGGGAAATCTCGTTGCTGCCGCGTCCTCGGTTATGTTGGCTTGCGTAGTTTCGCAAACCAGCTCGAACATCGCGGAGTGTACGAAAGTCAATCGTAAGTGGTGCAAGTGGTTTGTGTTGCATACATTTTTTTTCTTATCAAAACTCTTCGATAAAACGCTCGGCCTCGGCCGATGGAGTAATTCAGTTATATCGCAATAATTATTGCAATAATAATTACCAAATTGACCCACCGATTGATAATTTTACAGCGAAAGGCTATTTCAAGTGGCAGGGAATTATTTTGTAGCGATCTAGGATTTCTCAACTACGAGTTTCGGACACTGACTAGCACAAGCCGCAAGTGGCTGCGCGCCTAGGCCAGCGTCGAGGCCTGCCGATTTCCAACGTTAAGCAAAGTAGAGTTGGGGACCCCGCTAGGGGATGGATGATCGGGCCAGCCTACAGCCAACAAGCGTCTGGGGTAAGGAGGTCGCTGTTATCAGCCCCACTGGATGAGTTTAGGCAGTTAACTCTCTCTGAGACGGAAACACAATCTTTCGCTTTTCTCTCTCTTCCAACTACCTCAAATCCTTTCCATGCATCCTTCTTCATCATTCGTTCCTTGACATCCTTTCCTTCTTTCCTTCAATTTCTAATGAGGTGGTATCAATATTAGACTGACTAATTTTCTGAGCTTTTATACATTGCCTTATTCTAGTCTTGCTCTAGTTAATCGTTAAGTGCAGTTCATTTATATCTTCCTTTTTTTTTCAAGGATGAACGTTTCAACGAATTTGAAACAGTTAATTTTTCAAACGTTTTGATCACGTTGCGCGTTCTCTTCTGCAGCTCCAGTTAATGGTTAATAAATTTGTTTCAACGTCTAATTACTCGTAAAGAAAAAAAGAAAAAATTGGGAAGGCTACGCTGTCGGGGAACGTGGCGCTGAAAAATGCCGGGGATTATTAAAGAAGGATTTCTACACGCACGCGGTTTTTTACTCGGCGCGTCGTCTAACTCCGCCGAGTTCCCACCGGGCAGATTTTCGTCGGATTTTGTAATATTTTCCAGTCACGTTCGGGATATGCATGAACTTTAAAAAGTGGCGCCTTCGTGCTTACGGAATATTAAAGTCACTTATATTTACCAGCGAGTAGATACTGTGGACACGTAATAACGCGCTGCGCCGTATTCTTCTCTCTCTCCCCTTCCCCTCATCTTTCGTTTTGAAATTGTCGTCCATTCCTGTTCGTTTTGCGTATTCAGCGTAAGACGACGCTATTTCGCTACTTCCGATATTCGGGATTCATTGCCGGCTATTCTACTTCGCCATTTCTGATTCCGCGGCCTATGAATATGAATCGCATCAATTACGTGGAACGTGAGTCAGCTTATCGGCTACTGGGTGTTTAGAAAATAACGACTACGCGTTTTTTCCCTCCTTTTTCATTCGTCAGAAAGGCTCTGTTTCGAAAAAATATACTCCACGAACAGTATGTTCACTGTTGAACAGATATGTATACGTAGAATACCGTTCAAGTGAATTTTTCCAACGTGTACGATTGATAGGACAGGTAATCATAAAATAATTACAGTCACGATCCAAATAAATATTCCCGGATAGAACATTAAAAAATGATGTGCCATGCTCGTGATCGTCGAAGATCGTAACGTTTCACCTGCCACGTTGCGAAAAGCCTAATAAAGTAAAACGAGCTGGAAAACGTTGCCACGAGAAACTCGTGAATGTTAACCGGCGGTGTTTTTCGCGACTTCTATCGCACAATCTCGAAGCCGGAGGAAGAGCAACGTAACGTGTGTATCCTAGGCAGCCTCGGCCGGTTATCAGCAATCACGTAGTCTGCCTCTCGATCTCTCGAGTCCAACTTTTCGTAATGGATGCAGGACGCATCTATCATCCCTCGTCATCAACGTCAAAATCCTGGCCAAACACGGCAGCCATCGACTCGCCGGTGAATACCGACTACTGAATACAAAAGAGCAGCCAACGAATAGCACATGGGTACGCTCAACTATTATACCCTTCCCTCTTCCCTCTTCCGCGCGCGTTCCGTCTACATTCGTCTATGTACAGCTGCGCTCGTTATCGAAAATTACTCGATATCTTGAGGTATTTTTTTTATTTCTGACAGCTCTGGCCAATTGTTCGAGAAACCGACCGATCGATATTGAGTTAAATATGGTTGCCGGTGCGCAGAAATACAAAAACAGCTGCTCGCGTTGATGTTAATTTAAATATTTGGTTATCGGCCAAATATCGCAGCTGTTACAATTTTTTTTTTTTTTGTAAAATAATAACTTTGAAGCTTAAAGCCTCTAATTTTGTTTTTACGTCACGCAGTGGGTGGAAAAGTGAAGACGCTTCTTTATTTGAAAATGTTACGAATTGCCGAAACGTCGAACAATCTTTTTCATGACTGAATCTAATCAGTTTCATGACTGAGTCGAAGATCGAAAAAATGGAAATTCAATAAATTGGCGAAAACAAATCGTACAGCAAATTTTCGGGGTCGTTGTGTAAACAGAGCTTCAGTCTTCATATCCATTATAGATTCAATCGTGTAAAAGAAATTTTTCAATGTATAAATTTATAGCATATTCTGGGTATCTTTGCCATTTTCTACATAGTGTAAAAACATCTCAAAATAAAACGAACTAAATGTTTTCAAAAATTCGGCAGCCAACTGACCAAACAACTCAGAAATTATTCAACTTCTTCGACTGAACCAACGTAGGATTGTTTCAGAATAAGATGATATATCGTTTAAACAACCATTCCTCAAATATTTTGATACGACGTGCCGCAATATTTATTCCTTGCAGACGGACGAAAAATTTATGAAAGAAAGATCACGAATCGATCTGCGATCGATTGTATCTCGAAAGAAAGACATTTTTTTCACAAGTGGACGAGTGAACAATCCGTGCGTTCGATGCTACGCGTTTCTTTGTTCCAATTTCGTTTGTATTCCGCAGAAGCACTTGGTAACAATTTGAAGTACAGTTTTTTTTCTCTTTCTCTCTCTCGATCGAAAGCGTCATTGAACGAATTCTCATGAATTCTGATTGTAACGGTTACACGCGATACGCGAAACCGTTGCTACGCTCCCGAATTCTATGCCCCAATTATGGAAAAGCTGGGCAGAAAATAAAATATAGAAAAGTAATCTCGCTCTTGGAGAACTTTCAGCTTGATTAGATTTCAGCTTCGGTTACTTATGCAAGCTCACTTAATATTGCCCAGTGAATTCCTCCGCCAATTTTGTTTTGCCTCTTGTCTGTTGCTCCACGTCGAGTTTAGGCAAATTAAATTTTTATCCTCTATCTTTTCCCATTTTCGAACCTCTATTATTCAATATCCGCACATTCTTCTATCTGGATAAAATATTTATCACAAGTATATATATATATATTTATTCATTTAAATCGAAAACGAAGATACACGTTTATGGACGAGGAATAAAAAGAAATTTATATTCTTTATTTTCAAACTTCCACGCTTATTTTTGACTCTCGTTTATGAGAGAGTCGACGTCTTTTCCTCGAAATCATTTATTCAAACGTTGCCTCCTCGTTATAGTTAAATTTTTTAAATTTTAGAAACAGATGGAATTTTAGAAGATGGCTAGATTTGGAATGAAAAAATGGTTTCGACAAAAAGACTTTTGACCTTTTCGTGAACGGATTGGAGAAACTCTTGCAAAATATTATATAGAAAAATAGCTATGTGACTTTAAAAAATATAGAATTTATTTTTGTTTGAATTATTGTTTGAATAAAGGCAAGCCTAATCATTTTCATTTTAATTAAGGCAAAACTTCTCAGCCCTCAGTGTTATTATATGTTTTTTATCGTGTTTTTTATCACTGCGAAAACTTACTAAAAGTCGATACCAATGTCGATGGAGCATATAAGAGAGCATGTTTAGTCGATTCATTAGGTAAAACGTGTAAAATGTTGAAAATCAGTGATCAAGGTCTAGATAAAGCTCGCCATTCTCAAGAATTACTTTCACGAAATCTGACGTGAAAATCGTTTGCAAAATTTGTGTCGCGTCACCGACGGAAGAAGGAAATTTTTTAGGATCGATAAGAACATAATACATCGCATAATTTGCAAATTTTAGTTTAATTCATATTAAAGCAAGCAAATCGGAAAGTTATTTTTTTATTGGGCTAAGCCGGCGTTTATAACAGCGTTGAGGACGTCTATCATGAATTTAGCCAAAGCGTCAGCTGTTACAGCGGCTTCGGCGAACACGTCTAATGCATTCAGTACTTCAGCGGCCATCTGAAAAATTGATCGAATTTAATAAGTGATCATCAACATTACGTGTTTTTCAGAATCGTTTCACCTTCAAAGTACCGACACTATCCCATGACTATGGTCATTCACTCGTACACATTTTTCCTTTATCGTTCTATCATTTATGCAATTCTCTTGCTTTTCTACTTTCAATTCTAAAATATCTTTTTCTCCAAAAGGTACGAGTGAGCAAAGAATAATTTACACGAGTAAATTGAACAGACACGATTACCCAAGAGTCAATGATACTTACCACTGCAAAATTCGGTGAAAACTCAGCATCACTGTCTCCGACTGTTTTATGCGGTTTTTGACTTTTTTTGGGGCTTGCGCAGGCTCCGAAATCGACCAACTGTTTCGTTGCAAAATCATAATTAGTGATGTCAGTATCGAAAGGAGCGGAGAATCGAAATTGTGCAAGCGTGTTTGAAGAAACAATTTCATTGAAAGGTGTTAGTAGATGGAACACAGCGCGTGCTTGAGGAAATTTAAATCATAATTCTGTCCCGCAAAAGAATTTCAAACAATATAAATAACTACTCGCGAAAATGAAAAATGCGCTTTCGTAGCAACGTAATATTTTCTGAAAATTGAATATTTCGTCCCATAGTCGAAGCATGTAAATTTCGCGTGACAGTCAATACGTCAAACGATTAAAGTGATCGGCGCCTCGATTTTGCGCCAAATTTTCTGAACATTTTTCAGTTTATTTAAAAAACTGGAAAGCAAAATGGTTTCACTGCGTTGCTTAATGCAACTTCGTGCACACGATGATCTAAGCTGGTTCTGTTATTCTTATGACAAATGGACAATATATTTTGTTTGAACAGCATACTGGTAAATAATTTTCTATATCAAAATATCATTTTTTACAGCTTTGTAACATCATTGTTAATTTTTTTTAAAGACAAATTATAAATGACAGTTTCGTTTTTTCCGTTTTGTCGTTAGATTTTCAAAATAAAATCAACGAAACAATTATATAACACGCCAGAGTTGCAAAACTCTTGAATCAGTTATCACATTTTGTCAATTCTTTGAAACACACGTTGCATGCTCTATTCTCCATCTCGACCCTCAACAGTACCGTAAATTTTTCGAAAATAAAACAAATCTGGAACTAGCTGCTTTTTATTTTTCTGTGCTCAGTACTGATGGAAAAGAGATTAAAAGTGTCTCTGAAAGTTAAAACAATTTATAAAAATTCACAAAATTAAATCTTTCAAATTTAAGAGTAATGGGAAAGAAACATGAATCTCAGGTCCGTGATCAACGCACAAAAAATCTATTAAAAATTACAGTTTTTTTTTTTTTTATAAAAAAAAATTGTTTCGCGCAATCGATAAGTTTCGTCCATGTAGTATTGCAGAAAGAGAGACACGAGCGAGTTAGTTATTCGCAAGAAGGTCTCGAGCGTGTAACGAGCAATTTTCGCTACAGAGATACAGTTTGAAGAGAGCAACATTCAATAAGGAAAAAAATATATATATTATTGATGGAATAAAAAGTAACAAAAAAATAAAACAATTTCTCTACGTAAAATTTTGACATTTCGATAGATTTTGGTATTGTTGGGCCACAGATGACTATATACTTATATATTACTATTATTATTATTGGTATTATTTTTATTATTCTTGCCGACAGAGAGCAATAATAAAATTGAATCGAACAAAAAATTTCGAGATCAAGCAAAATTTAAATTTTTGTTAGTCAAAGTGTTGGAATAAAATGCGCATACTTACCATCGACAGGCAGAACAGAGCCAAAGTGAGAGCGACGATTGATTTCATTTTGAGAGTTTTGTTATTGCACCAGTGAACTTGGTTCAATCACGTTTGGTTTTATGACGACGAGTGTTCTGTGCCTTCCTTTTATACAGGAAGCTATCGTTTTCGCGACGGTATCATGAATATTGTCAATTTTTCTTTTGTCAAGATTACGTGTCTGCAAGACCTGATATTCTTACAGAAAAATCGTTTCGGTTCCTCCATTGAAGAGGTTATTATTCAAAGTGTACGCACGTGGAAACGCAAATTTCGATAATGGATTTCGATGACAAATGGAAACTTGTTGCAACTTCACGGATTTTATTTCGATATTTCGCCTGGCGATCATTTTCAAATTACAGTAAGTGTTCTTTTCGAACGTTCGTACGATATTTTTAATTGATATTTAATCATTTGTCGTTTTGATATGTTGTTACTTTCGAATAATGTATGGCGATTGAATTGAGAGTCATTTAAATTAAATGAAATCATTTTAAATAAAAATTTAAATTATTTTAAATTGAAAATTTAAAATGAAATTTAAATTAAATCATTTAAAACAGGTTAAAAGGAATTTTAAAAATTCGTTCAAAACTTTTAGAAACACAGACGAGAAATAAAGAGTATTACTTTTATCGTACTGTATTTTACTATTTCTTGCGTTTCTTTTATTCTTTATCATTAAGAAATTAAACATTTCTTTTATCTTCTTTATGTTGGACGATCTTAAAATCGATAGTGGTACTATCGATCAGAAAATAATTCTATATATAGAAAAGTAACTCGAGAAGAGAGAATAACATTTTTTCCGTTTCTCAGGAGATCCAATTTGGAAATTTGTTAATGTGGCTAATTTTAGAACGAGAAATACCTAAATAAATAAAGTAATAATAGTGACAGAAACAACAACCGATACTCTAATTATTAATTCAAGTTATTCGCGAATTCAATTCTTATAATGAGTAGACTCACGGATTTTTATGCATTTATAGGAAATTTAAGAACGTAGAAATCCACAAAATGCACAAATGTCACAATACTTAATTTTTTACAAATTTTACAAATTTTTACTTAAGTTTTATTTTTTTTCTTATCGCATTCATAATAATATGAAAAGATGTGCAGTTTAATAATTAATTTAATTATCTTCCACGTGTTCTTCCAATGTTCTTAACCGGGGAGGAGATTTACATAGTCAATCAGTGTATTTTCTTTATCACGCTAACGCGGTAGAGCGGTCGATATTTTTTCGCGTTTGTTACTATTTATAACTTTTTTGTACTTTTCTTATTCATAATTACTACAGTGGAACATTAATTATCCGTAACAACTGAAAGCAAGGTTTCTTCGGACAGCTGAATATTATATAACAGTCTTGTAACAAGAGAAGATTTAAAACAAACGTCGATAAAAGAATTTGAAAATTCGATCATTTATCTCCTCGTTAGCTTTTCACCATTGTGTGTTCGACATCAAGGGACAAATGGATCAAATTATGCAGAAAGCTATTAACCCTCAATGGTCTGAAATTGAGTGAATTTAAAGAAGATTTTGACTTAAAATTAAAAAAATGAAAGGGAGTTTTATTTCCAAAATAGAAATATGTCCCATTTCCTGTTTTGGTTTTACAATATTTCTCAATGACTTGTTTCATTTACTGTTATAAGAATTGAATTCGTGAATAACATTAATAATTGAGAGTAGAGTATCGGTTGTTGTTTCTGTCACTATTATTACTTATAAAATTAATTATTAACTTGTGTATTTAGGTATTTCTCGTTCTAAAATTAGCAAATTAACATTAACAAATTTCCAAATTGGATCTTCTCAGAAACGGAGTAACATAGACATTAGAATAATCTAGAATGGAACTATGGCTTGGTAAGTTTATGCAAAAAAAAATCACAAGATTGTGGAATCCGTATTCTATGTAATTATCTCTTTGTCATCTTGAGAATTGGTAGATTTCTGCATAATTCAAATCAAGGACGAGGATTGGGAAAAAGAATTCCGAGCACAGTTCTCACCCCTTTTGCGTTACGTGTACGCAAGTAAACAGAGATATAATAAAAAAACGACGTTTTATCGAAAAAGACGAAGACTCGTCGTAAACGATGAAGAAGTAATTAACGCGGGGCGAACAGCGGAGAACGTGGACGAAAGGCATTAGCGCGAGTGATTCGTAAGGAATCCTTAATGAAAACCAAGCGAAATCTCGAGACTTGGGTAATACGGAACGTCAGAGAGGAAAGGGCCAGGTTGAAAACAAACCACCGCGGTAACGACCCAAGTTCACGGAGCCGTTCTAAAGATAATAGCGAGTGGTTAGGCGAGCGCGTGGTCAAACTCGGCAACCGGTTGGATTGCATCGAGATCCGAATATTCCGGTATAGAAAGTAAATTGTTCCGGCGCGAGCACGACAACGCGACGTTGCGTTTCAACTCCCCCCTCCCCAGCTTTCAAGTTGAAAGTCGAATAATATCCTTCCGAGTTTCTCTCGATTGTTTCAATCTTTCCTTATCGAACGTAATCTTCGTCGATGATCTGCCATTCGAAGTGAACCGTTTGACACAAACGTTCCATGGAAACGAGAGTCGTAAACATTACGTTGTAACTGTTGCTTCAAAACCGAATAAAAAGGGATAAAAAAAGAAAAATAGAGTTTATTTTCGAGGCCTCGATTTTGGTACCAAATGACAGTTCACGATGAGACGTAAGTCACAGAAAATTTTGAAGTTGGCCCAATTTAGTTACGTAAGATATACTTCCACGTGTGGAATTTTATAATTTTTCGTGTCTAGAGTTAAATGTATGACGTTGTTCAATTTCTATATTATTATATAACCTTTGGAATATTGTAAATGAGGTTATGTTACGTTAAAGTAGTTACGTAATATTCGACTGCCATCTTGTAGCGACTTTAGTTCATTTTCACATATATTTTATTGAATAGCTGCTGTTCCGAAGTGATACAAGCGTTATTTACAATAAAAGATTTGTAATATCGTTTCCAGTGGTTTTTCTGACTGCTAACAACGAATTTGAATTTGAAAAATCTAAATGAATATTTCTCAATGCTTTCAAATATATATCATACTACGTAATATGATATGTATAATAATGTAATATCCATATGCATTAAATATACACAATTATACGTAAACAATGTATGTATTAAATATTAATTATTAAGTAATAATGTATATATTACATTTTATTTTATGCAAATAATATATAACATTATTATCAAATAATACATTATATAATATTATTATTTTATGCAAGTGATAATCGTTGAATTACGTGTCAGTTATATCTGAGACATTTCAATTCTAAAATTTTCTACGACTAGTGCCTCGCCACGATCGTTTGATGCTAAAATCGGGGGAAAAAGTCAGAAAAAGCCTCCCACTTCTTTTGATCAAAGCCCTTTCATGTAGACAAATTTCCGTGAACGCTAATTCGTTCGGCGAACGAATAAACCCGATAGCAAAGGGAGGAAGCTGCACCGAGACGAGTTTGCGCTAAGTGCATCGCGGCGAGTTTTAACGCGATAAGGCGGATGAGGCAATATATTGAGAATTTCAATACGGCCCCGGTGCTTTAAACTGCGAAGTTTTACCATCACGTGTCCGCAGTGTTCGCACGCATTTCATATTTACAGCGTACATCCCCGGCGGCCGATACATCGCAAGACGTTTCGTACTTTATCGCTCTGTTCGTTGCTGCATAATTGAATCCTTGGAATCTTAGCGTGAGAGATCGCTTAGATCGTCTAAGCAAGGCCAGTTTCATCGAAATGAACAAAACTCAGGAATTCTTCGTTTCAATCTTGGAAATTATTCTAGAAAAAAGAAAAAGAACGATCCGATGCTCCTTTAAAGGAAAGGGGAAATTTCTGACAAAGGCGATTAAAAACGATCGATGCCCGGCTAATTAATAGGTAAACACAAGCATGGAACGCGCACGGGGCGAGCATATTTCAGCGGAAACTTATATTTTACTGGAGAGTTTTTTTTTTTCTTTTACAGCTTAATTTGCCTTTGTTGCCCCAGGTAGAGATAATAAGAGTAATGCCCCGTGATTATAGAGTCGGTCGCTGTATCGCTTTGTTACCGTCTCGCGGGACCGACATGAAAACTCTCGTCTGTTTTCTGCGTAACTTATCAAAATCAAACCGGCCGTACATCCTCCGTCGGGAAAAAAAAAACGAAAAAAAAAAAAAAAGAAAAATGCTTCACACGACTTTAATCTACATTGCGTCGAGTTGCTTGAGAAACGAGTAGCAAAGAGTAGTCTTTGCGGAAAAGAATGTTTTACCAGCTAAGAGAAGAGTTCAGCGAAATTCAAATTTATCGCTTTTTCGAAAACTCGTCCTTTTCGTTTAGTCGCTTCGTAGGACTTTGACGCAACAGTTTGGCTTCGAGCATCTTTGGTTTTTGACCTCGAGAAGATCTTTAGTAAATGACAAAGTTCTCGATACTGTGACTTTAGCAAAAGATAGAAGTAAGTATGCGAATAATATAAGACACATATTCTTTAAATATATAATACGTTTTTCGATAAATACTCGCTTTGTCAGAGTTTGATTAAGTATTTAGGTATCTTTAATTTTCGACATCGATTTGTTTCTATGATTTTTGATATTTGGTTGTTGCACATAAAATGGCGAAGTAATTTTTATCAGAGATCTGTAGAGTGCTAGTAAAAATTTAGTAAGAAGATAGCAACATCAAATACGCAAATAAGTAAATATAAAAAAACGTATACACGTATTTATAATTATATTAAATATATCGATATCGTTAAAAATCACATAACGCAACAGTAATGTCATCAGCCACCAGTACTGAGAATCACTATCGCAATAGGAACTCTTTTAAATCTTGTTCCAGATTCGAGATATTTGTTGACGCTGGAGAATAACAAGCGGATCGAAAGGATTCAAAACTGCGCGAAGGATTCTGTTTTGCGCGAAATTTGAAAAAAAGAAAGAGAAAAGAAAAGCAAGTCACGCGTTCAGTTGGTTATGAACCTCGAATGAAAGTGAGCCGGGAGAATGGAGCGAAGCGTCGGACGAACAAAGACAATCGATGTAAGAACGTGCAAAGTATCCATTGAAAAGGGGAACGGAGGAAAAACGAAGGAAAACGAGCGTAAGTAAAAAGCGACGACTGCGAGCGCGTCGTCGTTGTTAAAATACGCGTTCAACGGGGGAGTAATATGTGGGATTGCACGGGCGGCGGAGATACGGATAAAAAGCGAAGAAAAGGAATGAAAAAAAAGAGAGAGAGAGAAAAAGAGAAATGTTTCAAGGCAGAGTAGAATAGGTGTGGCATGCCCGGTGGTGCTTCTTTATTTCTCCCTCGAAACACGGCCCGGAAGTGTGCGTGTATACACGTGTGTGCATGTACGATACACTCCGGAAGTATACTCTCGGCGAGGAAAACGCAGCGGCGGTGGCGGCGGCGGCGGCGGCACAGAAATGGCAGAAAAACTTGCTCCATTTAACTGAGACTTTCACGGGACTAGCCGGGATTCATATGAAAATTAGTTCTCATCGCAGCCGCCGGTTGTGAAAAAAAATGAACAATAAGACGTTTCATTGGCAAGTAGCCGGAGCGCGCCAACACGGTAAACCATTTCGCGTTCCCCACTCGCGTTATTAATCACTCGCGCTTCCACGGATGGTGAACTTTCGTGGCCCGGACTTGAAAACCGCGCCAACCGAGAATACTCGGCTAATGAAAATTTAATTAACACGCGGCGCGTATCCGGATTGCGACGTGTTCTCGCTCGTCCCTCGATCTGTCCTTTCGCGTACGATCTCCGTTTTCAACGAGTTTTCCCGCGAGTCTCGCGACGTCGTGCGGTTTCGTCGAATAATTTTTGTATTTTCGTCCGATTCTTGAAAATTCGCGGTGTTTTTGACTCGGTGGTACGACCGGAAAGGAGATGATTTCATGCGCAAGTGTCAGGAGAAGGAAGAGTAGAGTTTGTTTTCGAGAAAATTGCAATTGTAACATATAGCTAGATTTTCATGAAATTTTCATGGAAAATTTTAAGCTGCAAAAATGCACATGATGCAAACATTTTACAAAGTATCCAAGACGACATTCATTATAGTATCTAGTAGATGAAACAATTTTCTTTTTCTATTTTATTTCCTTACTGATGTTCACAAAAGTATAAAAATGCATAAACAATCCGCAGTCTAACACTAATTATAACCTTTACATTAACATTACTTTCAAGAAAACTATCGTACAAATATTGAAATTTATATTAAGAACTTGACCATTTCATCTGTGTACGATATCCTAAACCTCTTCAAGCATTTTATAACATATGTCCAAGCCTGTTGTCAATTTCGACCTTCAAAATCTAACATCTGGAATATTTGAATTTCGAGGAATATCTAATATCTTACTATAGCATGTATTTTTTATATAACAAATATATATTTACAATATTTACAATGGTTGTAATATTATATTATACTGTGTTCAACACTTTCGACTCATACTCATTTGCCTGTCTACCAAAGAATTACTTGCAACTCTACGATCCTCATTGTCAGTCCCCGAACGACTCTTCAAGCCCAGAGATTTCATCAGAATTTTTTAGATTCAGATCCGTCTCGCGACTCAGCCGTAATTACTGTAATCGCCACGGCGATTTTTTCGGATCCACTCGGCTGAACGCGGCCCGCGCTCCGATGATCCGCCTCGGCGCGACAATACACGAACCGACAAACGTACGTTTAAAGAGGGACACTCGCGCTGCTTTCGAGGAATCTGCGTTTTCCCTCTCCGTTCCTATTGTTCGTTAAAAGTCATTCAACGGCCATTCAGTTAACTAAATCGTCGGCGTATGTAACGTTGCCCGATTGCTGGTAAAAAAGCTCCCGCTTGTCGCGTGTTATTTTATTATGGTCGTTGAATGGCGCTTGATTGATCGCTCCTCCGTGTTTGCTGTATGCGAATTCTTTTTCCGAGGGCCCAGCTGGCGCGCGTGTACAGCCAGCCACTCACTCGTCTCCCCTTTTGGGGGGATCGATCCGAGTTTCACGCGTTTCGTCACTTTTCTTTCTTTTTTCTCTACCCCTCCCCCCCCCCCCTCCTTCCCCGAGGCTGAAACTAATTAATCGTCGCCAGCGACGAAACTCGGCGTGTAATCGAGGAAATCGCGCTCGGTCGCCAAATCAGCCGCGAAATGCCGCCTCGAAGCGAGCAATTATCGCCCGTTTCGGAACAGACTTTAACCAGACGTTCGTTTCATATTTTCTTTTTACGTCTCCATTCTGTTTAAAACGATCTATTCGAATAATTATCCGCAATATTGAAACGATATAAATATAATGTTCTAGCATTTTTATACCACCGGAAAAATACATTTTGTGACTATGAAGCGTATTTGTCCGTCGCATGTCTCGCTTCCTTTAATTCTTTGCGACCGGTTTTAACATTATCGATTTATTTAATGGACTGAGGAAGAACTCTCAATGTGCTGTGTTGAAAATTTCCCGTATTTGGACTTTCATACCTCTTCAAACCATAAAAAGTGAGTACAAACATCGAATGTTTGGTCCAGCTATTGCTACTTTCATGACAAATAAAAAAAAAAAAAAGTAAAAAGGATAAAAACTAAACTAACTTGTTGGAGTATTGTAAAGATAGTCAATAATAAAATATTTAATTGTGGTTTACTTATTAATGGTTTAAAGAGTGTTAGCGCGCCCGGATGCGTGACGAGATCTTGTTTATTGGATGAGTGGACTGTATAATTTATTATTTTCGCACGCTGGTGTGGGTGGGGCGTTAGCCCTTGATATTCGCGTTGCAGACGTTATCGCGCTCGCTCGGTTCGGATTCGCGTATGATTATGTATTTCTCAACACCTTCTTTCGACCTTTAATGACGATGCGTCAACGAGTAAGACGCTTCCGGGACTGGGGGGAGAAGCATATATATCACCTCGGTGCCCCCACTCTAGGCCGATCGCGTGTCCCCACTCTAGGCTGGTCGAGGGCTGGGGGGGGGAAACGTCGTACGCGGCTCGTACAGTAGCTCTCGAAAGTATTCGAACGCTTCCAATCTACATCGTTAATAAATAAAACGCACATCTTAAATTTAAGTTTTAAAAATAAAATTAAACGTAAAGTCACATAGGAATCTCGAGAATGTATAAGTAAAATTACAAAAAAATTTGACACACATACAGAATTTACAGGGCATTAAGTGAAACATATCCATTTCGGACGTCCGAAAAGTATTCGAACGCATAGACAAGAACCGTATTTCTAGTGAACAAAATGTAAACATTACATTTTAGTAGATTCCAAGACATTGTGTGGTTTGTACAGAATTCGTAGAGTATAATTTTTTATAATTATTCTAATCATGAGCACGAAAAAGTCAGAAACCAGTAAATGTGAACGTGAATTATAATATTGAAGTTACATAATGAAAGTAAATCTTATCTTGAAATTGCCAAATTATTAAATCGAAGTAAATCTACGATACATTATATAATAAAAAAGTCAAAAACTGAAGGAAATATTACTAAGAAGAAGCGTACAGGACGTCCAAAGAAGTTAACGCCCAGAGAGGAGAAAATGATTATACGTGAAGTTAAGAAAAATCCAAGTACATCTGCACCGAAAGTTGCAGCGATTGTTGCAAATAGTTTTGGGAAAGATGTACATCCCGAATTATGTCGGAGGGTTCTGCGGAGTAATGATTTCCATGGAAGAATACCACGGAAAAAGCCATGTATCAGTAAAATTAATAGAAAGAAAAGACTAACGTTTGCAAAAATGTACATTGACAAAGATATTTCATTTTGGAATAAAGTTATTTTCTCGGATGAAAGTAAGTTTAATATTTTCGGTTCGGATGGACAGCATTATGTGTGGAGAAAGTGCAACACAGCATTGCAAATGCAGAATATGATTCCAACTGTGAAACACGGAGGTGGCTCGGTCATGGTATGGGGGTGTATGGCGGCAAATGGAACGGGAAATCTTGTTTTTATTGACGGAATTTTGAATAAATACAAATATCTGAATATTTTAAAAGAAAATTTGAAACAAAGTGCAATTAAATTGAACCTATTAGACGATTTTTATTTTCAACAGGACAACGATCCTAAACATACAGCTGAAATTATAAAAAAATGGATTGTATATAATACTCCGCATACGCTACAAACTCCTCCGCAGAGCCCTGAGATAAGTCCCATAGAATATTTATGGGCCGAAATTGGAAGAAAACTCAGAAATTATGACATAACGTCCAAAGAAATATTAAAAAACAAAATAACAGAAATATGGAATTCTATTGAAAAAAAAAAAAAAAAAAACAGAAAAATTTGTATACTTGTATAGTATGGAAAGTCGGTTGAGACACGTTATTGATGCCAAAGGAGGACCAACCAGATATTAACATCAAACAATTCAAGATTTATTCGTACATTCGTATACTTTTCAGACGTCCGAAATGTTTACACTCAATGCCCTGTATGTGTTGTCAGATTTTTTTGTAATTTTACTTATGCATTCTCGAGACTCCTATGTGACTTTACGTACAATCTTATTTTGAAAACTTAAATTTAAGGTGTGCGTTTTATTTATTAACGATGTAGATTGGAAACGCTCGAATACTTTCGAGAGCTACTGTATATGGGCAGAAAGATGGTTATGTCCAGCCTTTGTTTTTACGCCGAGCCACGAAAGCCTTTACGGGCTCTTTGTGGCTGACACAATCCTGGTTCGCGAAGATTCCCCATGCCACGACCCAGGTAGAGGGGGTCGGTGGCGGAAAACTGGGAACTCTCGCGAACAAAGAGATTCTAATTATATTGAATAAATATATCGAAGGTACATGTTCAAAGAAATTCTTACGCCGCGTTTACATACGAACGAATGCTCATTCATTCTCTATTTTGACTAAATTTATGCTTGCATTCATATCATTATATTCATTAATCGAGTGTTAGTATAAATAAGCGAGCACAAATTTGTTAAATTGGAGTGCGTTTGGTGTAAACGCACCGTTAATTTGTTATATGCTCCTCATTCAATATTGAACTTTCAGATTTCTGATAATTTCGAGCACTCAAGTGGTTAATTATGTACATCCGTAACATTTCAGTTGATAAAGCTGGAAATTTATGATTATAAAATAAACGTTTCTATATATAAATCATCTATCTGTGTTGTAATAATCACCACTGGAAATGTAACATCCAATTTTGGTCATCCAGTGCTCGAAACAATTCTTACCGATTATGTTCGTTCAATAAAAAGTTAAATGCCCCAAAAAGTCATCTATACGCGGTTATTTTCGAAAATAATACAACGATAAATAAATTTGACAGCGAAAACATTTCGAAAGTACAAATTTATGATATAACTTTTAAAAACTTGTAACGATAAAGTCGAACGATTTTAAATAAATTCGGGGTTTAAAACATTTGTTTAGTGCAAATTTTTGCAATTCAGTGTCTAGCGGAAGCTAATCCAAGGAAACCAAGTATCAAAGATAAACAAAGACTGTTTTTAATAACGTCACGAACTACAGATGTTTCAGAAATCTCTTTAACGTTTCGCAGAGCGTTTTCAGAAAATTGCAACCTCTGGTACATATTTCCAAGTTTACTTTTGTTACGTCGAAAGTATATTTGCTTTCATAGCTTTTCCTATTTCCGCGCTATCGTAAATACACTTCAGATTTCACCGATGGGTGTATCTTGCGTGACTTATAACGGACGATCGATTTTCTTTCTGTTGCCGAACGTGTCCGTGCTGAATATGCCACGGTACTCGAATTGTTCGTTTTCGCGTTTCACAATGGCGAAATAGTAATTGAATTCAGGTGGCGAACGAATTTTCAGCTAGGAAATTGTTAAAATTTATAACACAAGTGCAATTGCAATTACAAAAACACATGCTTATCTTTTTTCAATTTTAAAAACGCATAACGAAAAATACGAGATAATAAGATTAACATGTAACAATGCAAACAAGCACAGATTGAAATTTCAGATGATAGTTATCAATCAACAGAGCAACGATGAATGGATCCGAACAGATCCAATTCGCTGAATGGTTAATTGGAAGCATTCTGGGCAACAATAAGAACACGCGTTCATTAATTAATTTCATACGTGTACGTATCTGCCTTCAAATCGACGATACTAATGAACATGTGTTCTTATTACGTGAAATGCTTTCAATTCGTCATTCAACAAATATTGGTATATACATAACGAACCAAATATAAAACCAGTGTATGTATATATATATAACCAAAATGTAGAATATACATATATTCTATGGAAGGTCCAGCGTAACGAGCGATAAGGGCGAGTCGAGTGTCAGGTATTCATTGTCGACATTGGTGGCCCGGTGAAGAGAAACGAGCGTGATGTCAAATCCTGGGGTGACGGAGGAACGTGCTTCCGCAGAATGGGCAAGGATCTTCTTCAGGCAGGTGGACAACAAATGGACCGACGCGACCTAAGGATTGGATAACGTTAACGTTAACCAGGTTTCCAGCAGTTTCGTCGTTTCTATGTCGCGCACGAAGCTCGAAGAGAGATCGGAAGAACGTTTTTCCGTCGGGAGGGAACCGATTCCTTGACCGGACACAGTTTATAAGCTTGTAACAATCGCCACCGAGGGATTTCAAGTTTGCCCGTTTCGCTCGTAATAGCCCGGCCCCCGTCGATACCTTCAAACGTTTTCTTGCGAAAGGAGTTCGAACAATTTCTTCGTTTTATTTCCTTCGGCAGTATGCAGTATGCGGAGATATCGTGCCGTGTTTGCGCCAACTGTTCCGGCTGTCTTCGCAACGATCCGTTCCGAACTCTCGTTCCCGATCATCTCCGTGTTGCTGGTCACGCCGGTTACTTACGAGGTAACTGCGCGAACAACGAGAATCCATCAAAATTTTCTTCGAACCTACCGATTCGTTCTTCGCCGAACTGATGTGTCTTTTAGCGATTGACTTTGAAAGTTTCTCGAGTTGCAAGGGATCGTATTTTCTGAGACTCCGTTTTCGTTCGAGTCGAAAATCATTTTCCGATTCCTCATTACCGAGAGAGAGTAACTGACTATTTAAAATGAAGTCACATCTATAATTGTAGAGGTATAATTGTCAATAATTCGATAGCTTAGGTAGATTATCTACTAGTACAACAGCATCAAACTGGTTTATCGTAGTTATTTGTTCCAATTACTAATTTGGTAATTACTTAATTTAGTGACTTTGTACATGTGCTAATTTTTATTTTGTTCCTCTTTGGCCGCGTGTCTTCTGTAATTTTTCCTCCGCACATTTTGTACATTTTTGGATCAAAGGGTCTGTGTGAGAGAGTTTAAATGAATAAAATTGAAGTTGAGATTAAAATTAAAATTAGTTGACACGATAAATTAATATATCTTGTAATTATGGGGGATTTAAAATGCAAATTTTTAATTGCGAATAATTAGGTGGATTGTATTTTTGAATTTTCATTACGTCGTCCAAATATTTGACCATTGAAACGTTTTCTGACTAATTTCCAATAACGTGTTATTAACCATTTCGTCGACGTAACAAATTTAAATATCCTTTGAATTATACGTAATATTCGCTTGTTTCTTCAACGTAATACCAATTTATAAATAGTCATATTTTTCACGAAGTTATACTTACAATAACGTTCCTTATCTAAATACCAATTGTGCAATAGCGAGAATTAAAAGAGAAATACTCTATTTTCCAAACACTAACATTTTCTATAACAAATGTTCCATTTCATAATAAATATTTTCTAATAATGTAACAATTTTTCACGATGGAGTATATTTACGACAAAACTATTGATATAAAACAGATACCACAGTTTTTATTTCAAATTGCATTTTTGAAAAGTTTGAAGGCATTAAAATGCACAGAATTCGGACAATGTAAAGAAATAAATGTAATACATCCAAAATATTTATATCCATAATATTTAGTGGATGAAATCTATTTAATTCTTTTGATTCAGTGTCCAGAAAACTATATAAATTTGCACGGGTATTTATTGTTTTCTCGATCGAAGGAAATTTCGAACAAGGGAACGCGTGTTTTATTGGAAGCTTTCGGAGAATAAAGAAAATCGTTGCTCTCGATTATCGAGGAGATGTAAATACGTAAATTTGTCAGCCATTGTCAGTGCTGCAATAAATTTCACATTTACAATGGCGGTAAAAGGCGTGAGCGTGTTCTGAAATTACGATAAAAATTATTTGATTGCTCGTACAATTGGTGCAATTTGTGTATTTGTGTCGTAATTAATTAAAACATAATAAATCAAGATAAAAAATAATCATTTATGGCATAGAAAGACTTGGTGTAGATTGTGTAAGCACCGTTTTATTGTTCGAACGAACTACACGAGTAAATGCGTCAATGATAGTAAAAAAAAAAAAAGTTAAAAATTGTTATCGTAATTACATCCATTATGTTGAAAACGCTCGTAAAATGTGTAGAGTCAATAATATAAATACGAACGATAAAATAACAGAAGTAACGATGCGCATGTAATACCTATTAACTTCCGTGAACCATTGTACGCTACAAACACAAATGAATCGCATAACTATACGTTGAAACGACTATAGTAAGACCCATATGTTTTATGCAATTTAGATTTCAACAGAGATCTAGGAATTTAGAAACAGGATCAGGTTGTCCTAGTTTGATAATAATATAAATCTTAAGTCTACAGAGAGGAAACTTTCTTATAATAGAACAGGTATTTGTTATATTAAGTTTTTGTAATAAAAGAATATAATCCGTGTTGGAATATCTTAAAAAAAGAAACAGATCGTTCAAAAGCATCAGATTTACTAGTAACAAAACGCGGGAACTTTGTACTTTTTCTAACAGTTTGATATTTATTATATGTTTACATATAAATACTTTTTACTTTCGTAAGTACTTTTAATTTTAGATATTTTGTGTATTTTTGCATGTTTTACATTTTCCATCGTAAACGCGTGGAAATCCGCAATCTATTTATTGGAAACGAAATAAATAACGATCTCGAAGTTCTCTATAGAATTATTTTGATGCGGAACCAAGTGTTGTCGATTCATTTTTAAGTTCAGACAAATGGCATTCGGAGTGATGTGTAAACATTCCTGTTTTTACAAGATTCATGCTCCGAAATTCAAATTAAACTTTTGTAGGCACGTTTTTTTTCACTTTTTGTTTTTAAGTGCATAATGCATTTTGCTATTAAAGGTTCGGTATTCCATTTTTCAGCGTGGTCGATACATTCGATAAGTAAGCATTGAAAGCGTGATCGACGAAGCGAGTATCGCACACGAGACGGAAGATAAATACGCGCGACTACGTAAAATTCTTTTGTTTTTTCTTTGCGCCTTGCTAACGAGCTTGTTTATGAATATTTGGACGTGAAATTAAGAAGCGCGAATAACAAATATTCAAATGCACGACACTATCGATGAAACGTCGATTTAAATTATTCCTCAGCGTGAAATTCTAATCATCCTCGTCCGTTTCTTCTGTCGATTCGACAGATTTCTTTCTTTTTTTTTTTTTTTTTAATATTGTATTATTTTGCAGTACGTAGTACAAATGCAGAGAAGGGAGGCTCAGTGACATTTATTCCACAATAACATTGTAGCGCGTATAGATTTTTAAAAAATATTTTTGGTAACAAAAACATCAGAATTGCAAATAATATTCGTTTTCAAGTTTCCTGATGGGCAATGCATTGCCTTCTCATTATTATTATAATTATGCATTCAACGCACTAATTATTATACCATATTATCATATAATTATTATACCGCAATTATGCATTCAATACACCTTTTCAAAGATGTACCCAAATATATTAATAGGTATGGATTAGTAATTAACATG
The DNA here is from genome assembly GCA_030673865.1 of Melipona bicolor. NCBI lineage: Eukaryota > Metazoa > Arthropoda > Insecta > Hymenoptera > Apidae > Melipona > Melipona bicolor. Next base: position 524,643 of record JAHYIQ010000059.1, on the reverse strand, counting down.
GTTGCTGATGTTATTATCCAAAATGCACATTCATACTCTCGTGAAGAAAGAGATTTTTCTAGTTACAAAAATGTTGCACGGGCTAATTATGAAATTCTTGTTCGTTGATCTTCATAATTCGCTCGGCAGAAAGACGACACTTTGCAAATTTCTATAAATGTTCTCTTACTGTGAATTTTGTCTTCAATCACACTGATAACGCGAGTTGTTTCCTCAATTAATAAAGTAATACCTAATTCTAAAATATGTTTCTCGAATTGTGTCATTTTCTTTGATGCGATATCCTGTTGATAGCGTTGTTGCGATCAAAAATAGAGAGCAAGTTATTAATGTCACAAATATGAGACTTCTTTTCTATGTAATTGAATATGCAACCTATTAAATTAAAACATTTTATTTTATGTTAGCTAGGAACTTTATTAAAAATAAAAGAAATATAACTGAAATTGTTTTTTACAATTTCTTGAAATTATATATAATTTCTAAATTTTATATTACTTAATTACTAATTGCTCTATTGCTCTACTTATCTAAATTTTATATTACATAATTACTAATTGCTCTATTGCTCTACTTATCTAAATTTTATATTACTTAATTACTAATTGCTCTATTGCTCTATTTTTCTAAATTTTATATTACATAATTACTAACTGCTCTATTGCTCTACTTTTCTAAATTTTATATTACTTAATTACTAATTGCTCTATTTGCCTCTTTCGTTGTATTTATTCCTTACATTTTCTTCCACAGACCCAGTATCAAAAGACAGAATTCGATAATGCAAATCGATTGAAATAAAATATTACATTAACGCAACGTTGGTCTTTAATGGATTAATCGTCTCGTTCGTTCTAATTGCATCCACTGATTCGATTTCGAATGTCCCGGCGCGTCGTTTCTGTGATGTACGGGATTGCTAGGAACACCCACTGGAAAGTCCATTAATAGACTCCGAATATGGCGTGCATTCAATTTATAATTAACGATATCGTTCAACGGAACCATATATGATCAACCGTTGGAACGTACGGCCTCCGAGATATCATGCGCAGGCTACAGGATATTTTCTAAATTCCAACCTAAAACGAAGTACAGTGGCTTACGAAAGTATTCAAAGACTTGCTGTACGAAAGTATTTCAAAGAGGAACTCTTACGTGTACATTATGTGCGTTATGTAGAATATTTGAAATTAACACTGTAATGAGGGCAACTATTACGATTATGGAACTACGGAAGTAGCCTGGAAATATGTATGAAAATTACAAGATATTTAATTATATTCTAATTAGAATTATAATACAATTGTATTAACGTTCGGTAAAATATCTATATAATTTGTACTGATATTTCAATAAGTATTGATATAATTGGAATTATATTAAAAATTGCTGTATTATTAACAGTGATAAATAAATATATGTTAATATGAAACATAGCATAAATAGCCGCTTTGAAAATATAATAAAAATAGTAACCATTTGAGTAGTTACTAAAATTACTAAAAATTTAAGTTTCGTACAGAATGATATAATAAATTAAGAGAAATGCAAACAAGAATGCATTCAAAAATGTAATTTTAAATATATTTATTAAATATATTGTAATATATTATCCCCTTTGGACTTTCAATAAATAAATAATTATTTCAAACATTACAGATTATAACTGTATAGATTAAAATTAAAACATCAAAAGATCATATAATGCATTACGACGAATCTTAAATAAAGGAATTCTCAAAAAAGTATTGAAAATTTCTGATTTTTATATCCATGTAAAAAAATATGAAACCATTTTTCCATGCAACAAATGAAATTCAAGATGACGGAGTTAGATGATTTATCCTGCGCATAATATAATTCATGCAAAAGTTCCCGTATAAATACAACGCTTCTCCCAGTGACGAATCCTTCTCCCCCCCTCCCAACAAAAGAGATTGGTAGAATACATTTAAATTTAATTATTACGTGAACGAGAGCAACGTGCATATTTTTCCGGTGAAAGATACGTGGCCATTGAATACTCCGACGTTGGACGCTGCGCGGTCATGGTTTCAAAACTCGGTTACCATCACTATCGTGGCATGCAGTAAATTTCTCGGTGAAATTGAATTCTCCTTTCCGTGTTTCGTCTATTTTTTAATTTAATTTAACAAAGTAAAGTAATTTACAACAAACTGGGAAACATGATATATTTTACGCGATCTATCGTCTTTTCTGTGTCGTGTGTTTCGCTGCAATTCAGTTTTCCTATCGTACATACTTGCTCGAAATTTACATAATACCCAACATTTTCACGGCGTGACTGTGATTACTTAGAAAAAAAAAAAATAAAAAATAAAAAAGATAACAGTATCTATTAAGATAATAAAATTATACAAAATTTTTATAACAAGTAAAATCAACAAGTAATAATTGAAATTGCAATTAAAAATTATACAAAAAATAAAAGAATAATTTACAAGAACATGAGTTGAGCCAAACGAGTATAACTCTGTTTATGTTTCACGAGATACAGTCGGTACGTTAATCACGAATAAATGATAACAAATGTGAAATAATATTTCGCGCATCAGTTCGGACGAGACCGTTCCGATCCGACGAAAATTGTTCTGTCAAAGAGAAGATGAGAACAAACCTGGCGACTATCATATGCCAATTTGTCAAGCTGCGATAATGACAGGGCTCCCCGACGCTAGAGAATCGATTTTATATCAGTGTCACCTATTCCCCTGTTGACGTGAAAGTAGGATCGCGATCTTGAAATTGAAACGGTCGCGAGCTAGCGGGAAGTGTCTGGAAAGGAAAAAGAATCGAGTCGGACTAGCGGGGAATCAGTGGTGTCGAATAGTGAAAAGGATTCGTTCGCGGAACTGCGCGATATCACCGTTTCACACATCGGGACATTCATCTTCAGTCCTTGTCCTACGTTTCTATTTCCTCGGAAGCTACAATTCTAAAGGCAGTCTCGCAATTTCTTTCACTGCGTCCGCGCGTCTCTCTCTCTCTCTCGAACGGCTTCGCGTGAAAATTTATTTAACGCGTTAGCCCGACCTCCTTCTCGCGACAAGTTATTTTTAAAAGTTTCTGTTCTCTTTATTAATTTTCTATTTACCACAAGAGACAAAACAGTGGAGAAATTTTTACAGAACGCTTTTTCTGTCCCTCGTGAAAAGTTATTTCGCTTTAATCTTAATCTTCTTGCGGTACAACGAAGAAAAGAGAAATAACACGATGGATAAGGAGAAACAAAGAGCGCTCATCCTTTGTGATTTTTCGTTTTGTCGCACATCTTGTTTCCAGCAATTAGAGCTACAAAACGAATTACATCGCGATAATTATGACGTTCAACATTCCTCCAAGACGGATAACATTGAAGATCATTAAACGCGAGAAACGTATTATGTCCACATTGTTTAATTAAAATAAACCTCGTTTCACGAACAGTTCTAACGGCTCGAAATAATACCAAAATTTAATTTCCTCAGTAAAAATATTTTGCGACATTCCCTCTCGCTTCATATTACTCCATTCGTCACGATCCACGGAGAAATTTTTAGAGAATGTTACGCTTCCTCTCCCGAAAAGTTATTTCATTTTTTGTTAAGTTTTAAGCGTCGCGACGAAGAAAGAAAAAAAAGAAGATGAAACGACTCTGTTTGTCGCGATTCGTTGAGGTATTTCGTTGCTTTCGAGCGTTACGATGAAAAAGAAAAAAAAAAAAAAAAAGGGGGAAAAGAAGGAAAAATAAAGTAACTACATTTATCGCGACTCACAGAGAAATTTTTCGAGAACGTTGCACTTTTCATTCGCGAAAAGTTATACCGTGTTTCACTAATTTTCAAGTGTTACGATAAAAGAAAAAGAAAAAAAAAAGAGAAAATAAAACGACTCTATTCGTTGCAGCCCGCGCAGAAATTTTTACACAACGTTACACTCTTGTCTCGCGAGAAGTCATTCCGTTTTTTATCAATTTTCGAGCGTCACGATGAAAAAAAAATTATTCGTCAGAATTCGCAGAGATATTTTTAGAAAACTTTCGCAAAGACTCACCTCGGTTTTTGCAAATAGATGATTCTGCTCGCGAGAAAAGTTGTTTGAGAACGACACGGAATTCCGGCCAAAGATCTTCGACTCGGCCGTTAATTCAGTTCTATGAACCGAGAAACGTGTGTGTTATTGGAAGGAAGAAAAAAAAAATCTCGTCGTCACAGAACTCGTCGGAGATCGCTTGTACGCCGAGCACGTGCCTCTCCTTCTAGAAACGAGAGCGAGCCTCGTGGATTCGAAGTGATCCAATTCATAAAAATTTACGAGGAAAATGAATTGTCCGACAATCCCGTTTCGGAATTCTGTAACCGATATTTACAAGGATCTCCGCCGGTTACCGACTAATAGCGACGATCCTTCTCGTCGCAGTTCTCCAACGAATGCGTCGCGAAGGGTGACTTTAAACCCGTTCTCACGAAGAAACCGTGAGTTCATCGTGTGAAAATGAATCTTTCATTATCTCTGTGTTTTTCGATCTTGTTCTGACAGTGCAATTGATCGATCGTGAACTTGAGTCACGCAAACGAAGAAAGACTCTCTTCTTTTTTACTTTCTTCACAGGGGTGAAGATTTACGTCCGAATTTGTTCGTCGATTTCTTTTTTTCTTCGCTGGTGCAACGAAACGGTTTTCACAGACGTCGAACGGACCGTCTGACGAGTTTTATAATCTTCAGACTGGAAGCGACGAAGCTCGGCCAAGGGAGATTTATGTCACCTCCAGCGTATCACTGCGGTCTCTCTCCGTAAAATATTCATGAAGCTAGCCGGGGAGGTTTAACACTCGGCCACCGAAAAAAAAGACTTTCCTCACGTTTCTCGTACGGACACGAATTTATTCCAGTAGATGCGTACTTCGTTCAACGTCGAATGCCATTCGTTTGACAGATAATGAACTGATAGATGTTTAAAACGTAGTCAGAGGAATATTCTCTTTTCTTTAAAAATATGTACATTGTTGCATACCCCGAAAATTCTTTCTTCGACGAAATAAATGTTTCATTCATAATACAATTTCTTTTACTATTCGTTTATTGATTGTTATTATTCGTAATATTAAGCGTGTTTGAACTAGATAGTACAGTATATATTTCGGTGTATTATAGTAATGCGTAATACTCGTTAACGTGCCGTACCAGCCAGCTTTTCAACATGTTCTTAGCCGCCGTTAGCAAGAACATCTCCCTCCGAACCTTTCGCGAAATTCACGCCGAGACACGAGTATGAATTCGTCGTGTTTTGCTGTTGTTCTACCGCTCGTTTCTTATTGCACCCGTGAAAATGCGTTCTCGGGTAACTTCGATTCTAATATTTCATATCTTGACGGACGTTGTCGAGATATATCGAATGAAACTGACGCATGTTCATCGAGGTCATATTTTGTCGATTTTGGGAAAAAATTAAACTTTCTAGACAAATCTTTTGACCTCGGTTTATTCTCGTTTTTTCCTATTTTTTTTTTTTTATTTGGTTAAGTAGTATTAATCTATTTAACACTAGAACGATGATTAAAACATTAAAACAAAACAACGGGAAAGCTTTGTAATACAATCAGTTGCACAAGCTTCTATTTGCACATTTCTCGAAAAATCATTTAAATTTTTTAAAATGCATCATTTTATATCCATAAAGTTTCTAGCAAAAATTATAAAATAGTTATTTTGATCGCTTTGGTAATTTTGTTAATTCCTGTTAATTCTGACCAATGTGAATTTTTTCTATCGTTCTATTAATTAGATTAGGATTTCTTTTCCTTCTCCGAGGAAATGCTAATTGAAAAAATTTTAATAGTAAAGATCCTTCATGGCCAAAAATGACCATTAGATAAAATAGAAAATTCAATTACCCGCTATAATTATGATTTATATTTAGGATCAAGATTTAGTTATCTGTCAATCGTCTGTATCAGTCGTAATTAAATATTTCAATATTTTGAACGTATATTATGTTATGTATTTAAAATATTGAAACGTTTCATCGATTATTGTATCATTTCATTTTATTTATTCCAGCACATTACATTGTCTTATTAATATATCCACGCATTGTCTTATTGAGATTTTCACGCATATTTTATATAATTCTACGAAAAATGATACAACAAAGGAATTTGAAAAGGCGTGAAAATGGAAATTAAATTTTGTTTAAAAGACGCCGAAATAATAAATGGCAAATGCAGAAAATGCAGGAAATGAATCGTTAATATCGTAATTAAACCAATTAATAGATATCAATGAACAACAGTGTTCGGTTAATGAATATATTCATTTTATTCAGATTTTATTCATTCGTTCAATACCGTAACTTGTATTTAACGCACGAAGATCTTCAACGTCATTTTAAATGAAAACTCCGCGAACAGCTAATAAATATTGCAATGAAGTTCGCGCGTAAATATGCACGAAATTTCATCCAAGAGGTATATTACGTTTCATATCTGTCGCAGGCATGCGATCGATCGAACTTATTAAATTTTTCAGCAGTTTGCAACGAAAGGAGGAAGCGAACGAAATCTACCAAAAAGTAGTAATTTATAAAATATATCGTACGCGTAATTACGTATTCTCGGGCGAGGCGCTCGCTCGGCGGACGGGACGCGGCAGGTTCTTTGAAATGCGCCCAGATTAAAGTTTCTTGCTTTGTATAACTGAACGGAATTAATGTGAAACATTTACTAAGCTTTTTATTTGAAACTCGGCGCAAATTCTGGCCAGAAATGACCAGGGAGAGCTGCACTTAGGATTTAATACCCTTGCTCCTTTCTTGATCCGGGGAGAGAGAAAAGAAAAATGGTTGACGCTTGGTTCGTAACAACTATCTACGTGTACGTGGTACACACGTAGTCGACTTGCTGGTTGAACGGAAGTGGCGAGCAAGCGTGCGTACTTCATAAATTTTCTTCCTTTCTAGATGAAAGGGTTCCTTGATCTCGCGGGTCAGAATGGACGAGCTTTATTGTAGGAGGATGTGATATATAGGTTTCTGATATCAGAGCTAGCCGGTGTCCGCAGGGACACGATTGGTCTCCAAGATGACCGAGGATATTACGCTAGACGTAAATATCAAAAATTTCGAGGATGCATCTCTGTCGTAAATCTGCTGCTTATTCCGAGCTCGCTGATATTCAGATTTTATCATCTGTGCGAGAGAGAGAGATGTATTGTCATTTTTCGTTACATTGGTTGTAGAGTCAAATGCTTGTAAGAGTCAAAATGTTGGTGCAATTTTCACTTTTGTTCGAAAAAGTAAGTAAATTTATTTGTGTTCTATTGTATTGTGTTGTAACTTTTCAACAGGGTCTTCAAAATGTTTCTAAAATACACACAATAGAGCTTTTATCTCAGCAATTTTTATTATCTTTCGTTGTTGTTCCACATTTTTTTCCATTCTTAGAAAGAAGAAAATAATCTGGTAAATGTGACAATTATTATTTAAAGTTGGTGCATTGTTGTAGCGCACACTGTTGAAACGGTTAAAAAATCGTCAATGGATTACTAAATCCGAATTGTGCATTCGATCTGAATATAAATCGTAAAATAGATCTTTTGACAAGTGTACTAGCAAACATAAAGCAATAATACTTCAGTCGGAACTTTCAGTCGGACCAAATTTTGTATATTGGTAGATTTTATTTTATCGTTATTATTATTGCATAAGTTTCAACTAAAAAATATTACTTTCTCTTCTTTCGAGGGTGTAACAATTTAAAACTTGTACGAAAATGAATCAGGTGCATTTGCAAACAAAGACGCTAAATGTATTGAAATACATAAAATAATATCTGTTATTTCAATAAATTCTAATAAATTTTATGATTAAATTGCCATCGAATTATCTCACTGACCAAAATCGCCGAACGTTTTATAGTGCTCCATCAAATTTCGCGTTGCTTTCAATTTCCTATTATCGAAAGATTGACTATGAAATAAAATTCTGCATTTCGTTTCAATCAAAAAATTCGACTTCGCGTGTTTCTGTTGTCCTCAATTTCTTTTCTCTCTTTTTTTAAATCGCGTAAAAAATTAGATCGGCATCGTTTATCGATCACGATCGATTAAATATGTACGCACAGCCGTTCGAATTACAAGTGAAAAGGATAATCAATAAGCGATTAGGTGAAAGTTCGACGAACGAAATCCATCACGCGTGAAACAATGGCCATCAAATGAGATGGTGAAGGCAATTGACCGAATCCCGATGGTTTGTGCACCGTGCATCCATTGTCGGCCTTCCTCTCCCTATCCGTTAGTCTCTTTCTCTATTTACTCGGTTCTACGTGATCTCTACAAACGCAAACTGCACAGAATGCAGAAACCAGCTAGAAAATAGCCACCGTCGCGCGTCGTTCGACGCTTCGACGTAGCACCAAAACATTTCCCTGCCGCGCTTCTCTGCTTGCCAATAGGATTTCCGATTGACACTTTTGAATCCGTTTCGCCAAATTTCGAACATCCGACATTTTTTCCCTTCTCTCTCTTTTTCCCCCCTCCAGTTTCCTTGTCATTTTTCTCGCGATAACTGATTTACGTTCGATGTAAACGTCCCGGCGTGTCATTTCTCTCTTCGCTCTCTTTACTCTCCAAATAATCTATTATCTTAATCTATTGTAGAATCTTTTTACTTAAATATCGTAATGTATGACGAGAACATATTTTCCTTCGATATCGATTATATCGTGGGAATTTAAACAAAATTGGCGTTCGTTTAGAGCTAGTTTTATCCTCGCGCTGTTCAAGTTTCAGAGTCATTTAACATTTGAAACTACTGATGATAGGGGAAGGTTTATGATACACTTCTAATCTTACAATTTATTAACGCTAGAACTACTGATGATAGAAGAAGATTTAAATACAACAATACAAGAAAACTTTCAGTTATATATTTTAAGAAATATTATTTAAACGTCTAAAAATACAGTGATTATGGAATTTGTATGAAAAATTATGAATTGGTTATTTTTTGACCACTTTGGCAGTTCTACTATTAAACGTTGTCAGAGTATTAACAAAGTATTTGGGGATTTTTTAATGCACTAATATCAAATTTTAATTGGATTAAAAGTAAATTAATATGAAGAGAATGTTATGAAAAGGGTGACTATAAATGACTAAAAGAATTCTAGAAAGCAAGAGAAAATAACGATGCACGAAAGGATCGATCTTCCACAATGCATAGAAACGCCTCTAGAGCGTTTGAAATTGAAAGTTCAATACAGAGTGAATGCTGAAATTTCAATACAGATAAAAATTATGTGGAGTGGACGAACTTCTCGTTCGCAGTCCATACAATTTTTTTTATCACTGAAAGTGATTTTAGCGGGGGTAACCCAGAAAATCGGTGCAACGCTAATGCAACGAAAATTAGCGATTGGTTTATTTGGGTCACGTGATTCGCGAGCGGGCGTGGGATAGACCTCGAGTAGGAGTGGCGTTGTCTGGTACTGAGCGATCGCGCCTGTAATTTGTTTTCTATCGATTAAAATGTTTGCGTATCAATAAAATTTTGTGGCAAAAAAGTCGTCTTCGTTTCCTAGTCAGAACAGTTGCTTCTGAGCCTTTCAGTGAGACTTGGGTACAAGTCGTGCAGTTTTTTTTCTCTTTACAAGTATTTATCGATTTAAACAAAATTTCTTGCAACCTACTCCAGTTTATTTCTGAATTGCGGCATAAAATTATAGGGACGAACGAACTGACGGAAAGCTTTGCATTCTTCAAAATGTAAAATACCGGTTAGAACGTTAAATTTCGAAGAGCGTAAAGAGGAAGGATAGAAATGAAGTTTCGCAGAACCCGATGGAGCCAAGTTTTGAACTTGGCTACAGGGGTTACAGTTATTTCCTCCACTCGCGGCGAACGACGTCGTGCAACAAAGCATTTACCGGGCGAGTAGCAGCAGTATCGTAAATACGATACCAGGCTGAACAGGCGTTCGAATCCCAAGCAATTCTCTTTGACATTCTCTCTGCGCAGCTTTTACGGTCACCTGATCGCAATCTCATCAAAATTGGGTCATACAATGCTCTAGTTGCCCCATTCGAATCGCCATTGTTCACACCTCCTCCCCTCCCTTCTCTGACGATATACAATGCATATTTTAATCATTGGCTTTTTCAGATTTGGCGCGAGTATGATGCTCGTTTGAAATTCAACTGGTCGGAATTCAAACGAGTATCGGCAGAATTTATACGATTCGTGTGTACTCTACCGCGCATAAATAATTGAAAATCTAGTGGGATTCCGCTGAAAGTTTGCAATTTTTGTTACGATCGACGAATAATTTAATTCTCCTGCATTTTCGAGCTTCGTATTTGTCTCTAATGAGTAGCTGATACACCAAAAAGATCTGTTGGAAACATAAATTTCAACACACTCGACGTCACTCTGCACAGTCTTCAGAGTCTTCGTTTAATTATACGTGCTAAAAGTTAAATTAAATAGATTGGTTTTAATTGCACGTTACATTGAAATAATTTAGAAATGTTCAAATATTTACACGTGATGCTATAAACATACGTTAATATCACTGTTTCATAAATCTTCTTTGTAAATTTGAGAAGATTTTATATTACAGTTAAATTTATGTAGTCAAATATAAACTCGATCGATCAACTTGAAAAATGACTTTATCAAATAATTGCTTAATATTAAATAATATTAAAAATCACAATTATTTTTCAGGAAATAAGAAAAGGTACATCTGTTTTTAAATATAAACCTGATCAAACGTAATGTCAATCGGTAAGGAAGAATCGATTGTCAAAAAAATGCTCGTTGCATGGGAGAAGCGATCGTGAAATAGATTCAAATTTAATCGCGAGCTCGTATTTTTGTTTGTCCGGGAAAGAGTTTTCGATGGCGGGTACGCGTGAAACAACGCATCGGTACGTACGTTAAATATGGTAATGAGTTTCAACGCATAGGCTACCAATAGTCATCAATTATTCTGAATAATGGCATGCAAATAGGACGACGCGTAGGCAATTAATGTCACTATTTGCACAGGCTTATCCTTGGTGCATAGGGCGGGTTGCTCTACATGCACATGTATATTTGTCGATCGTAGGTAACTATAAACGGGTGACAAACATGATACCGATCGTCTGTTTATAATATAGTTTGCATTGTCGCATTATGACCTGTATCGTTCTAGACATTCTCATTTGTGGTTCAATGAAATTTCGACGATCGATCGGTATGTAATACGTTTCAAGTTCACAATCATAATACTTCGTTGGACAAAACGTATCCAGCAGCGTGCTTTGAGCGCTTGAAATGATCGGAAGTTTGAAAGTTCAATACCAAGCGAGGAGCATGTGACAAATTAACACTAGAACTGCCAAGATAATCAAAATCAATTTATATGTTTTATTAGGAATTTCGTAATCGTGAAACAGTGGATTTTTAGAGATTTAAATAATTTTCCGTGATATCGTTTGAATTGTATCGTATATTGTAATTTTACATTAAGTTAAATGTACATTAATTAAATCAGCTTTCGATCTTTATCATTTTCTCTTTCACTTTTTCCACGTCCTGTTTTCGTAGGATTTTGCGCACGACCGATCATTAATCATTATTTCTCCAATGAATGTTTTCTGAAAGTATTCGTGAACACGTGTATCCGCAAACACGAACATACCGTCAACAACGTCGCGCAATTACGTACGTACGTACGTACGTACGTTTGTGAAAATTTCGTCAACGACAGAGCGGCGAGTAAAATTTAACGAGTTGTACCAAATATCCGTTTCAATGTGACGGCATTGTTATCGGCGAGTGCAGTTAACCAGATATTTTAAACGAGCTCCCGTCTATTCATCCTTAAAAGTTGCTCGAACTCCTGTTAGGGAACTTCTTCGAAAGTTGCGACGTATAATACACTTACGCCTACGACCATGCGTGCGCGACGAAACCCACGTGTATTCGTGTGTACGTACAGTTACCAAATACGTGCGCTCGTTACGAAATAGCCAATCAAAAGTTTCCACCGATGCATGATCGATAACCGTGTCGAAGAAAGATGTAAGAACCCGGCGATCCATTGTCAGTCGATTCGCTTGCCCGATCTCATTTGTTCGCAGCTGGAAAAACTCTTTCAATTTCGATCGTGAATTACGGCCGGCCGGGCCGCGTTCGGGTACGTGCCCGCGATTCCGTAATGCGGAAACCGCCGAGAATGTAACTAAAAAACCGGTCGAACACGGAACTACCGTTCACCCTCGCCGTTCAAATCGAATTATACGGGTAATCAGAAAGTTAAAACCGCGGTCTACTCCCTGCAAGCAAGCAAGAACCACCAAATACCGTCAAATATGTACCCTCGCTATTTAGAGGCATTTCGGTCGTTTAATCTAATTGTTAATCGTTATTGATTTACCGAGCGCGTTGTTTGGTCTTTTATTTATTCGATTCATTTCGTTTGATGGAGCTTTTGGATAGTCGTATTACTTTATCTTTTTCTATTTTTCGTGGGTGACAGGCTCCTATTATTCGAATAATACATTTCACAAATGATGAATTGGACGATATATTATCCTATTTAAAGTATATAGCTACGTGCTGTCATCATTCATTTGAACACGAAAATGATTTTTCTCTGACTTGGATATCAAATGAATGATAATTTCTGATTGTGGATTTTATCTTGTATTTGAATAAATTTCTCAAACGTGCGTGTCGACATTGTCAATAGGTAATTTCTTATCGTATTCTCCTATGTCAGATTATTTGTTACTTTGACGGAAATCATTGAGTAAAATTACTTTGTACATTATTAATAAAATACTTGAAGTAATTCACTATTTCAAATTGTTATTTTCGGTTCTATTTTAAAAAAACAATCCCAAGGCTCTAACTTCTTATCTTCGATTCTCCTTCTAATCTCTAAGTAGTATCATATTACTTGGAGATATAAATGATTGTAATAGCAATTTATTTTATATAATTATATTTTATATAAAATAAATTGCTATTACATGTATAGTATTACAATCATTTAATTTATTTCATATAATTTTAAAAAATTCCACTGTTGCGTGTATAAAATGTCAAGCGAGATTGAACAGTATGTTTTAGTTCGAAATCTCGGAATGAAGTTGTAAGGCAAGTGGTTCGAGTCAATGATAACTCGTCCATCGTGGCGATACGAACAGAAAAGGAGGAAAATTTGACGGAGACGATGGACCTCAGGTTGCTCGAGACTAATGAAAAAACTTTCTTGTACAAAAAAAAAACCTGCTTCGAAGGGAGTCGCGGAAGCGTGCCTGTTTATTTCGTGCCAGGGATGTTCCGGAAGCGCAACGCCTACGTCTGTGCACATCGCGCGCGGAGGCTTTTAATACGGTATTTCGGCCAACTACTTGAATTTTAGCCCATGCCTAACGAAACCACCGCTTTCAACACAATCCCGAGATAGGGCTGGAGAAGTCGAAGAAGTCCGAAAGTTCTAACACTTGGACAAATTACAAAATGCCAACACGTTCGTAGCACTTGCTCATGGAAGTATTCGAACACTTGGAACAAATTTTGTTTTAATGGAAGAAATTTTGTTCATATACACAGTGCCATATTCTAAAGAATTCAATATAAAACTCTGGAAACGCAGAGTGTTATAATAATTTAAATAATAATTTAAAAATTATTGATTACAGGAAGATAAAACTTGTTATCAAGAAAGTTCAAAAGGAATATTATTTGAAATTTAATATCGTTAAAAATTTTAATAAATTTCATATCTAACAGAATTCAGCAATTATATTTAAGCACTATCTTTATAACGAGTGGCAGTTTATTAAAACTGTTGTACAAAATATTACACACAATTAACACACAAAAGATATTTATTATAGTTTCCTATAAGTGTTCGAATATTTTCTCAAGTAACTATTTTTGTTCATATCGATCGAATTCATATGTTATAAATTTAAGCGGGTCGCATCTATCAAAATACATTATATTCATTCTCGATTAATGTATTATATTATATTATCGTGTAACACAATTACAATATATCTAATTAAACTTGTAATGTACATTATAAATGATATAATATAACGAAATATTATGAATAAGATATTACATAATACATGAAGTATTAATCGAGACAAGCGAAGGAAATAGTCGTTATTAGATACAAGGATCTTGTATTATGACTTTAAGGATTAAGACTGCTGTTCCCATTGTGTATTCGAACTCCCCTCAGAATTTACCGTAACCACCCTTTCGAGTACGCTATCGTACACGTAGAAGCAACAGCGTAAAGTGCGCTTGTTGTCGCATTTGGTGTCTTGTTCCAGCGTAACGCTGGCAAAGTCTCTGACAAGATCTCTAACTAGCGTAAATTTGCTTTCTATTTAGTTATTGTGCTCGCAATTTGCGCAAACGAAATTTAACACTGCTAACCATTGACCAGATTTTTATATGTTGTCTTGTGTTTTGGGGATCACTTGTCTCCCTTGTCATCTCGATTTAGGCAGGCTTTGCACTGCAGACTTACTAGTATCACTAAAGTTTGAACGATTGATCACATGTAATTTATCAAACCATTTTTACAACTTTTTAATGACTGAACTATTTATTGTTATTCTTATTAATATTAATTGACTATAATTAAATTTTTGAAGTAAGATAATATTCAATCGAATTATTATTTCCGCTTCTTTGACTATATTTTCAGAAATCCAATTACAACGAAATATTAGAGTACGAAAGGTAATATAATACGTATTATAGGGTAAATAAATACATATTAATAATATTCAATACTAATAAATATTGAAATTTTGAACGAATGATGTTCAATTCAATTCGTAAATATAACGAGTAGAAAAATTCTTTCAAAGAAAGATCTCTATCCTCTGTAGAAGGGAGGCATATCTAAAGAGTTCTTCAAGGTTCTAAGGCCACATAGGTGACGCGCAACCTTTTCTATGAGTATGGTTCACCCTTTCCTCGAGTGTCTCTATACTTTTGTACAACCCTTAATTGGAGACGCACGCCGACAGAAAAACTACGTACGAGCGAGAATTATTCGGCGGGGATATTTTAATGACGTTCCTTCGGATTACGTTGCATACTCTGTGTTTTTTTGAGAGAATTCGTCGAATGACAAGGAAATGAAAAATTTGAATGGATAAAAACAAAAGTTGCACGTATGTGGATAGAAGCGTGGATAAAAGATGACAAAACTACGTAAATTGATCGATAAATTGATCGATAGGATTGCTATGAAATGAAGGAAATTTTCCATGTCGTTTTTTAGATACGAGTTTTTCTTCCGAATTGAAATATATCAAATTTGTAATTTTACAAACTAAGAACGTAATGATTCGAAGAACGTCAAAAAATAGTCAATTATTGTCTCTACTTTTAATAATAACCTACCTTCGTAAATTGAAATATTTTAACAAACAATGAACTTCGCGAATTTTTAGCTACATCTCACTTATTAAAAAGTATATTTGTAAAAAACATATCACAAAGTTAGAATCAATCTCAATTTTTAATATTTTACATGTTTTCCATGTTTAATGAGCTTGAAAAGTCTAAACGTGAATGAATAATAAATACTATTAACGACTAAAGTGCACATACGCACGTACATGATGCATAAGTGTAAACTACATGAAATATTAATAAGGCACATGCACTATTAAAGTACATATATATACTGTATAAGTGTGAAGCGCATGCAGTATTAATAGTTTGAACATTCTCTCAAATATTTGCCCTTTATAATTGGTAATTTTTAATTGCAAGTATATACCGAATAAGTCGCTCGTCGTATATAGTAATTGCGCTACTCACAACGAATACACAGTAGTAATAAATAACAAGTTATCACATGTATGATTCACACATACAATAGGTATTAATCATTAGCTAAGAATGCTTGTAATTAAATTTCGCTCGAAAACACTTTAGTTTTATTAAAAATTGCGAGTGATTCAAATTCAATGATCAAAGATCACATACCGTTTACGGTGGAATAAATGAACATTTAATATTTCATTTCTGCTGCTACTTTTCTCCGCCGTATTTAAGTAACAGACAAAGTTAGTATAATAGGATTGCGAACTGGGAACATTCAATTTCATAACAAAGAATAAAGGGATTTTATTGCGAGTGTAACGCAACTTCAAATGCAACAATTTTTTCGAAGTCATACATTTAGAATAATAAAAATAAAGCAATTGTGTTGCAGCAATCTGACCCGTAAATGCGACAACTTTTTTTTAAAATTAATGATATAGAACGTTGCGAATTTACAATTTAAGGATCAATATATATATGTCCTTTTTTCTCTCAGGATGGAAATAACAAGATGAAGTTCTATCCCGGCCTCTTGAGAGCAAAGTACTATCGTTATAGTGACTCTCTAATTTTCCGATAACATTCGAAGGGAGGAAGAGTTGCCAACAAAGAGGCGCTCACATTTTACACCTACGAGGAATTGCTCCTCTAACATAAAACATTGGACAAAGAGCGAATCAAAGTAAAAAAACGTTTTTCTGGTATCGTTTCCTTCCTCCAATGTCTATTACGAGAAGTTTCGGAAAGAGCACTTATCATTTTGACAATTCCTTTGAAACCGCTTACTTTGAAAAATAAAAGACATTTGTTAATTTGAGTAAAAAGTACATGATTAATTTTTGTAAAATTTGTGGTTCTTTTAAAACCACATATGTATTTTACGTTTTGTCGGAAAAGTTACTATTCATGACAACATCTTTTTCCAAAACACTGCTTTTACAAATTTCAAACAGAAAAGAAAAGCTACTTTTATTTTAATATATATATGTAAGCTACAAATTTTAATATATAGAAACTAGTAAATTACAATTATTAGCTAGTAAAATACTTTTATTTTAATATATGTGTAAGCACTAATTTATTTCTTTGTCAAAATTATTTACTGCAAAACACGAATGTTTCATTATTGTTATATAGTAACATATATAGGTTTTCATAAGATCATATTCTCAATTTATTCTCTATTCCTTTTTTTTTGAATTATAATATCGAGTTACACTCGTGGTACGAATTATGGTTTCGATTTGAACGAGAAAGCAAATTATAGTCTCGCTAAATAGGAATTCGAATTTTCAATTTTAATTTTTCAAATTAAAGATTAATAAATAACGTTTATAATAACTATAATTATAATCTTTACTGAAAACTGAGACGAAAATTACGAGACAAAGGGGTTAAACGATATTAATAAATAATATCAATAAAGAAGTAAATTAACATTCCTTTAAACAAATTCAGGATACATCGATACGTCGATATCTCAGAAATGGTCACATTTTAGCTAACGAGTTAATAAACTAGAATCTTCATTTACATATTACAAATCTAACAGACATACTGTACACGAATTTCTACAACTGAGACAACGAGTGCATGAAAGATCTCCTCGCCGAAGCAGGAATTGGTGAAAATTCCGCGGAGCCGGAAGGATTCACGTTAGAAGCAGTTAGAGGGAGAGACGCCGGATGGTCCTTGGGTTCTCGTTGGCGGTTCAGAAGGACGGAGGATGGGAGTAGATCGTTAGGTTGCCGAGGCCGAAGAGTAGAAGACGTAACGAAGGGAGAATAAGCGAAAGACACACAATCTCGGTAATGGGAAGACCGCAAAAAATGGCGTGAATGGAGGATTCAAGCGGAGCCTCGTCAAGCGCGACTGTCGTCGTCCGCTGCGAATGCCAGAGGCTCGCGCGACTCTGTAATTAAAAAGTAGAAACGTAGACGGAAATTGTTGACGTTGAAGTTCCGAACATCGTCGTTTTCTTTTTTTTTCCTTTTTTACCTTTATCTTGGACCTATTTTCCTCCTTTAATTTTTTTTTCTTTCTCCCGTTCCCTCTCGTCCATCTCTCGTCTTCTCTCTTTCCCACGAAATCCACCCCCGCCCCCTTATTATAATACGCGTTTCAATTTTCCAACGAAATGAACGACGAGCTTCGCGTTGCGTCGTCAACCACACCGCCCCGACAAAATTGCGAGATCCTCGGTTAATCCAGGGCCAATTTAAACCGTCGCAATTTCCATCTGACCACTGATTCTTGCGCCACGTTTTATACCTTCCTGGTTGATTGTGAGTGACGAGAGCGACTCTCGAAAGAAAGGCAATCGGAATGGTATAAGATGAATGGATGGTGGTTCCTACTAATTACTGAACGAGGCAATTGATTTTAATTAATGACTTGGTTGACGAACGAACAGAGGAATATTTAGAGATGCACACGGAGCACTGAGCGCAATTCTGTATAATACCTGTATTTTAGTGCTTGTTAAGAATCGCTTCATTTTATTTTATTTTTCTTCTTTTTTTTTTGGAATATGTGATCGATTATTAAACAAATGCGTATAAAATATATTGCTATATGTGTATTTTGTGAGACACTTTAATTTTATTTTGATCTTTGTCGTTCTCATTTCAGGCAACTATGTATTAATTACACATGTATCTTAGTAGGAGTAAAGGATTTAGAAAAAGTGTCTGCTCAGGTATCGATAATGTTGACCATAACTGGAGGTGAATGAAAATTTATCTTGACTTGAAATGTTGACTGTTTCAGAAAACATATGTGTTTCCAGAAATATTCATAGATGAACATAGAACTGAAATTGTGCAAACGTATTCCTTGTTTTAGTTTCAATTTAACAGATCGTTAAAGTATCAACAGTGAAGGAACATTCTTCACATTATAGAAATTAAAAATAACAGTAACAAAATATCTGGTAATATTTTAATCAAATATGTGTGAAACTTATGTACGTTTTATATTTGCAATATTTGTATTTTATGACGATTCACTTCAGTTTAAGAAGTCACTAACACGTTAGAAGGAACAAATCGTTGCAAGACTTTTTTCTTGCAAGAAATTTTCCAACTTCAATGCAACGAATAAAACGAAATACTGCGGAACTATAACTTTTAGGAGACTAGAATTAACAATGAGAAACGTCCAGGCTCTCGAATAAATCGCCGGATCGTTCTGAAATCCAAAGACCGTTCGACACCTAGTTCTATAGCTTTCGCTCCCTTTTTCTCTCGGCATCGGTGGATTCTGCGAGAATCGAAACCCCGTGGGATCGATATGATATCGAGCTGCAGGGAAAATTCGACGTTCGAGCATCTCGACGTTTCCTTCATATCTAGCAATCCATTGCAGACGGTGATTGCATTTGCGCTCCCCTTTGTTCCTTTCCCTCGAGGAACGATAATGAACACACGGACATGCGTTCCTAATTTTAATTTACTAATGTTGTCTGAAAATTCATCAAATTGTGACCGAATTTCACGCTGTTCTACTTTTGATACATTTTCTCTCAAATTTTGCATTTTAAAATTTCCCATAAATGTATAAAAATCCGCAGTCTACTTATCATTAAAACTAAATAATACACGCACGAGGTACTAAAAACAAAATAATGCAATAGAATAATATTGAAATAAAAAAATTTTTTAAGTAAATTTTAAAATTATATTCGTAACAGTTATTCGTTGTAAGATTGTTCGTCGTAGAATTTACATTTGTAATTAAGAAAATACCACTGTAGTCAAAGAAATAGAATCTGAATAAAAAATTGATTCACGTACATTGTAAAAGACACTACGCTTTAGATGTTTCATGTATTCTCTCATATTCCGTACCTTCAACGCAATTTTGTATTTTAAAAATTTCAAATTTTAAATGTATAAAAATCCGTAATCTATTTAATATACATGCACCAGGTGCATCACATAAAATAATTCATATTCGTATAAAATCCAGTACATTCATATGTTTTGCTGTTTATTTGCTCTCTCGAATGAATGCAAGAAACATTAATAACATTTCAGGAATTTTAACTAGTAAATTAATCAAGATACGTAGCAAAAATTTGTATAATCCTAAATATATTTTGACGAACTACGAAGACTTAATTCGAACGCGATGCGTTTACTTAAATTTCAGTTCTGGTCGAATTAAAAATATGAAATTAAAAATATTGGATTTGTAAGAATTTCTTTGTACTTCGGACAGTCAATGGAGATGGATCGGTTTGTTTAATGGCGGAGTCTACGTCAAAACCGTGTGGTATGTATCTTGTCCGCGTAGTGTCGCATAAAAACGAGCCATAAAAGGGGGTGCGAGTCAGGTGGAAAATCCGAGTTTTGTGGTTTATGCCGTGTCGAGTACGTATTACGTGTTTTGCGTTGAGTGAAAATGTATGTAGAATGTCAATGCGCCGCTGCTAAATCCTTCGCGTATTCACGCACGTAAGCTCATCGAGATTTTGCGTTTCGTTCCATTTAAATGGTTAGCTGTTCGTTTCGTTTCACGCAATTGCCGGGAGAACTGAACCGACCGACGTGTTTAGTTTAATTGTGAAATCTTCCATTACGCTACGCCGAAATGTTTCTATGTTTTTTCTTTTTTTAAGTTACGAAGCTCGTTTACTGGTTTTCGAATTGCCTACTTTTCGATGCAGGAGAGGGTGTCTTAGTGACGCAAGTCAGTTTAGAGAGAAACATCTCTGAACTGATTTGAAAGTTCAATAGACTTCTAACACGTAGCAAGACTGCCCGTAACATGCAAAATTTAGTACTTCTGCTTTATTTCATTAATATAATTATGTGAATTTTAATTATAGCCTGAATTTAATAATAACAGTATCTATTCTGTCACGTACGTAGCAATAAATATTCTGTTTTGACGATAGAATGTTTTGAAGATTAAAATATTTGGGTAATGGGAGTGTCCATGTAAAACACACACCTTATGTATCTCTCAACTCATAATATTTACATATTAGACTGCAATAGTACAATGAACAGACAAGTTTAAAATGGAACTATAGCTTGGTACTTTAAAGAAAACCGTGTAACGTAAAAAAAGTTGCTAAATTTCTGCAAAATAAAGTTCACGAAATCGTGGGATCCGCGCTGTGTCTAATTAATTTTTTCATCGTTTTGAGGACAAGTTGGTCCGATTCGATATCAAAAATATCGCGCGATACACGTGGCGCGTATAAAAGCGACAGCTGCTTTCTACGCGCGTCGGGGAGAAAAATATCGAGCACGTAGCAGGAATCTCGAAACACTCGGGCGTTTTCTTGTCTCGGCGGAGGAAGCGGGACGAGTAGCAATTTACAGCTAAATGGATTTCGAGTTGTTCGTTGTCGCCTTTCCTCGGCAGCAGCGTCATCCCGACGAGGTTTCGGTATTCCTTGCGTTCGAGGAGCAGACAGCAAAAAGCAGAGCGGTGCTTGGAAAGTCGTTTCGACTCCGAAAGCCACTCGGCGCTGTCTCGCCTACGCGTCGCAACTTCTGCGCGACGTTGGAAATCTTTTCCCTGCGTGTTCTAACGTGCGAGTCGTTTCATTTGATCTTCAAAGGAACAGTTGTTAGATGGAACAGCTAGTTTCACAGGGTGAGGATTCGCGCGATGTTTCACCGGTTGCAGAGAAACGAGGGAATGGCAAATTCGCTACTTCGTGTCGATTATTACGAGGAAGCTATTAGGGTGTTAACGCCGGAGAGAGTGCGTCACTTTCGAGGCCCATACCGGCCATTATCCGTACGTCAGTAACGCCGAGCGGAAAATCAAATTTGCCCACGAGAATTCAGCCAGTTCTGAACGAGTGCACGCTGTGAAATTCGTTTTAAAAGCTGCAAATGACGCGCGCTGCTTTCTCGATCGTCGCGTTCTGCGCGAGTGTTATTACTTAAACAGTGCGTGTTCTATCGATCGACGCTTTATGTTCGGATTTAAGTCACCTGTGATTCCTTTCTTTTTTTTTTTTATCACTGAAAGTGATTTTAGCGGGGGTAATCCAGAAAATCGGGCCTCTTCAGGTGCAACGCTGTGCAACGAAAATTAGCGATTGGTTGATTTGAGTCACGTGATTCGTGAGGGGGCGTAGTACTGAGCGATTGCGCCTGTAATTTGTTTTCTATCAATTCAAATGTTTGCATGTCAATAAAATTTTATGGCAAAAAAGTCGTTTTAATTTCCCAGTCAGAACAGTTGCTTCTAGGCCTTTCAGTGAGACGAATCGTACTGTTTATTGAATTTTTGTCGTAAGAAATTTTGTTGTAAACATAAGAAACAGAAAAATTAATTTTCCTTACAATAATTTAATGTATTCAAGGTGGTATATATAGCGAAGTTGAGGAAGAACGATGAAAAGTTGTCGATACTTTAAACTGTTGTAACTTCGTAAAAAAATTTACTTCATCTCGTTAGTTGAGATTCCCAAAGAGTTTTTTACGTCATAATAGGTGAGGGAAAGTAAAGGTACTTTCATTCTTTAAAATTGTAAAAATTCGAACGTTTTAAAAACGTTCAAAAGTTTTTTCATGGCTAGATCTAGATCCGTGGTCTTGATCGAGATCTACCTTTTACAGTGGCCCCTTAAAACCTATTGGACGACTCTTTTTCGTCATTTCATTAAACTTTGAATGTTAAGCGACAAAAATTCAAGAAGCCCTAACGTTTCGTCATCCAATGTTCAAAGTTTGACGAAATGGTGAAAAAAAAAATCGCACAACGAGTTTTAAGAGATTGTTGCAAAGGGAAAATTTCGATCTTGAAAATTATTGTGAATCTAATTTATCTCAAAATAAATACAAGTGGACACGCAACAACAACACTGAAAACAAATCGAATTCAAAAGGCTAAATGTTATAATTCACAGTATATATTTTTTCCAAATGCCATAAGAAATTGCTGTAACATTAAACTTCAATGATTAGAGTCCTATCAAGTACAATCGATTAATAAATTTATGAAAATGTTCATAAAGTTATTACTCAATCATTACATATTCAATCTTATTCGTCGATCTCAAAGTTAATACCATCAAATCATCCTCACCGTTCCCACTCTCATTTATGTATGTACGTACGTGAATTATTATTCCAAAGTTTTCGGGATCGAAAGGGCTGGGAGGAACGATAAAGATTAACCACTTGAGCGTGCATTGTTCAGGTTTATCCGAGGAAGTCGAGCGCCTGTAAACGTAAATGGCCGATGTCAAAGTTTCCATCGATAGATTGGTATTTATAGCTGACCTGCATTTCATTTAACCGAAACTATCGGGCGCTTTGTTGGCAGAGCGACGGCTTAATGAAGCCTCCTCTGGGTACCTTTGTTTCTACCGGAAGGCAGTAGCGTGTAAGGGGTGCCGAGAGACATGACAAGCGAACGATGTCCGAGATAATCTCGTGATTGCCTTCAGGCTCCAATTACACCCTTGACACGAACCGTATGGGATCTCAAGATTACTTCCTTTGCAAGTTTATACTTCGTTTCGGATCCATCAGCCTTTCTACCTTTTGATCATCCTTTCACGACGGTTCTGCGCGGTTTACGATATTCTGCGGGGATGCATCTATCATATCTATCATGTACGGAGTGTACGTCGCCGCTCTCGAAAGATATGAAATTTTTAATAAATTTGAATAAATCTTGTGCATTCCGGTTTCTATCTTAAAGGAGATTGGAGACCTCGGATTGGAGAATAAATTATCTTACAAATATCCGTCACGTATTTATAATCACCGCGTCTTGCACGCGTATATCTTTCTGTTTTTCTCGTAAATATCCTCGTTTTTCTTTTTTATTTCGGAATTATTGAATAATGAAATTTTTTAATTTAATATTACTAAATATTTGTACAATATTTAATATATTTTAATTAAATTTAATGGTTTGTTTTTTTTAAATTTACATTTTATTTTAATTTAATATATTTTTTTATTGGAACACATCAAACACTTCTGGGAACTTTTCACGTATAATATGTTGTATTACACGAATGTAATAATATAATGCATACTTTGCAGACTAATTTCAAATGTCTCGTCATCTTTCATTCAAATGTAATTAGACTGTACATACATACATTCGTGCGAAATTCAAACGTGCAAAAATCTGCAGAATGCGCATAATGTTCAAAATTGTATGACGTACCAACAAGTCATCACATTTAGTAACAAGATTTTTATTTGGCTTGCATTTTTCAAATTACGTTCCAAAAAATACGAATTTGCTTCGACATCCGTACTCTAGTTTCGTGACACGCATATTTGTAAAAGTTCCAAGTATTCGAGTACTATAATATTTAATCACACGCATTGTCTATCGCAGATTCCGTAAAAATAATAGGTGTTCACATGTTCTGAGAAAAGTTCTTACACTCACATGCTTATATTTTTCTGCGAACATATATTATATATTGTTATTATGTATTATTATTTTATCATTCGTTTTAATTTCAAGTTAACATCAAGACACGTTGACTAATCTTCGATCGAGATATAGCAACTATAATTGGATTTTGGCCGCTATTGGTCTAAGGATTAATTAGCCTGTTGATTCTAATTAAACGTGGGTCACAGCATTTCCAAAAACTATCGTTCTAGTTATTTCAGTCCATTTTATTTTATTCCAATTTTACTCTCGAAAATTCCATTTTCTACTCTTTGAAAGATTAATTCGACTCCTGTACGATTCAAAATTCATTTGTAAATTTCAAACTTTGTAATTGTACAAATTCAGATATCGTCTCCGCGTATTTAAATGAGCGAATAAATTAGTAAGTGGTACGCGATTAACGTATCAGGCGACAGACAGAGAAGAGAACTGCCGTAGTCAATTATCGAAGAACAGATAATAATAAGAACGGTCGAAAGCAATTTATAGACACGAATAAGATCGTAATTAACTGAGTTAGTTTATTCGCTGTTGCAAAAGTGCAACGCTAGTATTAGCCGTGAAGTTTGCAACTGCGTAGCTTCTTCTATCCCGGCGTTGATTATTTATGGAGCCAGAAGTAGCTTTCCTCGAAGGTGGAATGCTCAAACGTCAGGTCAGTTGGAAAGTTAATAACTTGCAGGATTAAGGGGCAGGTTGGCGAGGAAAAATTCAAATCTTTCGTATTTATTAGGGATTCCGATACCTCGGAATAATTTACGACGAGGAACGTTTACGGGAAACTTTGCAGGGAATGCAACTCGTTGAAGCATCCCCGATCTGATTATAAATTAAGCACGACGTGCAGAGAATTACGCTGCAAAGAAATAATATACAAGTAACTCGATCGTTCCAAATAATTACAAGAGCATGTATTCTGCGAGATAGTATTTTGTACAAAAGTTGCAAAATAATTTTTTAAAGTAATCATTTTGTTTGTGAGATGTCAAAGTAAAATCTTGAAATTTTCAAGTATCCCTTTGTACCAAAGTTTAAATTTAAGCATTAAGTTTTCTGCGAGAAAATTACTCATCGAGCTTGATTTACCCCGAATCTAATAATTACCGAGATATTTGTAACAATGTCGTTCTACTGCTGTCTCAGCGCGACAGTGATCTTTGAGGAATGCTGCCCGCTTCGCTGAGGTTCTCTCGTTTGGCCTTTTACAGCCGTATATAAGGAGAGATATTAAGAATGCAGATTGTAGGTTTTTTAGGACGTATATTTGACTAGCGTGTGTACAATTGTTACGTGAGTCTGGGAGATGGGTACGAGGTGTCTCCGCGTCTAGACTCGAACAAACTGACTGATGGTTTATGGTAGAGTGTCCCTCGTGCTAGGAGACTGACCTTTTATAGGAGCGAATGTGTCTACGTGATTTCTTGGCGCCAGCTAAGAAGCCTTTTGTTTACCGATTTTACCCTTAGAGAAACGTTCCAGATGCTCTCTGACTCTGCCTCTCAGGGTAAGACAGAGGTCCCTCTGATAGGAGAATGCCATGGCATTTGGAACTTCTCGGCAGGGTAGCCTAGGAAACTAGGAACCTAGCCTGAGTGTCCGTCTCGAGGTGGGTTGTTCTGCGCCATTAGACTTAGAGTAATAACTAGACTGTTGACTTTTATACAAATTCACAGTTTTACGAATAAATGGATAAAAAAATTAAAGTTAGAAACAGAAAATTTAGAAAATCGTTCCACCTGCCAAATGTTACAAAGATCGCTGTACTTTGAATATTTTGTATATTTTCTCACATTATGCGCATCCTGTGCGATTTTATACTCTAAATTGACAATGACCATTTACTTTCATAATAACCTGTTAATTAATTTGGGGGAATTTAAGCAAATGCACACAATATACAAAATATCGAAGGCGGAGCGTATTTTGATATTATATTTGATGGATGAAACAAACTTCCATTTAAAATCATTGACTACATTTATAAAGATCCGCAGTCTAATGATAATACCGCAAATTCAATTGTCTCTACGGTAAAAATGTACAGGCTGCAACAATTCGATTTTTCACATTTTCTACTGCAACTGGTGGTTCGCAATAAAACTTGTTTACCCCATGAAAAAAGATCCAGGCTCGTCAGATTCGATTGTGGTGGCCATAACAATTGTTCACGGCGACAATACCGAGCAATCATCGGTTACAAATTCGAGTTTGTAGTGCTTCTCTTGATTATCGTACGAAATACTTCATTACACGTATGTATGTATTTTCGAAGTTGTTTGGTTAAATTATGCAGACTGATACGATTGAAAGAGAGAATTAAAAAAGGAAACGTGAAACAATAATTTTCACTCGTGAACCGCGTAGCAATGCGAGATAAACGTAGACAAAACACAAAATGGAAGAGTAACTCGAAGAGAGAAGGAGCGTACTATTTTTCGATCGAAGTTCTTTGAATGCATGGAGTTGCGATAGGAAAACTACCGCTGTTCGGTAAGTGAGGCGTGATATTGAGGATTTCTGCCCTGCTGTAACAGCAGAAACACTCGCACGATCTTTCTGTTCCGTTGGTCCGTCTTTGTCAGCGAAGTTAACCAAGGTTCAACCACCACCCGGCAAAAATTTGTCGATATTTTATCCTGGTATCGCGATTGCGTCTCGACCAGCTTATTTCGTTCGTAAATAATAGCAGAAAAGTGAATGTACGTATTATGTATCTAGAAATTCTAATATTCTTTATCTAGATCTATCATCTAACAGAGATTTTTCTATCAGAGATTTCAAGACTTATGTAATAAAGAATTAATTGACTTGGAGCAATCGATGTGAAGATTGTTTAATTTTCCATTTTGTTGAGAAACTCGTGAATCTTTATTACGCTTTTAGTTAAATTTGATTTTAAGATACCTGTATATATCCGAATTTGTTCATGGTACTGCTAATGAAAATGTCCCACAAATATCATTTCTCACTCTCAGATTGGGTAATGTTACACAAATCTAATTTTCATAAGTTAGACACAAGTATACGTTTTTTTTACTCTCATTGTAGCAAGCACATCGAATAAATTAGAATCTAAATTTAACAAACTGACGAAGAAAAAAGAACTGATAGAAAGTTTCGAAGAATCTTTAAATCCATTGCAGAGTCAATCGCGAGGAAAATTCTTCAACTTTTCTACACACAATTCTGTGACAATTCATAGCATATTCACGAGAAGATTCTGCTACTTATCCTTCTAAAAAGAAACCTTGGAATAAAATGGATTTTCTAATTTCAAAACGAGACCAAGTTTTGTTATTATTATATACGTTTTCTTTTTACAAAATTATTCAAGTGTTCTGTTAATAAGAATCACCGTGAGCTTTTTATCAGTGAAAGTGATTTTAGCGGGGGTAAGCCAGAAAATCGGGCCTCTTCAGGTACAACGCTAATGCAACGAAAATTAGCCATTGGTTGATTTGGGTCACGTGATTCGTAAGGGGGCGTGGAGTAGACCTCGAGTAGGAGTGGCGTTGTCTGATACTGAGCGATCGCGCCTGTAATTTGTTTTCTATCGATTCAAATGTTTGCATATCAATAAAATTTTATGTGCAAAAAAGTCGTTTTCATTTCCTAGTCAG
This sequence comes from Melipona bicolor, assembly GCA_030673865.1. Taxonomy (NCBI): domain Eukaryota; kingdom Metazoa; phylum Arthropoda; class Insecta; order Hymenoptera; family Apidae; genus Melipona; species Melipona bicolor. The sequence goes on along the minus strand of JAHYIQ010000059.1, from coordinate 496,765 downwards.
AACAGTTGCTTCTGGGCCTTTCAGTGAGACGAATCGTACCGGGGTACAAGTCGTGCAGTTTTTTCAATGTCCGTTCGTCTCGTCAATTGCTCGGTGAACTCTGACCTCGCGTGCCCTACAGTACTGTACACTTTGCACACCGTTCCAATATCGCGCAACTGCCTCACAGAAGATCAGAGTGGCAAACTCGAAGGAAGATGCATGCGCAGAGACGTTGCATCTGGACACAACGGTACGAGTAAACCTGCCGAGCGCAATGTCCGGCTAACTGTGCATCGAATGACGCGGACTGTGCAATGTTTGCTCCAATATACACCGGCGGGTAGTAGCAACTATTGTACAAAACAGGAACTGCAAATCGCCGTTGACGAAATCAAATTAGAGAACGAGTTTGCGTGGATTTCAGAATCAATTGACAGCCACGTTGTCGTCCCAGTTACTTTCGAACTTTCGCGAGTTTCGGTATTCCGGCGATCTTGCTTCATACACCGGACGCGCAGTTTCGGTATTCGGACGGTCAGTTTGCCTTAAAATAAATGGAATGGAGAGTATACTCCAAGCATATTTGTCGTCCAATGTCGTCCTTGGACTGGTTGGATTCGTGTATTCAAACGAATGTGTTGTCCGTGTATACACGTAGACGGGGAGATGAACGAATCAAACTTGATAGGAAATTATTATAAACAAGTTACGTGTATTATTACGTATAAAGAATTTCAAAAATATTCTTTCACGGGAAATATTTCTCTGTCGAAAATATTCGAATAGAGGAATGTGTTATAAGTGTTTGATATATTTAACAATGTTAAATTAATTTAACTGCTTGAGAATACATTGTGTGTATTATAGAAAATATTTTGCTCGCGAAAGTATCCGAAGAATTATTTATAAATATATTACATATTTATATACGAATTATTTGTGAATATGTATGTCATGTATTTCATTGATATTGTAATGAGAGATGATGAGTGATTATTGTGATAAAATTTGAAACCGATTTAAAGATATGGTAGAGAAATTATTGCAAGATATGTATTTAGTACAACTATATATTACAATATTCAATACAAGTGTCCATATGTAATCACGATACATTATATCAATAATTCTCAACAACCAATGACACTTATCATCACAAACACTACTAATTCTCTACTATTTCTAATAAACATCTCGTAATTTCATACATTTTCAAATTGATTCCAAATGTTATCAATATAAATCGTGTCATTACGTCGTTAGTGAAAATTCCTAATAAAGAATTGTTCAGGAACCTATTTTATCATGCGTTACAAAAATGCAAACTAGCCTTTGGAATATACAACCAATGTAACAATTTATTCTAGACAATCAATTCGTTCTTGCGTGTTCGCTCAAAAATCTAACGAAAATATTGTATTGCGTTTATTTAAAAATTGAGGAAAAATTGAGGAAAAAATGAGGAAAAAACGGAGAACCTGGAGATTATACGATATTTAAGTAACAAGGAACCTATAAAACGTTACTACAATGTGTTATGAAATACACGTGTAATTAAAAAGTCTTGAAACACTGGATATTAGAAACAAGAAGTGCCCCTTTTGCGCGTAACTAGTCGTAACTCTAACTGCTTAACATTTTCCATGGTTGAATGCGTCGTAAAAATATTCGCAAGGTCTTTTACGACTTCCACTTTTACGGTAGAAACTTAGGGGAAATTTACACGGGTACAGAAAACCAAAGCATGTACGAAGACTTTGGTCAACGAATGGTTAAACGCGAGGGGGGCAAGTTTCCGTCGTTCGTCACTTTCGCGAAACTTCGGAACCTTCGTCGACTAATTTCGTCCTATTCTTAGGAGCTTCGTGAACGAAAAGGTGAGCGCGCGGGCCGAAATTCGATTAATCGCAAATTTATGGCGTAAACTCATAAAACGCGAGAAAGCGGTTAGAAATAAGTAATGGAAGGCTAAAGAATTTATGGAGGTGGTAAGTCGGGGGTTATAAAAGCATACCTAGATTAAGGCTATAGTTTAAAAATTGTGTACGGGGAACCTTCCTTCTACGCGAGAAAAATGACTGCTACATTGCGTGCCGCTACTATTATCGTCACCATTAAAACGCAGATACATCGAGTATCGTGAAATGCGTCCCCAAAAAAAGTATGCTGGAAACTTTGTTAGAATCGAGCGTAATAAAATCAGCTTTCTAAATGAGATAAGAAAAGGGCACACAGCGAAGATGCATCTTCGTGCAACGATTAGCTGCCTCGGTGGTTCTTAGGCTTTATCCGCACTATCGATCCACTCGCGGTTCGCTCACGTTCTGTTCTCGAGTCGATCAAATATTACTCCGTCGTTTAGATTGTATGCATTTACATCTCAAATGTATCCAATTCCAGTTAAAAACAATATTTTGGCGGAGCGAGGTCGAATTTATGCGGAACCGAAGGAACTCTCTCAGATTCGAGCCAAAATTCACTCATCAGAGGTAAAATACATTTTAAACGCGTGGCAAATAACGCGAAAGTTTGTACGTGCTTCAGCTTACAGACGATTTTGTAGCGGAACGGAGATAGATAATTTTCACGCGACAGAGAAAGCTTATTTTCCGAGTTACAGGGAACCCGGTTATCGAGGTCTGACTGTATTTAAAACCCCACGAGTTGAATTACAGATTTATGCGGTTCCCGAAGTTGGAAAGAATAACTTTCCTAACTCGCGCGAGCCGCGGAAAGGGGGGAGTGAAAATCGAAACAAGCGCGAGAGAGAGGAGGACGTACATACATACACACGTACATACGTGGAAAAGATAGAACGTCACTGGGACTGACGATCGTTGACCGTGAAATTCACGTCAAGTGGTCGTGGAAGAGGCAGGATGAGAAAGAAGGAGATCGCTGCCTCGAGAGACGTGTAAGAGCGGATTCCGCAGCGGGGTGGCTCGTTGTTTCGTTAATCTGAACAATGGTCCGTAGATAAAGCTGAGGTCGCTGTTTCGAAACTCGTCCATTGCTCAGGGCCGTTGTGTCAGGCCGTAGCGACAAGGAGAAGGAGAGAGAGTTATATTGTACTTTAGCGTGGCATATAGCGACTCGAGGTGAGGCAACGTGTACAAGGCCTAGGACGTTGTTACGCCCTCGGCGACCTATTCAAACTTCTCACCCCTGACAGCGGACGTGCGCGCCAATCATTACCGACTGCTCTTCTTCTTTGCTTTCCCCGTTCTCTGTCCTTAGTTGCTGTTTCTATTACGTCTTCAGTGGCCGCTGCAGCCACTCACCTCCACCGCGACTTTTCCATCGACTTTCACGGCCTTGCGAGAAACGTATTCGCAATCTTCCCCGGCTACTGTAAAAAAGGTCTTGCCGGCCATTAATACATTCCCCCGGTCTGGCTCTTGCTTTGTCTTGTTCCAGCAATTACTTTCACGGGCGTGTTGTTTGCGCGTGATTTTCTTGGAAGAATGGGAAAGAAGAAAGAAAGGAGAGAAAGTGGGGGTACTACCACCCTTTTGCTAGACACTGACTTCAGGATTCCGCCGGGAGCGAGCTTCACTCGGTTAAACAGGATTTTTATATTCCATCGCCGAAGTTTCGAATCTATTTTGCCTCGAAAGTTGGTCAAGACTCGTAACTAGAATTTTCATGCATTTCTGGGGGTACTTAAGATTTTAAATATCTGTAACGCGAGTTTCATGCGCAAACATTTTGAAAACTATACGAAACTGTTACAATGTTTGCATGTAGTGTCCTCGATTTCGAACTCCAACGGATAAATTTGAAGTTCGCGCGCAATTTCAGTCTCATTATTCCTCGATGATATATAAAAGTTTGGAAAATTGGAAATCGTTGCACACTGTGGCATTGTTATCAGCAGACGTTCGTGCAAAATATATTAGCAATACGCAGAGTGAGACAAGTTTTTCCGGCCAAACGACGTACATAAAATTTTCTGTGTTTCTCAAAAACTGTGTCACATAAGAATCACACAACTAAGAAAAACATTTTACGTTTTTTACATTTCTCGCGCGATATTCATCGAGGTTAGAATTTTACGGATATAAGCAAGAAAATTAAAAAAAAAAAAAGGAATTTGTCGTAATTAAAACGTAATGGAAATTTTATTTTCGATAAGAATAAAACAAGAAAGAAAGGGAATCGCCGGTTCAACAACGCGATTTAGTAGTTAACCAAGAACGTTCTATATAAAATGGGAAAGCGACGCTGTCACGAAGATCATTACATTGAAGGTGTAGTCGAAAGAAGCTAATAGATCAAAGGAAATAGGTTAAAGCGACAAAAAAGAGTGAAGTGCCCGACTCGTCGATGCTTCGAGGCTCATGGTCGATAGATCACGCACCTGGTAAGTGCACTAAATGTCTCTTTTTCCTGTTCGTAGATTATTAAACTGCACACGGGATTTTTTTTTTTTTTTAGAGCGCAGAATACACTTATCAAGCCCGACGCCATGGCCAGCAGGCATGTAGTATGTCATACTTGAAAACGGAGACGCGGCCGTCACGTGTTTGCGTGCACTGAATATACTGATTTTTCACCTCGCTCTGGAAAATGGATTTCTCTGCCTGATAGTGTTGCCAAGGGAATAAAATTTCGTTACGTAGAACGGAAGCTTCTTTCGCTTTGTTATCGTAATAAAGCTACTTTCAGATTCAGTAGTTAATTAACGATTAATAGACTCCAAAACTGAGGAAAAATTAGCCTCTCGCAATATCGTATAACTTTAAAAATATCTACATTTTGAATTTCATATATATATATATATATATATATATATATATATAAATATATAAATATAATAATATATAAATATATAAATATATGTGTGTGTGTATACACACACACACACATTTTGAATTTCATATATATATGGTAGTATTTATTGCGTTTAATTAATGGAGGAAAGTTTTCTACATTGGATTACTTAAGGAAATACCTTTAAAAATCGAAAATGCCAAATTTAATTTCATAGCCAAATTTAAGGATCGTAAGTTGGCTCAATTTAAGAAACTGAGGCAATTTTAATTTTTAAGTGTGATAAAACCAGAGCAAATGTTACGACGATATCAAAGATATGATCCACCCTTAGAAATTACATCAATAAGAATTTAAAATTTACCTGCTAATCAAAAATTACAATTTATATAAATTGGAGCCTACATAAAACTAATCGAGCTAATTAACTAACTAAAATCAATTGACCTTGTGCTAAGAGATGTCGCATATAAGTTTGCATATATGTGAAAAAAGATTAGATTTTATATCGATCGATATCGATATCTCACGAAACTAAAGTTATATATTGTCATAGCTTATTTTATACATTCTACATATAGTCCTTTAAATATATCATTTAAAACTTATATTTGATACATATCGATGATATATTAGATGAAAACGTAGAAAGAGAACAATCGAAGCTATCAACGAACGATATATAGTAATTTCTTACCTTGAAAAGTCAGCTAATTATAGATGAAACTTCGTGACGAAATTATACATAACCTCACAAACACGTACGCGCACGATCAGTATATTTTCAAATATCAAATTCTGTTCTACTTTAAACGTTACATTAGTCCAAAACAACAACGTTATTGGCACTTTCAAATCTTGAAACACGATTTAAAATGTCACTGATTCGATTAAGGATCGTGAGGCATCAGTTTATACGCTTTAACGCGGCTTAGTCTTAACTGTACGTTATTTATTTCGATGATATCAATCCGCGAGTTTTGTGATATGTTCGTCCACGCGTTTGTCAGTCGTACTGAATCTTTCCATTTGCGCATCGCAACTGCGCATCTCAAGTTCTAAGCAATCTCAGGCCCGCATCTACAGGATGTCCAAGATTCAATGCTCAAACTTTGCCAGACTGTATAGACAAATCTAAAACTAAAGTGTTGTGTAACAGAAGGTATATAAAAATAGTCCATTAACACATTTAATTGACTTTTCAATCTCAGAGCTTGGTAAAATAAATTCTTCTATTTTTATACAATATATTTCTAGTATTACACATAGTATTAGTTATAAGTTTCATTCATGAAATATTAGAGTTTTTTTATACTGTGTTTTGAAATACAGAAATTATTTTTCCTGCCCGTTTTTAACGTGTTCAAACTTTATAATAAAAGTATGAAATAACACGATCAATTCTAACTATACATTATAAATTGATCGAGGAAGAGTCTAGTCTTTTAGGTAATTAGACGTTGTATCCTTAGATTTCTACTAATAAGAGACTATAAAAACAAAAATTATAGAATTATTTACACGAAATGAATTAATTACAAGAGTAAGGAAATCAATGAAGTACGATGTCATAAAATGCAATATCAAGTTCGCATTGACAGAGTTTTATATTTCATATTTTTGTTCATAACTTTTCATAACGAAACACTCGCTATATAACATTTTAATCTTATTTTTATCTACAGTACATACTAGCAAATCTCTAATATTATCCTGTAAAATGATAATCACAAAGTCCCTTATCTATAGAAAAAATATATTTAAACATATCTATCTTACTACATACACAGATTATTTATCAATGCTGATACGTGAATCAGAAAATGCTGATAAACATTTTTCTTAATCTTTGTGGAAAATTATATATTCCGCTTGTGGAACATTAGATCCATTGGAAGCTTCTTAAATTTTCTGAAAGTTCCTAAGGCACCTAAGGTTCCTAACGCACGATTAAGAAAATGAATGAAACTTTAAGAACGGGTAATCCGAATCAATCAAGCTTATCTCAGACAGGAAATCTATCACGTATAGAAAACACTGATGAATTTTTAACATTGTTAGTGATTTTATAGGTTCGTTCTAGCATAAAGAATAACATATTCTACAAAACAAAAGTTCCAACATCTGTCCCTCGTGTCAACTTGACATTTTTTTTTTTTTTATTAAATGTTATATTACTCTGCAAAACGTAGATGAAGTTGGCACATATTTTCAACATCTTTGATAACATGTTTGAGATCTCTGAATTCTAATTATTATCGAATTCGGTATATCATCTTTTCGAAGGTGCATTTATAGTTTTGAACAATATAGTTTAACGAAAAGACATTTTCGTGGCTTCGAATGTAGAATGTCACCACTTCAGGATTATGTTAAAAAAAAAAAAAGATTATGCATGTCTTCAGAATAAATCTTTTTCTTTTAGCTGAAACGAGACGCATTTCGTATTAGTCAGAAAAACTAAGCGCGCGTTTCTCAAATACTTTGAAAACGGCACTAATGACAGGAATGATTACTTACGTCTCAGCTCGTGGAGTGCAGGACGCGGAAAACGGACGCGGCAGGGCACCCGGTGTTTCTCTCTTTTTGTTGTCTGCAAGCGTAATGGGGAGAAATCTCGTGAAAAGCCATTTCAACGAGCAGAAGAGTTATTTATGTCTGAAACACGTGACACCGGCCGATCCGAAACGAAATGCAAAAGGTACAATTACAAGAATAATTGCCGTCTCGTTTGTTTTCTCGGTTCTTAAAATGGGATCATTACAAAGTACTGCTTACTTTCGCGGCAAAGAAAGAGAAGCCTCGAAGAGGAACGAAGAGACAAGAGTGGACGGAGAGTATGTTTTTCTCACGTAATTAGCCACTTCGAGCAAGAAACGGCTCTGGATAGGAAAGGAAATGGTTCTGTCGGGAACACGAAAAGAACGTTTTTGCAGAAAAAAAGGAGGGAAAATAATTAACCCCACTTTTTTCATCGTGCGAACACCTCATTTCTTAAAGTCCTATTCAGGGTTTAAACATTTCAACTCGACGGAACGAAGCGGTATCTTCTACGCTTTTAAGCCAATAGGAAACAAAATTCTGAAAATAAAAAAATAAAACAAGAGTGGTCAGAACGGACGAACCGTTTTTCCAGAGAAATTTTCGAATCCGATGCAAAAGTCGATTTGATACTTTACGTGTATAATTTTTTACATCTATATAAAAGTGATTCTTCTTAGAACTTTCTTGTCAAAAAGTGATATTTCGCAAACATTTATAAATATTTATAGAATGATAAGATACGAGAAGCTGTAGTATGATAGAAAATAATAGAAATAAATGTAATATAACAAAAAAATAACGAAATAAAAATGGGGGAATTTCTTAAAATTCGGTGAGTGCCGAAGACTCTTGAAAGATCTCACATTTTTCTGCAGATAATAATATAAGAATTAAGAAAACATTCACGTATTTAAAGTGTAAAGAGAGTACGAGTTTGAAAGGCAACAAAGAATTTTAGAACGTAAAATCGTCCCAGTTTCCAAGTGTAGGACTCTGATGCCGGAAGCTCTCATTATCACGATAGCAATGAACTGATCATGTGTTTCAGATACGTGACCACACTGTAAACTATCCAACGTCGGAACTTCGTCGAATCGGACAAATTTCAGGAATTTAGCCAAGAACTACATATCACTCCTCTGCAGAACGAAACGAGATTACCGGCTTCGGCTTTGATTAGCTGTGCTCCACAGACAACCATTATTACTGACTTCAAGAACAATAAATTCGATACTAACTCATATTTCAAAGTACTATCGATTTAATTATTTTGTAAAAAAGAGTATCGAATTTTCATTGTAATATTAAATCACTTTATTTTATACATGAAATCAGTTACACTTTCATACTTGCGAATATATGTGAATTTATAATAAAATTTAACAAAGGTAAATATAGTTATATAATAAAAAATATATATGTTTTTAGCAGTATTTTCAGTGATAAATGCAATGATAAAAGGCTGCTGAAAAAAAATCTAACAGAGTAACTAGAAGGGCTACTGACAAAGAAAATCTAAAACAATAGCCAGAAAGGCTATTGTCAAATCTACAATAAGAACAAATCTACTAAAAGAACATTTCCTACTCAATACAATAACCAGAAAGGCTATTGTCAAATCTACATTCGACAAGAATCCGTGCAACAAACCGTGTCTTCTTTCGCTACACTAACTCACTAGTATTACTAATTACGAAATAGGACATTTTCAAAATCAAACGCAAAGAGTGCTTTGTCATACAGCTAAAAGGGTATGTGGCTGTTCGTGGCCCTTCGAAGCTGTGTTTTCGATCGATAACCGAATTAACAAGGCTCGTATTTTAATTGTAGAACAGTGCAGTTTCATCAAATTTTACATTTAACTGGTTTATGTCACATAAAATCGCGACTACGCCGTAATTATTAGATTGCAGATGTTTACGATGCATTTTTGGAAAATTCAAGTGCGCCAAAATTTTAGAGAAATGTATAAAACGTGGAGAGATATTTAAAATTATTACAACACTTGGTACATAGAACTGTTATAATTTCTGTTTAATTTCCAGTTCTTCATTTACGTTATATAAAATTGCATAAATATTATAGCATATAGCCTAGCGAAAATGTTTGAAAGATGACTTAAATAATATATAATGTAATATATATTGTAAAATAAATAATATATTTTTTATGACAGTACACTCGTAATGACATTTAATCAGAAGAAAACAAATCTCTGCTTAGGTTTTAGTTGTCCAAATGCGTTCAAAAAATTTAAATTTGCACAAGCAGCCACAGTCTGGTAAGTTTATATCTGTCTGTATCCGTTAGATCGATATGCATTAAATTTACATTCGCAACGTTGCCGTTTAACGGTGCGTTACGAACAGGAAACGATAAATCAGCAGGAATTAGAAAAGTAGTGCGTATAAAAACGTCCTTACTTTTGCAAAGGAATGTTAAAATTGCAGGAACGGGACACGCGAAAATGTAGGAAAAGTATTCGTACCTGAAACGATACGAGCATAGTAGAAGATAGAAACTTTACCGGCCGAGTTTGAATTCGTCCATGTTAAGCGGAAGTAGAGCAACGGAACGCAAAGTAGAACAGTTCTCGGAGAGAAATAGTTCTCAAAGAAATATCTTCTATGTAATACATGACTTTGCTTTAAATTGCACAAAGGTCCCTTTAGCGATATAACATTTGACGCGAATACACGTAGTCTTCTTCGGTGCTGCAATCTGTAATACACTATGTTTCCCTTTGAAAAATATGTACGGAGATTTCTAGACAAAAAAAAGAAAAAAGAAAAAGAAACGTGACGGCGCGTCGTTGCTTAAATTTGCAAAATTTTACACGAGGAAAACACACGTGCAGAAAAGATATTACGTATTAATAAATTTTTATTGCAATTCGATTAACATCTTACGATAGAACGTTGATACGTATCTGTAAAATAAAGCGAAAGAAAAGCTAGACAGTTATTGTTTTACGCGTGTTTTTAGATCGTGATTTGTGATTGGAAATTAAACCACTTTTTTTGATTTTGGAAATCCAACCAGTTGGAATTTAATAGTCTTCAATATGAAACGGTCAAAAAGAAGACATTAAATTTAAAAAGGAACTTGAAAAGACCAATTGCCTACTCTGTTATGCTCTTTACAACATTTCTAGCGGCATAGTTCTTAGTTACAAACGAAGTCCGTGCTAGTTTCTCCGTGAAATGAAAACGCGATGATAAAAATATTTCTTGCCGAACAATGTATTTCGACATAATAATCGAGTCATGAACACTTTTTTTTTGAAAACGCTTGCAATCGCACGTTTGGAAATTCCTTTTGAGACGAAAACATGGTTTTTGCCAGAACGATAGCCGCATTTCGATGAGAAAAGAAGCGGAGCGCGGAGAAAGGGGAGAGAGAAATGGGAGAAGGAAAGTTCGCGGTAAAACCTTCGAAGAAACGAAGCCGTAACAACCATTCCCCGCGCCGTGAACTCAACCGGCGGACTTCGTTCAAACTTGTTCCTCCCTCCCGCCGATGTTGAAAATGCATCGCGCAAGATCTACAGACGTCAGGATACAAGTACGAAAGTGCCGCAGCGTTTCGAAACGAGATTACCTGGTAATAAGATTTATGCAGCTGCGAGTCTATTTTCGCGCGGTGCAACGCACCATAGAAAATATTCTCAGTTTGCGCGAGTTGCGTCGCGCCGCGTGAACCATAATCCTCTGGCGCTTCGCACGAGGTAAACGAGCCTCGTTGCTTTTTCTCGCGGATGTTAATTGCGCCGGCTTGGCAAATTCGTCGACGAATCGCGCGACAATGATGCTGCATCAGCGGCTGTTTACTATTTACGCGCTGTATGACAAGTAGTTAGACCGCCTCGAGTTCCAATCGCGGAACAACCAGTTTGCTGAGTTAACTTTCGCGTAAACTTCGTAACTCGTTTCTTCTCCCCGGGAGTGAACAACGGGAGAAAAGCTTTGTAATAGATGGAACAAATACGTGTACCAGTCAGCCGTGAAAATCTGCGTATCTGGATTAAAGATCGTACGGAGAAGTATTAAACTGCGGATAAAAATTATAGAAAATATTCAGAGTAGAATGAGTTTTTTTTTTCATATTTCAATTATTTAGTTACATTCGTGCAGTAGTACTAAAGTTTATATTAAAATGTATCTATATATTGATACAACATTTAAAGCTGCGTAATACAAAAAAAAACAGTTTGAACCAAAATCATGGCACACTTTTCATTCAAATGAAAGTACATGCGTGCATATTTGTAGATTGCCGTACTCCAGGAAATGGCTTATCGAACAGAGACGCGCGATCCTTTGAAGATCGGAGATGTTATTTCGAATGAAATTCTAGTTCTTTGTTCGAGAAAAATTGGTCATGCGAAAAAGCATCACCGGATCAAAAACCTGATTGTACGTTATGTCAAAAGGATTTTTGCTTCACATAGACATTGTGTTGAAGTTTTCCGATAAATCAATTTGTATCGTATATTTTTTTTTTCTAATATTTATACGCATACCGTTAGACATCGCATTGAGGAGCGTTTCTACGACGTGTTATAATATTTCGAAAATTTCCATTGTGCACGAGCCGAATAAATTTACCCTATTACGTAGCGTCGTATTAAGCAGAAAGAAATTATAAATAACAGGATGACAAAATTGTGGAAGACATTTTTAACTTGTACAACACAGAGTAAATGCACTCGCTACGAAATTGAATTAAATTATAACACGGCAAATTGACCTTCTTTGAAAAATCAATAATTTCATCATTCGCTGATATTATTGAATATTCATAATTCTTATTCAAAAAATAAATAAAACTCAAATACACGAAAGGAAATGATGAATCGAAAATTTAATTTGTAAAACATTTGTAAAAAAAAGTTTTACGCTATTATTGAGCAACTAAATAAATACTCTGTACATTTTAGTTTAAAATAAATTCCTAAATATTGTAATTTTACATTCTGCATTATTAACAATCATTAATATAACATTTTTTCTTTCTTTATTTTCCTCAATCTAATTCTCTTTCGAATAGTTTTCAATTTTAATTTAAATAACAAAAATTAATATTACACAAACGTACAGTTTATCGTGCTCGAAACCTTGTTTAATTTTCTTACGTGTTCGAACTTCCCTTCGAGTTCCCTATAATTCTCAACTAGAATTTCGTTGCAAGAAGTAACGAAACGGAAATGAATAATTCATCGAAATGAGTCGTTCGTACGATTCAATTTACAAAATACGAGATGACGAGTAAAAAGATAAACGACGGTGCTTCCCCGCGATTCGTATTATTTACAACATTCGTAAACGTGACACGCTCGCGATGAACGTCGCGAGATAGCAATAGAAGGAAGCGGAAGGAACGGAGGAAAGAACGCAGTCGGTCCAATTCTTGATCCCCACAACTTAACCTTCTCAACTTTAATCAATACATTTCAGACGGGCCTTGCATAATTAGAATAATGGAAGGTCTAATAGAGGTTTCTATGCGAATAAGGACGTAATTGTGGATGGAAAGTTTAAAAGCATCTCTGGTGCCTTTGGTGATTAGAGAGTGCAGTGGGCGCGGTTACTTAGCTAGTTAACTCGTTCGCTCGTGCAGCAAGTCGGATCGAAAGCACGTTTCGCTGACACGATTTCTACCCTCTTCGCTGCCAGCCTGGCATTCATAGTTGAACGTAACGAATTTCCAAATATCGTTGCCCGACGTGCACGCGTCATTGCGTATACAAGGTGTTTTGCCGAAATGACGTGCACGATTTTTCAGACACCTGCAGTGACGTAATCAAAAAATGACAAGTCAGTTCTACAGACTGCCATAGGTGTAACAATCGTGAAAAAAATGCTTCTTTCGATGGAATATATATTTCGTTATAACTGATGTATTTTTTCGTGATATTCAAACGAGGACAGATTCTCGATTTGAATAATAGAAATATGATTGGACTCAATTACGTCACATGTTTAAAAAGAATATACAAATCGTAATCGAAATGTTTTTTTATATTCAATAAAAAGTAACGATCGCTTTAATTCTTTTGCGTGGAGCTGTATTAACTGAATTAAATTAATTTAATTTATTGCGCGACTGTTTATTTAACTGCGTACGATGACATTTATTCTTCATTTCATTAATTTTCGGTTTTACGGAGAAAAGGTATTAGGTGAAACACTGGTTTACTTAAAATTTCACGAGTTTCCATTTTACTTTATCGTTAATTAAAAAACAGCAAACATTTGCAAAGTATAAAACATTTTTTGATTAATGTCTCCGATCCAGATGTATTTTACACATGTATCAATTTATCCCATTGCAACGATGATTTTGATCCTAACTTACTTTGTATTTGTGTTCTTCCCTAAATATTGCACTTGAAATATTAAAATATAAATACGAAGGCTAAAATACATTTCGATATTTTATCGAGCAATTAATTCAAATAATAATTGGAAATATCGAAAACTGGGAAACGTGTCCTATATTCTTACACTATTTTGTCACGTATGTACAATCTTTCGCTTTAACGCATTAACATATGCAAATTAGATTAAACTGATCTGAAATATACACAAGTATTTAGCAAAAGTCTCGAGCGGACGGTCACAGATTAAATCGAAATAACGATTTCATTTAATTTTTGGATAAAGAGAGAAAGTAAACACGCGCGTTTTATGATATCACCGGGATCGATTGCATTAAAATCGTACGAACTTCCGTCGGAATTTTGCGAACAAATTACATCACCCTGTCAATCTCCGCTGTAACAATATTTTTCGTACGAAAGGGAAGTGCAAGCTCGAAGATGGGGCTGTTTTAACGTTTCAAATTCCCCGTGACAGGGTTATATCCAGCTGTATGACGCGATATATGATCGGTGAAATCGTTTGGCACCGAGTTCAACTGGATTTTAAATAGGGCCGATCGGCGAAATGTTAGACAATTGGAGTGTGTGAAATTTACGGACACCTACTAATCGAACGTACTCGATCGAAGCAAACGCGCGATATGTAAAAAAGGTTTTTCGTGTTTTGCCAATAAATTCCGATATATACTTTTATCAATTTTTCTTTTTTTGCCTCTTTTTCTATCGAATAATAATAATCGCGTCACGCGCGAACACCACCGACTAATTAATTTTTCTCTAACGCTCCGATCGTATCGTTACGAGGGTAACAAAATATTCGAAATTACCCTCGAGAAATGGACCGCTGTTAAAGCCGCGCGTTGTTGTGAAATAATCGTTGATACGTCATTATGACGTAAACATATCGGATGTTCGGTAGCGCGAATAATTATATGTTCATTAATATCCGCGTAAATTTTACTCAGACTGGTCCTTTTTTAAATACACATATCCAAGCGAATGTTATTTATTTGCTCTAATTTAATGTTCCATTAAGAAATTGTTGTTTTACACAGAAATTATAACATCGGACGTTGCACGGATACTGTATTTGCATAATTAATCATACGAGTTAATGTTTAAATTGGTGCATTTTGCAATTTTAATGTAAAATATGAAAAAATATTTTCGAGAACTTCGCCTGAGAGAACGTCACATGGACAGACTATGTATGATCGTCGGATAACCTGATCCTCCAGTTCTAACGAATCAGCAACGCTCATGATTCTCCTATTGTTGGTGGATTTTCTCATTCAAAATAGCATGAGACTCCAGCCATCGCTCAAAGTTTCCGAATAAACAAAAATCCTTTGCATTCTGAAATTATTTTCAAGCTTTCAGATTCGTATTTATTTTTATAATGGGCCATATTAGGCTCGATGGCAGATTCTCTCGTTCGAATTAAGACAAATCCTAAGGGCCATAAAAAAAAGAAAAGAAAACGATCTCTTGTAGCTCATTTTTCTGTTTCTATTGACGAAACGTTACGGAATTAATTATTCACTCTGCACTTCACAGCATACTGAATTTTGTTGCAGTCACGCTGTCGATGTAGGAAACATTTCACTATATCGAGAATATCGACATTCTCTGATATCGTTTTCCTATATATGTTTTACGCTTCTAGAAATAAACATACACACGTATTTACACGCGAGCATATTTCACCTTTGGTACAGCTTTCGCGTCCGCCCATATATCATCCAATTTTCTGCCTTTTTCTTCCTTTTTTTCTTTCATTTCCATCCTTACGCCGTGCATTTTTAACCGATGCATAAATCTATCGGTTAAAAATCGCGAATAAACAATATGACGGCTGTTAGCTGGCAATTAACGTTATATGCATATGCATCAGTTATTGGGCAGGGTTGAATGAAATATTATTTTTAATAATAAAGAAGGAATAATCTGTGTTATTTTAAATTGCCTGCTTATTGAAATTATGCTTTTAAAATGGTATTTTATTCGTCTGGAAATCTGTTTAAGAGGGCTCGTTAAACAAATTAAAAATCTTTTAATATTTTAATATCGTCTGTTCTTTTGTTCAAACTTTTAATATGGAAGTAAAGTAATTATTTTAAACATCCCGGATTATTTGTACGATACTCTAATATGAATTAAGCATTTAAAGAGATAATTTCATATTTATATATATATATAGTTAATTTCAATATTTATTTCAATATTTTTTTCAATGTTTATACACATTATTAACATGTTAAAACTGTGACTGATACAATGTTTATGAACAAAAAGGCAAGTATTATGTCATCAATATGAAGTCTGTTGATATATAGATTTATTTCTAATATTTAAATCGAAAAATCTCGTAAAACACAGTGAAAAAATTGCGATGCTTGGAGTAAAGAAGAAATTGATCCCAAGAAACTGATCTTTACGATTGAATCACCCGCACGATTTATTTTCGCAACAAATAAAAAGTTCAAATATCCATTTAAAATTGAATGATCGAAATATTTCATTTCACGCATATCAGATCACTAAAGTAGAAATATATCTTATCTCCTGTTTAAAATGCTACTTTATTTAAACCATATACAGACTCTAATATTCCCCTGTAAATTTTTCCCTTCGCTCTGCTCGTCATCGGGACAACGGGGAAAAAAGAATAGAAGATCGGACAGACGCAACATGTCTGACATTTGACGCATTAACAAAAATCCATAGACAGCTGAAACCAAAACGTTCGGAATAGGAGAACCATGAAATAAATTCCCGAGTTTAACTTAACCGTGTCTCGATCTCGTTAAAAAAAAAAAGAAAAAATAGAAAAAACACCAAAGTCCTGGAGCACGAAAGAAGTCACGGAATCACGATTCATAGATATCAATGAGGAAATCCTTAGCCAAACGTCGCGAACCGATAAAACTTCGACAAAAACGATCGCCACGTGAACTCCGGCCAGTGCGCGAGCGGAGAATCCCCGGGAACTTTCAGCAAAGTATTTTTACCGCCGGAGGAAGATAGATGCTGTCGGTTGTTGAACGATGAAATGAAGTTTTGTACTTTGGACATTGTACGTCACGATTACGGCAAATGAGAATAAATATGGCAAGTATAACACCTTGTGCGTCCACCATACTACTCCGTGAGGTTACCAACGAGATCGACAAGTTTCCATAAACTTGCCACGAGTTTGCCTTGAGACAGAGATCTCAAATGAGACTGTACACTCTTATAAATGAAGGTTATTCTAGCTTTCGGAACGTTTCTTTCTTTTTTTCCTTGTTTTAAGTTAACTTTCGTTGCAACCGTTTGGTTTCATATAGTTTTACGATTTTACATTTTGCATTTGATTGTTAAAAATCTTGGTGGATTAAATATTATAGTTTTTTTTTCATTTTTAGCATTATTTAAGCGGGAACTGAAAAAATTGTAATTTTTATGCAATTATTTCTTATCCTAGCAACGATTCGTCAACTTTAAAAAAAGCATTACTTCCCGAGCTTTCCCATCCCTCTTCTGCACAAACATTTGTGTACAAATGAAACTTCGCTGAATGGTCCCTGGGTTTAATTTTATTCAGGTTCGCGTACCCGATATAATATTTTCTCTTTTCAAGAAATTTGTTTGCAACAACTTTAATTTATTCAGAGCAGGATAAATATTCCCGTTTAATCTGAATCTTTTTCCACTTCCGAGAAAATAAAAGTTCCCTATTTGTGCAAGAAGGTACAAAAGTCTCAGTGAGTAGATTATACTTTATAACAGTTCTCTTGAAACAAGAAGAATAATTGTAACAATATCGTGTCATAATGATTAAGAATTTTAACACTTTCGTTCGATCTCTGTTTAAAAATGAAAGAAAATAATCCTCTTTAGAAGTAGAATATAGTAATTATAAATGGTAAATATATTCACTAGTTTAAATTAAAAATTTTGAAGTATGTAGACACAGAGTAAAAAGCGTAATTGGCGGAGAAAAACTGTCGATAATTTAAACTGACGTAAAAGGATCACATAACGATTAATTTCCTGTTTTCTTCCGGTCTTATTTTAAAGCGTGAAGCTTCTGCTTCGACAATTCTGAATTTATTCTTTCTTTAAAAATGCTTTCACATCGGGAATGTTCCAAGTTAAGTGAAATGATGAAAAGAAAAATCATACATCGAAAGAGAAAATTTCAATCTTCAAAACTATAGCAGATTTAGTCGCGAAACAAAATTTTGAATGATTCTTACATGCGTTTGAATTTTTCTCGAGGAAAGAAGCATCTCCACTATATGATGCAAAGTCATCTTCGAGAAAAAGGAAAACGAACTTACGATTCTCGAAATGTTACATCAATTTAAATGATCGACAATTATTCATTGTCTGTGGTACAGTTACGCTCTCGTAGATGTCTGCGACCGAGCGCACACGCACGACACACGTTGACGTAAAATTACAATCGATACGGTTAATTCATCGAAAATACGACAAAGGAGAGGAAACAGAGCGCCAGAGCAATAACGCTAAGTGGCATTATTATTCAATTTTTAAACCTATCAATCCATCTTTGTATCGCAAATTACAGCGTTGTGTTTGCGATAGTTGAAACCCATGAAAATCACATTCGCGTAATATCCGAAGAACGTGCCCGCCGCGTTATTAAATATCGACGAATGTACCGTTATTTGTTCCCTTTGAGTTTAATTAAACCGACGACGATGATACAACTGGCCGCCAAGTTTTCGAAATGATAACGACGCGAAATTCTTCGCGGCAATTTAACCGTGAATATATCGCGCCTCGCGAGCCATAAAAGAAGGGCAGATAAAGTTGGTGTTAAATTAATACTGTCCTCTAATGAGGGTGAAAACCGGTATCTCGAAAGTTCGTTGCGTAAAAGGTTAATTACTTAGGCGATTAAGCGTGCCAGACAATAAGCTGGGCCGGGTTAAACAGGCAGATTGATCGATCTGGCCTTTCTCACTTCATCCGCCCGGCTGTTTTAAAAGTGCAAGACCATCGGCAAATATTTGCCCTGTTTTAAACGATTCTAATTTTCTCCGCCGTGCAGAC
This sequence comes from Melipona bicolor, assembly GCA_030673865.1. Classification (NCBI taxonomy): domain Eukaryota; kingdom Metazoa; phylum Arthropoda; class Insecta; order Hymenoptera; family Apidae; genus Melipona; species Melipona bicolor. Next base: position 478,020 of record JAHYIQ010000059.1, on the reverse strand, counting down.
GACGAATTTTTTCCTACGACGGTGTTTACTTTAATTAGACGATTTTCATCGAAAGGTGAATTCCTCGTCCCTTGTAATTAACGCATTTGTCTAAAGGTAATTCAACCCTCTGGTTCGCTGAAATTACCGAAAGGTTTAGTACCACCTAAGGATTATACAAGCGTACATTTATTCTTGAATCCTGTTTGAATCTCCATTGAAATATTTTAGATACTTAATATTTAAAATATTGTAAATACTGAAATATTTCGTGATATTCTAGCACGGATTAAACACTCAATATTTCAAAATACGCGGGCGTGATTTCACCGGTGGATTCAACTCGACTAAATAAGAGAGAAAAGAAACTTTTGTCTTTCGATAATTCTTTTTGATAAACTCAGTCGTTCATTTAATTGTCAAATAACGTTTGATACGTCATGTACGATGTTACGGACACTCCACTGCGTAAAAATATCCTCGTAATGTGTTTAGGTCAGTCGAGTAACATGAATCATCAATAACTGAAAATGTATTAACTCGTTGAATGTTTAGTCCATGTTGGAGTATCACGGATAAACTGAGATATTTAAAAGAATTAGTTTATTTACGCATTAGAGATTCAAAGACAATAATATATCAAAATATCAGATTTCCATCAGAAACATTGAAAAAGAAAAAAAGGAAATAGAGAACTTTATGATACAATAATGGCACAAGCTTATGTTTATACACTTAAAGAGAAATCATTAAAATCTCTAAAAATTTTAGAAATCTCTAAAATCTCTACGTCTATAAAATGTAATAAAAATTATAAATTATAAATCTAGCAAAAATTATAAATTGATCATTTTGACTACTTTGGTAGTTCTACTGTCAAAGATGAATGCGTCTCTGATTTGGTTACATGTTTCCTATTGATATTAAATTTTTACATGATAATTTTAGTGAGCATTCAAGTGCTTGACAGAGCCTTGTAAGAGTTTACATTTTGTAATATTAATGATAATGATGGATTGTGCAAATATAGAAATGGCAAGCATGCATTTAATATGCGCTTTTGATAAAGACAACGTCATATTGACAAATAGTTTTTCTAGTAAATGATGATTTTCTTGGAAATGATCATGTTAAACGTACAAGGTCTTACATACCTTTACGAACTCTTGTATAATACTTCAATATAAACTGTTATATAAACTTTAATAATAATACACTGTCATGTATTTTTTAATTTATCTAGGAACTGACATAAAACAGCTGTTTCAATTCATGACGAAACTATGGATTTACCCCCCGATTTAAGGTACGTATTTAAAAAAGAAAGAAAGAAAGAAAGAAGAAGGTAAATGTAAAAGTTCCCTTTCGATCGGATGATCTGATTAATCAGAGTTAAATGCGGCGATTAAGTCGATCGCCGAGTAAGAAGAGGAACGAAATTGAGTAGACGTCGCGTAATAAATTGGAACGTTTCACCTTCACTGCCCGGTTAAGGGACATTAGGGTCACGAAAGATTCAGCGGCCACGGATTCCACGAACGAGGATAAAGCGGGGGCCTCCAGCTGCAAATTGACTCCTTTGATCAGTCTGGAAAAAAAGGAGAGCCCGGTGAATCCGTACAATCGCGTGGACTGGACGAAAATGAACTCGAAATGGCCACTTCCGGACACGAACGACAATGAGATCAGCGGCGTTAACAGCCTGCCGCAGCTCGACTGCGGCGCGTTCTCCGGATCGTTCGTGGACACGGGCGCCTGCTGCCCCCGGGAGATCTTTGACAAGCACGATACCGACGCCGTCAACAGCCACAGGAGTATCGTGCTCAAGGACGACGAGTGCTGCAAAACTCACTGGGCCAGGAACGAACGCTATCAGAAAATTAAAGCGAAAGTCGGCAGGGCCATCAAGGTAGCTGAAATGAAGTTTAAATAGAAATAAATTGGATTGGCTCGCTGCGCGGATTAGTTGGATATTTATATCTGTTATTCGAATACTCGTCACGAATGAACCTTTATGTACGGCGTGTACGTATTACACGTGTTGTACAAAGCACTTTGAAATTCCATCGATACCATAACGAGACACGATTATATTAAAATTTGAAAGCAATCTCGAAATGTATACAGGATGGCCCGTTTCAATTAATAAATGCAATTATCCTCGTTAACTGTACGTTGTGAGAAAAATGTTTCGAATGACATTTGTTTCGAGGGGATAATAATTCAGTGTAGTTGGTTTATTTCTATTATAGATGGAAAGAGAAATGAACATTGATACTATATTTTTCAAGTCACGCAATTTTTTTTCTTTTTTCTTTGACGTCAGTCGATGCAATATTCTCTATAGAATAAAATAATTGCAACTGTATATTAAAAACGCTCTGTGTACATATCACAAGGCGTCCATTGCAAAGATATATTTGGTAAGATTTGGTACGTAACGTGAATAGCAATTTTAAACATATAAGTATTTATTATAATATAATCCACTGAATATTAACATATGTAATAGGTGATCAAATATTTCCGATGTTTCTGATAAATACACGCGTGTATCAAATATTTCATAATTTCCCGCACATTTTTAGATTTGTTTGTACACTTGAGCAATAACTGTGACTAAGGAAAATTTTAAAATGGTTTTCATTACACACGTAATAATACGTTTTTACGATAAAAATATCATAATGATAGTAAATGTTCAAACACTTTCGTAAATAATTGTAGATCCAACAATAGATTTGAGACACTTTAAAGTACGTGCTATCATCTTTCAGAGACACAAAATATTTTTGATACGCGGCGAATTGCCGAAATTGAAAGAAACTCTGGAGAAAAGGGGCTGGGTGCAGAAACACGAAACTACAAAAACGAGGGCTCTACCTTACGGTTAGTTTTCTTGTCTTTCTTAATTAAATCTTTTTCTTTGCATTCTACTCTCGTTAATTAAAAAGTGACCGCATAAACTCTGATGAGATGTCTAAATAAAGGAAGCAGCTGTCCTCACTCGCTTGCGTTTTCTCATCTTTTTTTCTCCTATTTCTCTACCGTGAGTGACATCGTAAAAATTTAATTCTCGCATGTTTGTACATTCTGAAGATACTGAAATATATATATATAAACAAAATGTAAAATGAATACAACTCGTGTTCATTCTTAATATTTATACTTGCATAATAATATTAAATATATTTCCAAAATTGTGTGTAATAATAACGAATAAAAATATTGCAAATATAGCAATAAGTTTGTCACAACATTCACTGAATGAAACAAATTTCCGACTAAATCTTACTTCTTCAATTTCGTCGATAAAACTACAACATTCGCAGTTTTTAATTCGTCGAGACCGAACGAACTGAAATTTTCATTCGAAATTTTCAGGCAGCGTAGCCAGCTTAGAATCAAGATCACTGGGTGATTTGACCCACCCGGACGGCAGTTTGAACGAGAAAGCTGTAATTTTCGCCATGCTGCGCCACAAACCGCCAGACTTTATATGGGACTGTCGAAACGACTTTGTCGATTGGCATCGCGGCCTGAGTAACAACACGATTCTCAACCGATATCAAAAACCTTCCGTCTACACTTCCAAGGTTAACACCGTCCTCTCATTTTATCCGATTTCCCTGTTTTCGAGTGTGACGACAATGTCGCACGTGCCATTTAAGATACAGACTACATTTACATAATTATTAATATCCTCATCAAGGACGAAGCAATAATTCAAATTTTTCGAATTTCTCTTGAACATCATGAGAAAAATGATGACGAGAAAATATTAAACGAATAAAAGATCGAATCAATTGAAAAGAATTGCAGATGAAATGTTAAAGGTTAAGCGCAACGATGGCTCTTAATAAATCGATATCGCAACGTTAGAAATATTTAAATTTTTCTACAACTGTAGACTAAAATTCGCTTTCGTAATATTGCCAATATCTGCAACACAAATAGGCAAAAGTATAATTGTTTCAAAGAGTACATAATTCAGCGTAAGTACATGCGAACGTCAAATTATATTCGCTATTAGGTTATAACGAGTACACTCGCTGTACGAACGAAATGCCTCGTATTCATGTACTATGTGCCATTTTATTATATTACGTTAAATATAATTATTATATCACGTTACATCGACTAAATTAAATTCGAGTTATGCTCGTCGTTCGATTTTAACTACGCACGCGGATACGCGTTTTCTCCAAAATTCAAATTCATTTTAATAAACTCGAACTGAAACTTCGTCGATCAAAATTGAAAAAATGCTTACGACGACGTATAATGTAGCTAGGAATGGCTCGTTTGCTGGAAGAAGCCCACTGGCTGTACGAGGAAGACGTGTCGTCGGTGCTGTTCCCCCGGAGTTACAACCTGAGCAGAGAACCGAAAGCTTTCCTCGACGACTTTCGCTTGACCGCCGCTGCCGGTTTGTTGAAATGGTTCGTGGAAAGAATGCAAGACGACCAGAGTTCCCCGGAGCCGGGCCACCGTCCGATTCTAACGAGTCGGTTGGAATTCGCGATGAAACGCTGCGAAGAATTTATCGCGTATGAAAACCACCAGAACATAGACAAAGACTTTGTCACCGAGTTCTCCGAGGAGGAATGGAACTCGTTTTTGGACGATTACGCCGCGGCCGTGCACGAGGGCGCTGGAATCGAAGCCACGTCGGAGAGAAGTCGAGAACAGTTGCAAGTATGACGCTCGTGTGCTTTTATTTTATTTTATGTTATTGAGTATATACTATAAAATAATATATATAGTATATATATAAAATAATAGTACTATAAAATAATAAATAATACAGTTATACGTGGAGAGCTCAGAGTCCAATTCAGTGTGTGTCATTTTTCATTGAATGTGAGTTGTGCTACATATATATATATATATATATATTTTTTTTTTTTTTTTTATCAAACACACGCAACAGTTTAATTATGATATCAGAATTCAATTCAATTTTATTGCAACGACTAAAATTCCTAAAATCGACCGACAATTTTGATAACATTTGCATGGCAATTGTTTTTGACGAAGATGACTTACACTGATTGGTTTTTGAATCCTTCGCGTGTATTATCTTGTAATATAATAATATTCTTTGCCGATTATATTCGTACATTAAAAACACAAATGTCTAAGAAAGAGCATACGCGATATTCTTAAAAGTGACGTAAGAAATAAATAAGACAGTTATTTATTACAAGATAACAAATGAGGAAGTAATTTGAACATCGTGCTACAATTTCGCAGGATCTTTAGAAACTTACAATTAAGGCTAATTCATCGTGACGTGTTCTTTTGATGGTGAAACTTTCATTAAAAGACTCGAAAGATTGACTTGGATAATTATACAATGTCAAGAAGTTGCGAAAAGTAATTTAGATTAAATTTTCTTTATTTTTAACGATCTTGGAAGTCCTCATTTTTCGATTGTTAATTTTTACGCTGCTTTATAATGTTACAAATAGCAGGAAAATGAGAACTCTAAAGAATCTTATTTTGGATACACCGTCATATTATTGATCCGCGAATAGTCATTGGATTATACAAGATAAATGCAGTAATTTGTGTTAGATTATTATTACATTATTTTATCATATTCTCTCTGACAGAAATTAGATATAAAATTAGATCATGCTAAAAATTCTCGAATTTCTTAATGGACAAAGAGCTAAAAGTAAGAGAAATATAGCCTAAATTACTTTTGATAAAGCTTCTCGAAATTATGTAAGTTAACAAAGTTAATAAAACATTACTTCTTATTTACTCACTATGTTATCACTTCTTGAAATTATTGTTAAATCATTATTATTTTTTGAAGCTTTCCAAACTCAAATAATTACCATTATACCAAAGTCAATTATTAATTATTCTTGCTCGATCATTGAAGAAACATGTCGCGATAAATTAGCATTCTTTACGAAATTATTAAAAGATCATGCAATTATATATATTTCAACCGTGTCTCGTTCGTTATATAATTTTCAAGAATTACTAATGTGCTCGTTCTTAATCAGTCGTATTTTCAATGAACGAATAACACAATTAGGTAAATAAATCGGGCACCGTGGCGTTTTAATCCGTTCGTTCTGCCGCTCCTTGCTTTTAAATTCAAATCTTCCCCTGAATGCATCAAATTTTAAATCTCGCCCACCGTCGGTATTCGATTACGTTATTTAGAAGTATCTGGAGCTGACGAATCCGATATTGGCGAAATTGAAAGAGATTGATCCGCAATACGAGCTGAACGGAATGAGAAACATATGGATCTTGAAGCCAAGCGAACTTTGCTGCGGCACGGGCATCAGTATATCGCACAATTTGAAGGATATATTCCGAAAGATAAAAAGCAAGCCGAAGGATTACTTCATTGTCCAGAAGTACATTGGTACGTGAGTAAATTTATTTATTGCCATTTATTGAAATTCTCTTTTTTTTAACTCGTTCTTTCATCACGCGTCTCATTTAATTTTCAGAACGCCCGTTGTTGATTCAAGACACGAAATTTGACATAAGGCAGTGGTATTTGGTTACGAAGACATTCCCCATGACGATATGGGTGTTCAAGTAAACACACAAGCACTTTAAACTTTGTTCAGTTTACGTATTTTGCGAAAAATCGGAAAATACAAAGTCTGATTTCTCGTTAATTTTCTTCTTTTCTTTTCTCTCTTGCTGAAAACGCAGAAAATTCTTCACGAGAGATTTTTCCTTCAATTAGATAAAAATTTTTCAATTTCCTTCGATTCATTTCAATTCATTCATTTTCCTTCGATTTAGTTTTCTTTTGCTTCACTTCAATTTTTCATTCTTTTCATTCGTTTGTTTTCAATCGATCGCAGCTCGTTGTCGCCAGATCCATTAATCAATCAAGAAAATTCAAAAAGGACGTTACTTGAAATTTAATAGATTCCATATTTGATAGAATTTGGAAATTACACAAAGTAATGGAAATATTACACATAATATGTAAAAACGTTAAACTTGTAGTATTTTTACGTTACTTTCGCATTTATATATTATACTTAATTTTTTTATAACAAACGATAATTTAATAAAATAAAACATTCGTTCATTTTATACACAATAATTTGACTCTTTTTTTTTTGTAACAAACGATAGTTTAATAAAACGTACGTTCATTTTACTTTATCGTTGCGTACCCGCAAAAGAGATTTAAGAAAAGTGATTTCTTGCCGGAGAAAAGCGGCACCAAAAATTTCTCGAAAAGAATCTTCTCGATGGAGATTCCATCAAAGAATTTCCCCGATCCTTTTCCATCCTCTCTTCGTTTTCTTCTTTTTCTTTCCTCTCTCTACCCAGGGAAGGACTCCTCCGATTCAGCTCGAAACCCTACACTTTCTCAACTTATCACGAAGCGATTCATATCTGCAATACCGCCATTCAGGAGAAGTACGACGAGGAGCGGCGGCGGCGGAGGAAACGTGGAAATTCAGAGGAAGTTGTAAAATCGATTCGCGATCAAGGATGGGACTGCGAGAAGCTGAACGAATATTTAAAGTAATCCCCTCTCTCTCGGCCGGCCTTCGTTCGTTGCGCGAGAAGTTTCCGGTTATCCGTTCGTTACGCTCGATAGCGTCGCGATGATTCCGCGATTGATAAGGTTTGATCGAGTATTCCTCAAATATGCTTGGAATCTTCTCTCTTGCCCGCCGTGTTCTCGTTCGGTGAGGATCGCTTTCTATTTTATTTTACTATTTTTCTTTCTTTTGCTATCGTTGCTTGGAGAAAAAATAATACGATCAAATCGGTAGAATCAGTTGGCAGAGTCTCCAAACTGTCGCGAATTTTTGGACATTTAAAAATATTTTTTAATTTTTAGGAATTTCTAAATATCTCTATTACGCGCGTTTGCGGATTTTTACATTTTCTTGAGAAATTTTTACAACTTTTGCACACGTAGAATTATTTTTGAAAAAGAACGAACTCACGAGTGTCAAAGCACAGAGTTCAACACTTTGGGACGAGATCAGTGTTTCTCTTTTCAAAGCTCTTGGATCGCGCGTAGAAACATCCGACACGTTTATCAATTTTCATCGACAGAGAGTTGCATGCTTGATTGAATTGGCGGTAATTGTCAGGCAAACGGGGCACTGCGGCGAGCCGTACTACGATAAGATCTATCCGAAAATGTCGGAGGCTATAGTCCTGACGATGCTGGCCTCCCAGGAACATATGGACAGGCGACGGTGTAGCTTCGAGCTGTACGGCGCCGATTTCGTCGTGATGGAGGATCTTTCGGTCTGGTTGATCGAGATCAACACGAATCCTCGGATGCATCCGCCCAGCTCGAGAATTACCAAACGCCTCTATTCCAATGTTCTCGAAAGCTTGGTGAAAGGTTAGCAAACTATCATCTATCTATAGGACGTCGTTACACAGAGAGAGAGAGAGAGAGAGAGAAAAGAGAAAGAGAGAGAGAGAGAAAGGGGGATAAGTTGTCAGAAACCGAGACTACGGGCGAAAGTTTTCGAGGATAGTGGCCGGGACAAGTCAACGAGGCGGTATATTCCGGTTTCCTCGCGGATAGACTCGAACGAGCTTTTCGAATCGTTTAGTATCGACTACTACACAAGTTGCCGGATTTCGATTAAACAACTTTGCTCACCAAAGTATACGAATCAAGAGGACAACCCTTTACGACTGCGTTGCTTTCAACGGAGTCACTTTAATTACCCTTATACCCTCGGATCAATTACGCCGAAGACGTGATTACGCTTCTCGTTTGAGAAAAGAGCATTTATTTATTTGAAAATCACTAAAATCGCGACACAAGTAGCTAGAGGCTACTCCACACGGAAAAATAGATCGACAGAAAGGAGTTTCTCACTCAAAACATAAGATTTCTCGAGAAAATCCAAGTTTGGAATTTAAATTTAGCTGACTGCAGTTTGGAAAAGCGTGAAATGACAAAACACGTCAAAAGTGAAAATTTGTTCGGTATTAAATGTGTATTAAAAACAAGTTTTTGACCAGGGACCATAATTATTACAACTAAAATGAAGAAGCACGCAGAATAACAATTATTTTCTTTTTTATTAAATTTTTTTTTGCTTACCAAATAACGTTTACGCCTGACACATTTTTTTCGTTGCCAATTATATTGAAGGGGGAAAAATTCATTTCGATTGCTCGTGACAAGTTACCAGCGAGGGAAATTTATTTCGGTTGTCTTTCGGTTAATTTCCGCGAAATTTACGTCACAGAGTGATTTTACGATTTTTAAAATATTTTAATGTTATAAGCAACTGAAATAAATTTCGTTGTAAGCGACCGAAATGGAATTCCGTTCACCAATAATGGTTATTGGCAATGAAAAAAAAAAAAAAAAAAAAAAAAAAAATTCGGTCACTTGTAATTGTTATTTGTAACCAAGCTGTTTAATTTTTTAATCGCGCAGTTTTTCGAAAAATTTCCCATATTTTGAGTTAATGAGATTAACGTCGATGTAAATAGTACACAGTTACCGATTGTTTCTGTAAAAATTTTCGCAACAACTGTAATTTTAGGTCTCTGCTTTCAACGAAATATATTCAAAGTCTATTTTCTTAATACCGAAATTTCAAATGGAAAAATTTTATTTCACTTTTCCACTTATTGTTGCTCGCAGAAATAACCTCTTGTTAGTTATTCAGTCTCCTTCAGTTTGAAATTAACAAAATTCAAGCATACTTGTCAAAATTTCAAGCTCAATTTTCTACAAAACATTAGTAGTTTTAAATTAAAAAAAAAAAAAAAAAAAATACTATTTTCACTTTTAGATGCAATTTTTCTAAAATTGTCCTCCAGTTGGTCAAACCGTTCACGGTTTACGAAACATCCTATATACATTTACAAAAAAAGGAAAAAATTTTTTGATTGTATACACGAATCATGAACTCGAAAGGCAAAGAGAAAAGAATAACGAAAGCTTTCAAAGTATTTTCGGGAATTAACTTCTTTCCTTTCGTTCGTTACCTTTATTTCTGTTCGACCTCACTTCGTGCGATTATGTATTTTATCACTGAAAGTGATTTTAGCGGGGGTAACTCAGTAAATCGGGCTTCTTTGCAACGCTAATGCAACGAAAATTAGCGATTGGTTAATTTGGGTCACGTGATCATGAGGGGGCGTGGGGTAGACCTTGAGTAGGAGTAGCGTTGCCTAGTACTGAGCGATCGCGCCTGTAATTTATTTTCTATCGATTCAAATGTTTGCATATCAATAAAATTTTATGGCAAAAGTCGTCAGAACAGTTGCTTCTGGGCCTTTCAGTGAGATGAATCGTACTGGGATACAAGTCGTGCAGTTTTTCTATTACGCGATACAAAAGTTGCGGAGGACATTTGGTTTCCGTTTGAATTTCATGTCAAAGCACGCGCGTATTCAACCGTGACGCGTTTGCAAAAATCGGAAGGAAATCGCCCGAAAAGCGAGAATCTTCTTAGGCCAGTTAATTTCATACTTATACTGGCGCAGCTGCTACGCATTTTCAGTCTCTCGGATGGATTATGCTCGGGTTCGCTCGCGTTTCGTTTCGAGTTCTGTTGGCACGGAATTCTGTCGGATAATAATAAATAAATGAACGTGCCTTCGCGTCGATCCCATAATAACACACGTGTCGAGACGTGTCAGATTAATAATGCATTGCAGCAGCTAATTCGAAAGGTTCTCGAGACGGAGAAAACAATGGTACTGTACGAAAGTGGATTGCATAGTCTGTTAAAATTAGTATTTACTAAACTAAGCGGATTCATATTTTTTTAGATTCAAAGATGGAACTTCAGTGCAGAATTACTATGCACTATGCTTCGGATATTTTCTACATTTTCTCGTATTCTTAGCAGTCTGTGTGTAATTTTAAATTTTCTTCAAATGCATAAAAATCCGCAAATACGATATCATAGCAAGTATAATGTAATTATCTCTTAATTTTTACGAACTCTTCGTTCGCATTCTCGACGTGATCAACTTTTCAATAATATCGTCATTAAGAACTCGATGACCCTTGATCTCTCTTGGATAGAATCGAAAGGGTGGTTCGTTCGTTCATTCGTACTGGAGCTCTCACCTAACCGTGAACATGTAACGAAATTAACAAATTCTGCAGTAATTCATTATCCGCGCGATATCCTTCGTTGAAGGGATGTTTAAACAATATATAAATAATAATTATGAAACAATTACAAAACCAAATTGATCCATTAAATTAAGGCACCTCGAATAACAGAGCTTACGCAAGAGACTTACCTAATAGCAAGGAGAATCTCACTTTCGCGAGAGATGGTTTTCCACAGCAACTAAATAACAATAATAAGCGTGAAAATAATAACTTCTTACGAAAGAATAGCCTACAAAAATAAATGATAAAAGAGACGAAGCAAGAAAGAAACATAGAAAAAAAGAAAGAGCAGTGCATTACGGTGTTATTAATGCTCACTTTCAATTTGTTCCAGTGATAATGGACGTACCGATGAATCCGAGCGCAGACACCGGCGGCTTCAGTCTCGCGTACAAGCAAAACATACCCGACTTCCGACCTTATCTCGGCCCCTGTCTCTTCGTGTTCGGCAAGTCGATAACGCTGCAGGAATATCCGCGAAAACGGGAGCGGAGGAAGAAGGGAGGAAACGGCTGGGTAAAACAGCAACAACAGCAGCAGCAGCAGCAGCAGCAGCAGAACCAGCAACAGACACCGCGCGCGTGGACCGCTCCGCCGATGATACCACGGTTAAGAGAACCGAAAATAGTCGACTTTATCGACTACTTGAACACCGCTCGCTGCACCGCTGCCAACTGATATCCTCGTTCGTCGATCAGTTGCTCCATATTTGATAAATCAAAACGTAGTAGGACAAAGCGACGCACGGGCTCAGTTATTAGGAAGAATTGGCTAGCAAAGTGGCAGTTAAACGTACAAAGGAGCGGTGAACTCGCGAACGACAGCTCGGCGCGGCGAACTCGTTAAAATTGGGACGACCTAGTTTTGTTTTTCCTCTCTTTCTTTCTTCTTCTTCTTACTCTTTCGTCGAACGTCGAAACAGTTCCGACGGACGCACGCGTTCAACCCTCGCGGCAAATTGAAGAAAGAAAGAGGAGGAGTCGTCCTCCTCGTTTGCAGGTAGTTGACGATCGTCGCATCAGGGTGATTTTCAATAGCACGTAGGTACTTCGAACGAGTCTTGCACACCTTGGTCTGTTTTTGAATTACACAGGGTGCACCAAGAAGATGGTGAACCACGAATTCTTTTCATTTTGTTTTAGAGTAAATCAAGCTTGAAAGTTTACTTGAGTTCAATTAATCCTGAACTCTAAAAAGTCGGGGATAAATAACGAAAAGGGAATTACTCTAGCTGCGAAAATAAGCCAAAGATGTGACATGTCATTTTCGCACAAACCGCTTCGCTTCGAGAAAGCTGAATTTAAAGTTTGATCAATCACACGTTTATCAAGTGGTACGTGCGTAACACTCTAAACTGTAACTGTGAACTGTAATTAAATTTTGTTCAAACACATTTTACTAAAAATCGCAACGTGCAACGCGCGTTGAAAATTTCGAGCGATCTTGATTCCATGGCAAAGTCGCAGAACACGCGACGTTTTGTCTCGTTTCGACGTTCGCTTTGTTCGAAGTACCGACGCCCAATTAAGAATCATCCTGCATTTAACACCGGTGAATTTCGTCGGCATTAACCAGTGGCGCACGAAAATGACAAAATTACGTTAGATCTCGGTGCATTCTCGGGTTTTCTCGCGAACTCGAGAATTATTCGGGCTATTGCCACGATCTTGCGACTGCTGGTGGCCTGTCTAGCTTGCTCGGGATCGCGTGCACGTACAACTTTTCAGGAAAAGTCAGTTGCACCGAGCTCGTAATTAATGGGCGCAAGATAGAAGAAGTAATCAACGCTGTCACCAGCGAGTGGCATCGCTGCGTCGTCCTTTCTTACGTAACTTCCTGCCAGAAATACTAACGGATTGTAGTCGCTTGAACTGAACAGGAGAATCCACTTCTCCCTGGATTCTCGTTTCTTCTTTTTTTCTTCTTCTTCTTCTCGCTGCACGCGCATTAATCCCTTCGCTGTTACGAACAGAGACATCTCGTCGAATAATAAAATATCGTTCAAATGTTTTGGACAAAAGTCGATTCGTGGATGTCACTACGAATGAGACACATCGAACTGTTGTAATAGAAAAAAAAACAAACGAATCATTTCATTTGTAGCACGTGTATGAACGATACTGTTTGACGAGATATCTCGCCCGTAGCAGCGAACGAATTAAACGAGAGAATCAACAGAATCTGATCTATCGTTAACGAGCCTTTTTTCGTCAAAAATAACGCAACTTTTTTAGAAACAAAACATAGTGGTGAACGCAGTTTCGAACTGTTACCATGGAAACTTTCCTCGATAAAACGACAAACTCTCTTGTAAGATTTAATAACTTTTTTGTCGTAATAAAGTAGGAAATCGGACCGAAACGTGCTTATTGATTGTACTGGCTGTCCCGGCTCATGGACAATCGACTTGTACGTACGTGGTATGTAAAAACGAGTCGATGAGAGAAAGAGTAAAATCGGTATCGAATATTCAAGTATTCAAGTACACCAGAGATAAATTGATTTCGGTGCTGGACCGAAGTGAATAATCCGCGGCGGATTATTTTACGTGGGAAAATAAGTGAAATTGTAGGACACAAGTTTTTCATGAAACGTATCGTTTCAATTTGAAGAGCGTGAGCGCGCCATGCCAATTTTCAACGATATGTATCCAAAGTCGATTCTCTTGGGAAAAAATTTAAATTATAAATTTATATATAATTTTATATATTTAATATTTTCTTATAAATTTATACATAATTTATATATAAAATAAAAATTTTTCAATTAATTTTTGCATGTCCAATATGGAATTAGCTAAATTCGAATCTCTGGCGGACGAGCAAAGTCAGAACTGTCAGTTTTGCGGGGAAGCATTTTTAATATTTAAATTCAAAGTCAGGTGTCAGATCCTGGTTCACAGAAATTAAAAACTCGCACGTCTCGTCCCGTATTGTACATCAAAACGTGCGTCGTGTTGACTCGTGTTGCTTTGATTCAGTATTGCCATCAGAGAGGCATGTACTTGACAAATTTTCGAAACTCGAGAACGAAGGCTTCGACAAAAAGAATGTCATTCTTTCCCGTTCGATTCATTTTTACATGCCGACTGTCCACGAGTCGCGGGACACTCTCGCGATATAAAACAAAAAACAAAAAAAGAACAAAAAGAAAAGAGAAATGAAAAATTTTCGTTTCTTCCTTTCTCTCTCTCTCACACACACTGTCTCACTCTGTCGACAGATTCTCATTCTAGAGAAACAGTCAGAAGGTAAAGACAATCGTTTTATTGATATGTACATACAATGAATTTATTTACAAATAATACAGTAAATTCTTGACGCCGTAAGTTTATTCGTTCTTGATGATATATCTTAACAAAATACTACGTTCTTACCGATTATTGTGCCGTGCTGATATTCGAAAACTTCTTTGGTCACGGGAATTTAATGTAAATATAGGTAATATTCGGTTTTACCCTGCGCCGAAATATTCACCGAAAGAATGTTATCGATCATAGGCAATGCGATTCGAAAGTGAAACCGCGCTGTGTTATCTCGTATCGGGTATTCCATTCTTTTCTTTTTTTTTCTTTTTCTCATCCTCTCATCCGTGTATCCTTTCGTTCCTCTTATACAAATATTACGTTAGCTACTATTAAAATTATAAAACATATTGGCCGTGTCTCGGCGTACGACGAACTCCCATCACCGTGATGCATCGCGGCCGGCCGTTCCTCTGCAACAGAAATTTCGTTTCGACTCGCATGAAATACTTTCAGGCAGACATTTCCAAACGACACTTCCGATCGGCCGACGAAAAATCGGTGGGTATTATTCGTGGAGACAGCAGACGTAAAACGTTCTAAAGTAATAAGTAATATAAACGTAAAATATTGGAAACCATCAGTTTTGGAGAATTATTCGAGGAGATGGCACGTGTCAGATATTCTAAATTAATAAATAATATAAACGTAAAATATTAGAATAAAAAAGAATATTAGCTTCGAGAAATTGTTCCTTCGCAAGATTCGTCCGCGACATTCGAGGAGACAGCAGAGGTAAAACGTTCTAAAGTAATAAGTAATATAAACGTAAAACAATATTAGAAAATATTAGCCTTGAGAAATCGTCATTCGTTGATTCACGGAGATATTCATTTCAAATGGCATCGGTGACCGATTGAGATGAAATTCCTCTCGGGTATTGCGAGACGAGATGATGGATTGGAAACGGTGATGTATGAAGATCGAGTCTTCGAAGCTTCAGGAGCTCAATCTTAAAGGCCGAGTCCCTGAAACTAGCGTTACGCGAAGCTCAAGCTTCTGGAACTTCGAGACTCAACTCTTAGACAAAGCTCTTGAGTGAGTAATACGCCACTGTCATTGACATATGTGACATTTGACAGTCTACGATGCTATTTATAATTGTCGTTGCATGCAATTCAGACAGCTCGAGATTTCTGAATTTAAAGAGTCCGAAATCTTACAGCTTAAACCTTTCAGGTTCAAGCTAGAATTTACCAAACTGCAGATTTACCAAAGCTTATTTTAACAGCATCAATTGGAAATATGAAATTTTAGTTTCGAGAATTCACGAGTTCAAAGGATATACATATATATATAGTAGAGGTGCGAAATTGAATACGCATATGGAATTTTCGTATAAATGATATTTCATCGAATACAAAAGAAAAATATGTGGTGCTTTGTAGCATGCTTTAGCGTTTATAAAAAAATTTTATATCCCTGTCACTGTTCTGGCAGATACAAATTGTTTTAATGGAATCAGTTTCACACCAAAATTAATTTTCATGAAAAATTTAGACTAACTTTGTCTTGTAACTTTGTTACAACTTGTTTGCTGTACGTTCGTAAAAAAAATCATGCACATTTTCTTAAAAAAAAAAAAAAAAAAATGATAGTAAAAGTAGAAGTTTCATGCTTTGAAACGAAATCAAGATTGTTTCTTTTTTTTACGAAATTATAATGGTTTAAAGCATCGATAATTTTTTATCGTTTGCGTTCGATTATGTTTTTTGCTGTAGACTGCGGATTTTTGTACAAATTCTCAGTTTTCCGTGAAAATTGTTTCCTATATTAAATATTAAAAAAAAAAAAAAAAACATTAGATCTTGAATATTCTGACTTGAAAATTTTCTATAAAAATCCGCGGTGTAGACTTACAAGAGTACTTACATGTGGCGTGAAATTATGACAAATTAATATTATTCTTTTTTGAAACAAGCTGAGTTTTTTCTGATCTCATCTGAAATTTCTGATCTTTGAGGTATACACAGATTGAAAACGTAAAAAAAAAAGGAAAACAAAGCAAACAAAAACGACGCATCTGTCTCGGTAGTCAAGAGAAGCCAAGATTTTGTATTTCAGATCTGCTATCTTATCCCATGATATACACTAAATTTTATCTCGATCTGTCTGATTTGATCTCGGTCTGTCGATGCCATTCGATTTAGGATATCCAAGTTCAATCTTCTTCTAAACTCCATTCGACGATTCTTTTCCTTCTTCTTTTTACTGTTTCCTCGATAAAACTCGTCGACTTCTCTTCTTGTCGATAACACAAAAATTTAACATGCAGGATGTCTCATCTGTGATTCCCAAATATCACTACGAGGACGAAAAAAATATTTCACTTGAACGTTAATTCAATCATATCAAGTGACTAATATCTTGCAGACGTTGTTTTTCATTTCTTTAAAATTTTCAAAGTCGATATCTTTTTTTTTTTCAAATAACTAGTTATTTCTTTCTGTTGCATCGCGTAGTTTATAAAAGGAAAAATACACTCAGACGTTTTTCACTGTTCAAGATGATTTTGAGTTTCCCGAAAATGAAGATCAAACGAAATTCATACTTGAGAGAAATAATTAAAAAAGGCTGTTGTGTAGGCAACGTTGTGTCTGTTTGACGATTCTTTCCCTTTTTCTTTTCCCGTGACTGAGTGTCGCCAACCGCGCGTTTTTCGACTGCGAGTGTTCCGCCGTGTCGCGATAACGGCGCAATGATTCGGACAATTAAGAGAAAGAACGGCAAACAAACGTTCACGAGCGGATCAGTCAGGACGATGACGGTGATAAATCACCGTCGTGCACGACGCGTCGCATCGATCTGCATTCGCGTCAGGTAAGGCTATGCGGGCCATTGTACCCAAGCAATTAACGTTTGAAGTTGATAAATAACGTACCGGAAACTCGGCTTAACTTATTCCGAATTATCGTTAAAACCACGTGTCCGCTTTCAGCCAATGATAAGACACACTCTAATAATTTACCAACTGCGAACGAGCCAGGGCAAGCGCGCGGCAGTCCCTCGAAACAACGCTTCATCAAGATTACCGCAAATTTCGAGTGTGTTTTTCGCCTGAAGATGGTATCGCGTCGTAGTAGTAGTGGTATAGTGTCAGACAGGCTCGACCACTGTTTGAATAAGATACTGGAAGCGTAATAAATATAAATATCTAGGTAAGTATCTAATAAAAATGAATATCTGAATAAATATGGAATAAAAAAATAATTAAGAAAAATCTATATTAACTTGTACACGTAAGTGGTATATTTTACTTGGCTCGATGTTATCTTCAACTAATCTTGTGCAAATTTGTCTGTATGTTTATAAAACTCTGAACTGCTTTATCGTTTGGACTCTCGAGTCAGACAATTTTTCATTTCATGTTATTTTAGTGTTTTGCATTTGTCTGCAAAAATAATTTGTCAAATCACTTCCGATTCTATTGTCAGGTGCGTCAACTGTGCCAGGAATACAAAATTCCTCGCGATATATCACGCATGCAAAAGACCAGACGTATAATATTTCGGAATATATATATGGTAGAGAATTTATCGTCGGAATAACTATCCGGTATTACAACTAGTTTATTGCGTGCATTATTTAACGTCACATTCGAAAATTCCTCGGCGAAAATCTCGTTATTTCATTTTGGTCAATTAAATCAAACGAAAGATTATTTATAAAGTTAGACAAAGTTAAAGATAAAGTTATTTGCCCTGTGTTTGTTATTGAAATAAAAACAATTCATCATCTCAAATCTTTTATCTTTGTTTCAAATAAAAATTTATAGGAGAAGTAATTTCCTTGTCCGAATCGAATAAGTAATTTGCAAGCAACTCTTTGCTCAAATAAATAACGAATGATCGTAGCACGAGATTAGTTCGAGTCTCAGTTTATATAACAGAAAATGGAAATTTCCGTGGAAATAAATGAAACGTACAAAATTATTTTATATACGATGAAAAATCTATATCTACATGCCTATGTCAATATTTTTTTTATATCACTACCCATAATCATATCTTATACATTGTATAATATAATTATATAATTATGTATTGACAATATATGACGATACATAATGATTTATAACGAAATAAATCGAAGAAAAATTCTCAAATAAACTGACGTAAGATTATTTCAAGGTAACATCGAGCCAGATAAGATATCGTATCACTTAAATAATCACTGTTTAAGTGTTCTATTCTAAGAACAAGTTAGTCGAGTTAGTTTAAAACTGAACTTCGTAATAAATTAGCGAAACGATTCATTATTTTCTCTCATCGGCGTTTCAAATGAAACTCGACACCGGATAGACTCCGCTTTAATAGCGCGGCCACGTGACGTTTCACCTTTTCATTCGACGTCATTTCCTCGCCCCATTGAGAGGTGATAAACCGTGTCAGCTTCGCGCCTCGAGTCTACGCGACGGTACGTCGCGCGAGATGTGCACGGCTTTCGATGAATTCGAACGCCCTGGCTACGGTCAGATCGATCGCGACAACGTCGATTCTAGGCCAGATCCGCCCGCCCCTCGCCATCCTCCAAGAACAACGGGAGAAATATTTAACGGGAGATCGGTTGATACGACGGAAGGTCGAAACGAAGCAATAGCTCATTGAAATATTTCGTCGTTCACGTACCGTTAACAACGTGCACCTTGATGCTGCTGGGATTCGCGTTGCTCGGCTCGCAGGTATAGATCCCGGAGTCGCTCTGCACCGCTTTCTGGATCATTAAACGACTCGTCGTTTCGGGGCCCTTCTCCGTCACCAGGCTAATGCCGCCACGCGGCGAGTCGAAGTTAATTACCTGTACCGAGAGATAAAAACAACCCTTATTTCCCGCTCGTTTTTCCCCCGTCTCGGCAAGAAAGACCGGACGATCCTTGAATCTGTTTGCGAGCGGCCTACTCGTTGAAACTCGCTGAATTTAGCAACAGCGTGTCTCGTTCGCTCGATCGATCCCAAAAATACAGTGCCATGTGAAAACGAGAGGAACTTGAATGCTAACTCACTGTTTTAAAACATTATCAAGAATATGAAGATGATTTATATAAAGCAATATGAAGGTTAGGACTGTAAAATATTAGTGTTTTTGCTTGTTTTTAAAAATTGAAAGTGAATGTCACTGAAGATTTAATAGATTAAAAGATCCGCTAAAAGTAGTTTTTGTACTTGACTGTGACAATTCACTGAAGTGAATTTCCCGAATTTTTCTCATAGGTAATTATCATACTAGACTGCTATTGTACTCGTGCATTTTTAGGAAATTTAAAGATGTAAAATATTCGAAGAATGCACACGATATACAAAAGTGTGAAACATTTAGTACGCAAAACGAATTCCTTTAAATCTCACATTTTCAGTTATGTTCGTGAAAGTACCAAATTCTATAAACATTCGCAGTAATTACCAAGTGAAAAGTTCCAATTTTGCCAAGGTGCATGAATGCGACTTTCATTTTCTTTTTTGCGTCAAAGTGTCGCAAGATAGCTAAGTCATTCGCTAATTTCAAAATCTCATTTCAATGACTAACGTCGCGCTTGTATACTTTAAAGAGATTAAAACTTCTCGTTTTGTAATTACTAGAGTGCCCGAGTCTGATGCATTTATAGGAAACTTTTAGACAAATATACAAACTTGCACTGAATGCGCGCATTATGAAAAAAAAAAAAAGTATAAAATATTAGTGTAGTGCTGTGATCAGTTAATGTGTTATGATGCTGTTTTTTAAATTACATTCTTACAATCAACAAAATTCTTCTATGTATCTTTCTTATATTTTAGTAAATTCTTTCGCGATTATGAAAAACACATAAAACGTGTTAAACATGTAATAATAATCACGTGGAATAATACAAAAGTAACTTTAGTAACACAAAAAGCATTTGCTACCATTAAATATTCTGTCCGGATGCTTTAATTAATGAGTGACGTGTATAATATCAAAGTTCCGTAATAAGTATTTATATAATGAGGATTATATATCTCAAACTCTACTGTATAAAATTATTATTATTATTATTATCCGTTTTATTTACTTTAGGAACAGTAGGGTCATTAGCGACCATCTATAAAAATGGTCAAAAAACGTAATTGTATAGAAAGCTACATAAGAATTAATTTACAATTAATAGCACAATAATGATGATTTTACTGTATAAAATTGCTAAAATGACTGTTTGTTTATTAAGTTTGTTTAAAAGTCGAAATTTTCGCCATTCGGTCTGGAATAATCTAATATTTTTCAACTGCTTATATCTCCCTCTTCAACTACTGAAGTAGTAAAAATAACCAATTTATAATTTTAGAAATCTAAAACGTATTTTTAGGGATTTTCGTGACATCTTGTGTGTACTATAAAGTTTCCTCTCTTTTCATTTCAATGTCTCTGATGGAAACTTTATGGTCGATAGAGAGTGTTAAAGAGAACACTCGATGTGCAATTATCTCGAAAAGTGACAGACTGAAACCTGCTGAGCCGAACGAGATCGAAGGAATTCTTCTTCGGACGTTTCTCTCCCGGATTAGGTCCGGATTATTTTCCTCCGTAGGAAAAAATTGCATTTATTCGTTGCGCGCAAAGCGTACTGGATTTTGCAAAGAGACACTTGTAAACCGAGAATAAGATAAAGTCGCAGTGCATTCGTGTGCGGGCTGAATGTAAGCGCATTACGGGCGAAGTATCGTTTTTTTTCGTTCTCTTTCTTTTTTTCTTTTTTTCTTTTTGTCCGGTTTAACGTGCGCGTTTGCAACGTTGGAAAAATGTTATTTAACGCGGAAAGGAACGGGCGCAGGTTTGTATTCGAGGGGAACCTACATAACTGAATTGTACGTATTTACTTTTCAATCAGCGGAATTTAATAGAATCCGCAACAACGGAATTCGTTTGAAGGGAAAGAAATACGAGAATGTTATGCAAAACGAATGTGTGTTAATACGTAACGAAACGTAACGGCTGAACATTAATAATTGAAATTTGAAGCATATTGACTGTCACTGGTGACCGACATTGCTGGTGAAATGGCGGCGGAGAGAAGAAAATTGAAAAGGTAAATGACACAAGACCATTCGTAATTTCGTAAAACGGGTATTCACTGTATTCATTCCACAACATCCCAATAAAATATAATACCTTTTATTTTACTGTTTTCTTCCTAAACATGGTACGTTGCTTCCTTATACAAAATGACTGGTGCTTTAAAAGTTGTGCGGTTGCATTTGAAACAGTTCCAGTACTGACAAACTGGATATTTTGTAACTTTTCTAATAGTATTCTGTTATTAAATGGAGAAATGATCAAGTACTGGAATCACAAGTGTGTCAATATTTTTTTGCTTTTCGAATTTTTATAGTTTTTATATTATTATTATATAATTCATTCTTGCAAATTGCTACTAGTACGTACTATAATTAGTAATGAACTATTTATGAAAATAGGTTTTGCCAATGTATCACTTGTCTTCATTTTTAGAAAGATATCGCAAAAATCTTGGCGTGCCAATACTTTTTCTGACCCACTGTATTGTATACAGATTTTGATGTTGTTTGTTGAATCTCGATGTACGTATACTCGTGTACGTGTATGTGTATCCATGCGAGTGTGAGTAACTTCGCCTACGTCGATTCTGACCTATTTTTTTAAAGTGCCAGGAAACTTAAACTCTTGTATCCTGTTGTTAAATTACCTAAGGCACTTGCGTTTCCGGAATATCCAACATTTTGCTCCCGATATTATACCATCGCGTAGTTTGCTTTCGAGCAACGCTTGAATAATATTCGAGCGAGAACTATCGAACCGTGCGGTAACGTTGGTTTTATACTACCAAATGTTCTTGCTTTATTTTCGAATTCTCTTTTATCATCCTTTATAACATTGTGTAATTTGAAAGTTCGCAATGTTTTTATACCTACATGGTCCAACATTTTCTCTCAGAATTTGAAAACGCTTCGCTGTTGTGTTCCATCGATATTGCAAGGATATCAAATTTTTTGCTTTGACAGTCACGAGTTCGTTTCTTTGGGAGAAGACTTTTTGCGTCATGTGGTGGAGCTACGGAACTGAAAATAGTTGTTACTTTTTCCTCGAAAATTCTGAAGACTCAAACGCGTGTAAAGATATTAAAAGAATTTTTTAACAGTAATTTGTAACAGTTAGTCATTTGTCACGAATCATCAATGAAGCTTCTAGTCAAATTGCGTCAAGTACGAAGCTTGATCATACATCTACGAAAATTAGTGACTTCAACACCGACACTATAACAATTATCCATTTACTGTTTCAGTAAATATAATTCCGTTTCATGAAGTTACGAATTGTTTTCTTATCATTTGCTCTTTGAACATTCTTCTGTCCGCCGCTATGGATTGGAAATGATTCGAAATATACATCGCTAATCATATTGGCAGTGTGATCATCACACTGACAATGCATTAAAAGCAAAACAGTTTTAGCGTCAATCGATCGAAAACTGGTTATCGACAAATTGGTAAATTACTAGCTGAAAGTCTCGCGGCATACGAACGAAAGATAGGAGATTACTCGCGTAACTTGGCGCGCAAAGTATCCTGAGCCGCACAATGGGAAACAGTCGCGTCGCCTCGGTGTATCCTGCGCGATAGCTACGGATTACAATCGGCGGGCGGCTTGCATACCAGTTAGAAAGGAACAATATTGGATCCCGAGACAGATCCGGACTTTTTGGTTCGCAATCATTTCCTCAAAGCTGCCGTGACAGCTTTCTCATATTCTCCCACCTTCCCGGTGGATTTTCGCGCACTGCCGTGTAATACCGTTGCCTTGCACGAAGACAAAAGGTTCGCTGTTCTGCTTCAAGGTTCGCAAGAAGAATGGTAAAAAGACACAGGTATATATGCGAGCCGCGTGTTCCCTCGACGTATTCCCTTTGAGCCGGCACAAAAGAACGTGAAATCAACCAGGCGAGTACCTGGCTCACCCCGAGATTCGGCATTAATCGCGTTACATCTGCACCTCACTACTCGTTTGTTGGCAAATAAATAATTTGTGCGTGACGTACAGTGGAACTCTGTTCATTTGGATCAAATTTTGACCGATATCATCCGATTGAGTGAACTTTTTCTGGTTGAACTGAACCGTTTGTTTGAACCTGAATCACTAGCAGTGGATCACTCCTATCATGTAAGCTTGACAGTACAGTAGAACTTTGTTTATATGAATTCTACTTATTTTTGGATCAAAATTTTGATTAATGTTCGATCGAACAAATTGTTACTGGTTGAACTGATTTGTTTGAACCTAAACTTCTGTGATGATTGTGTGAATTTTTTGATTGTGTAGATTTCCATTGTATAAACTCCAATTACAGTAGAACTTCATTACAAATATAAATTTTAGTCAATAAATTGATTAAACTCTTGCCAAGTGGAAGTTAATTTTCACTTTCAAGAGTTCAAGAATTACGTGAAGAAGATTGGACACTGAAAATTAAAACATACAGATAAAAAGTTATTCCCTGCATTCTTTCACTTTTTCAGTGACAGGCGATAACTGATAAATGATAACAGTTGATAGTTTGACAAATGATAAATTTATGAAAATGGATTCTATTTTGATAGAACAGAGTGTGTATCGAGAGATATCTCTTGCCGAAATTCTCGCACGAACTCTATCCCTAGTCTAATGAATTTTACAATTAATTTCCATGTTCATTTCATTCTGATAAAGCAATGTTACACCGAAAGATATCTCTCGCAACAACTCCATCGTTGTTCTAATAAACTTTATAATTACAGTGTGGATAATCATTGAACCATCCTTGTAATTATTCAGGGAATACTCACCTCGGTGTTGTGACTCCAAATCATCATGGGCGGTGGTTCCGGAGCGTACCTCACGACGCAAGTTAGATTAATGGTGCTACCCTTATTCACGAATAGATCGGGAGCTCCGACGATGATGGTAACCGGTTCTGAAACGAAAGTTTTGGCTTCGGTAGTTTTTATTCGGTCTAGAAGAAAGATATATTTTTGAAGTAATACCGAGTAATGATAAAAGGTAAAAGGTAAAGTACAAGGAAACAATATTCTGAATCAGGATCTAAAATATTATTTAAACGTTGCATGGTGCAACGTAACGATAATCAGGTTGAATTTGTTCGTTCGCTAGAAACATATCTTGTTGCAATAACGATGTAAAGCAAGATGATAACGTAACATGAGACACCCTGTATATACGTACACCTTCATTACAAAGAATCTCAGAATATTTCCTATTTTCAATACACTTCGATCCCGAATTTTAAACCGTTTTTAAACCTTTTTTTTAGCAAAATTGTTGCATATTTTGTATCGTAATTTTTTTTATGCACAAGCTATTAAATTCAATTAATTATTACAACGTAATTCGTTCATAATTTTTCTTGACTAAATAACCGTCCCAACTGTGACTTCTGAGAACGTATTATAAGCGAAAAGACACCCATTTCGGTTTCTAATTCGTGCCAAATAATTCAAAAATGTTGGAAACTCGGAAAGTAACCGAGCAAAGAGAGAGACAGTATCACGGATGATCAATGCTAACGCGATGGAATGTAAGGTCATATCAATGTTCGATATTTTTATCGGTGTGCGAAACATAGAAACGGAAGTGTTAGGCAACGTTTATTCAGGTCAAGTCAGTGTGATAAGATCCTCTCATTTAATAGCACGTCCCGGTTAGGATATCAGAGCAGTCATTAACGGTGTACCTGCGAGGATATACGAGCTCGCGGACGGCCTGGTTTCACCTGCTTTGTATGCCCGCATAAAATCTTTGCATGGATTTCGTACGTATCCTCGATTAACCCCTTCCGCACCGCCGCCACACATCCCCGCGTCCATCTTGAACTGAATTTCAAACACATTGATCATAGATACACGTCGGCTTGCGTTTCGTTCACATTTCCTTTCTCTCTCTCTCTCTCTCTCTCTCTCTCTCTCTCTCTCTCTCTCTCTCTCTCTCTCTCTCTCTCTCTCTCTCTCTCTCTTTTAGCAACCGTGTCGTTTCAATCTTCCAGGCGAAAGCTATCTCCGATCTTTTCAAGTATCGTCCTCCTTTAAGCCGGGTTGTGTTTTGAAAAATTTCTCAAACATCAGGCAACCGCGTAATTTCCAAGAAGACGCGTAATTGTTATCTCCCGGCGCTCGAGTTACAGCGAACAGCATCAATCCCCTCTTGTTACCAGACCGCAGATTTTTGCGCAATCTTTTTTTTTTGTATCACTGAAAGTAATTTTAGCGGAGGTAACCCAGAAAAAATCGGGCCTCTTCAGGTGCAACGCTAATGCAACGAAAATTAGCGATTGATTAATTTGGATCACGTGATTCGTGAGGAGACGTGGAGTAGACCTCGAGTGGGAGTGGCGTTGTCTCGTACTGAGCAATCGCGCCTGTAATTTGTTTTTTATCGATTCAAATTTCTTTTTATTGTTATTGTCATTTAAGCTTCTAATAAATACTATATATATATATAATGTTATCTCGAGTAAAGATGTCAGCTTCTGGCAAAATTTCCAATCAGTTAAATTTATCAGACATGCATGTCCGATAAAATTTTCTAACTGAATCATTCAAAATCCGGGTAACTTAATAAAACAGCAGGTTTCGAAATTCCCCTCCCGGAAGAGGACGTGTTCATCGTGACGAGTCATTATCGCGTGACGTTAATGATTTACTTTAATAACGGTACAACGTATCCCAATTGGCGGAATAATTGGCCCCTGTACCGCGCAATTCATTAAATCGGCGAGATATTGGCGTTAAACGCGAACGCGAATGATGGCGATGCTTTTGTATTTACGATGCCCCTAAGGCACGCGTCCACCTTCAAATCGAATAACGATACAGGTCCGATCGGAACGAATTCCTGCTGTAATTTATATTCTACAATTTTCTGCTCCGAATTTTCGTTCCTGACCGATGAACTTGCGAATCTACGGGATAATCTGTAAATGAAACAACCCGTTCGAACATTAACGCGATTACACGAAATCGAACGTTTTATAAAAAGCTGCACGACTTGTACCCCAGTACGATTTGTCTCAAAGGCCCAGAAGCAACTGACTAGGAAATGAAATTAATGAAAACAAATTACAGACGCGATCGTTCAGTACCAGACAACGCCATTCCTACTCGACGCCTATCCCACGCCCCTTTACGAATCACGTGACCCAAATCAACCAATCGCTAATTTTCGTTGCACCTGAAGAGACCCAATTTTCTGAATTACACCCGCTAAAGTCACTTTCAGTGATAATATACACCGTCGATCTAAGTACGTACGCAACGGAGTGCACAACGCTTTTTGAATGGCTTAATATTTCTCTCCCGTGGCTTAATCTCTCTCTCTCTCTCTCTCTCGATCTATCTAGTTTCTAGATTCTTAGTCGTTGGTTTCTAGATTCTTGACCGCTGGTTTCTAGATTCTCAGCCACTGATTTCTAGATTCTCAGCCGCTGGTTTCTAGATTCTTAGACGCTTAAATTCTGATAACTGTAAGAGTCAAGAGAGTATCGTAGTCGAACTTACCGACTATCGTCAGATAAACGGGATGACCGATAGGCGGTGTCGTTGATATTTGGCACTCGTAAATCCCGGAGTCCTTCCGCTGTGGATATCGTATCCTCAACGTCCATTCTTCGGCGTGAGGGAGATGCAACGCCTCGAAACGCTGATCGCTCGTGTACGTGTAACGACCGACCGTCAGCAGGTGTATATCTCGATGCCTCACCCAGGAAACCTGTAACGAAAAACGTTACGTTATCGTTCCGTATCAACGAATCGCACAGAAAATATTCTTCATAAGAAATCATTCGAACGAACACCGACAAGTGTCGTTGTTTCATCTAATTTCAAACGCGAGCTCTGAACTTGGTCGGTCGAAGAGAAATGTAGGCCAGGTTAGTTAGACGTGGCAATTTTTGCAATTACTCGATGGAGCAAATGCATCTCTCGATAGAATCGATAAAAAAAAAGGGAAAAAAAAAACGAATACAGTTTGATATGCAGATTGCGGTCACGCGTGTGTCGCGCTAATTCGTAGGTCAGCTGCGCGACTTTCGTGTTTCGGTGTATTTGAATCGATGAACTGCAACAAAACGATATCGATGGAACCGTAATGTAATATCGTCGAGTGGATTCTACGATTAATACTACTGTCTACCTAGGATAGAACGGATGTCCAATATTTTTTCGTGTCACATCTTACCGTGTCGTTTGTAACAATTAAACAAGTTTAATTTCTTTTCTTCAGTCCCATCATAAACTTCTTTGTCTTTGGAATTATAATTTTCGAAAGATTATTTTAAACAAACGAAAATTTTTCTACGTCACGTGGTCATTCTGAAATGAGGACCATTGAATTAATTTGATTTTTGACTACAATGATATTTCTTTTCTATAGAGAATTCTATTTGATATATACTGATGTAGTTACAACATAAAAATTAATTGACACAAAAATGATCATAGTAGTAAATAGTAAATTTAGTTTTAATTCACGAATTTTTTCATTGTAATAAATTTAATTTTAGTCATTATTGTAACGAATTCGTGAAAGTATAACTTTGCGGTAAAAATGTAAAAATTATTAAATTATTGATAAATACAACAGACCATTGCTATTTAAATAATACCAGATACTTCAAGTACTTTTCTTTGAAATTTACAATTAGGGAAATAATTTTGTCTTTTACTACTAATTTTTTTAACAAGAATATTTACATCAATGTTTTAAATTAATCATTATATCATCTTTGGATATCATTTTCTTTTCTTAACAAATTGCTTAAATTTAAATATAACTGTAAATCATGATTCGTGTGATGTACAATATATAAAATATGAAACTGTACTGATTTACGATGCACTATAATGAGACTCGTTTGTAGTCATCTCCACGTGGCGAGTCTCCAAATTTTTACGTCTCGAAGTATTATTATTCGTGATTATTATTATTCATACTATTTGTGAAATGATATCAAGCTAAGAATTACGCAACCTACAGTCCAGTTTAAACTGTACAAGTTTCTTTTGCCTCCTTTTTTTTGATGGTCTAGACTGGACTGTACGTTTTCTCAATTTTTAAATATTTTGGTAATTTTAAAGAAGATTTCAAAGGGTAAAGAGTAAACTGATGGAAAGTCCAGTTGCTATAGGTGTTTAATTTATTAATTACCACGATCCTGACTCACTTTCGACTCAATTTCGAAACGGGTATAATACTTGTTCAGGGACTGTACGGTGGTGTTTGAAGAGATGGTAACGAACAATGCCGCGTAAACTCGGTTGTAGTCTCGAATCGGGCAGGCTCTCAGGGTGAAAAGGAGTCTTGGAATTACGAGGGGAAACGACGAGAGAGCCAAAGAAGCAGGCAGTGGCGTGGCACGGCGTATAATCGGGCGTGCAGCGTGACGGATCCCGTCGAGGGGGTGTATCCCTCGCCTCCGTCACCGGTGCATAAACCAATTCCCCATAACGGGCACTCGAAGCGCGAGAGTGTGACATCACCATGGAGATTCGGTATTGTCCAACGTCGGCCGCGAACCTGGCAGCTGAGTTCTCGAGATGACAGCGGTGTGTCATTGGCATTAGTCGCGGTATTGTTTGCTGAAATCCAACCGAAATCTATGCAGCTCGTACGCGATCGCGCACGCTGCACACGCAACGATTCCTCAGCACACCCACACGCACACGCTATCAAACGATGAAATCGGCTGAACCGAGCGAAGCGAGAGAAGAGCGAATTCAGCGACGCGACGCTTACCGCCGCGCCATCGCCGCGTTTATAAATGAATGGAGATCAGATCAAGTTTAATATGCACTTAGAGAGCCGAATTAAATTTGACGTCGAGGCACTTAGGAATACGAATTAAGTTTGATACCCAAATTTCGTTTCGAATATCATATATATATATATAAACTGCATGACTTGTACCCCAGTATGATTCGTCTTACTGAAAGCCCCAGAAGCAACTGTTCTGACTAGGAAATGAAGACGACTTTTTTGCCATGAAATTTTATTGATATGTAAACATTTGAATTGATAGAAAACAAATTACGGGCGCGATCGCTCAGTACCAGACAACGCCATTCCTACTCGACGTCTATCCCACGCCCCTTCACGAATCACGTGACCCAAATCAACCAATCGCTAATTTTCGTTGCATTAGCGTTGCACCTGAAGAGGCCCGATTTTCTGGGTTACCCCCGCTAAAATCACTTTCAGTGATAATATATTATATATATTCGAGAACGGAAATATATTTAATGAGGTCGCACTTGTAATTTGCGATAGAAATCGTATCTATGAATTTAATATTCGCGGTTTTACGTATTCGCGGTTGAGAGCGGTTCACAGATTTATTTTCACGAATTTATTTATTATAGGTGGTGAAATATGTATGAATTCTAGTGAAGTGAACCGTGAATTTTTGAAAATAACATTTATAATTGTTACAATTTGTTTCAATTTGATTCAGCTTAACGTCTCAACTTGCACAGTTGATTGATTTTAGTGACCTGTGTGGAATGTATATATTCAATTGGTCTAAAAAGAACTTTGAAACGTATTTGTGCGAGAGTAATGTTTTCACTTAATAATGTCCACGCGTGTATAGATTATATTATTAAAAAATAATAAAATTATTACGACTATTATATTAATAGAATTCGCTACTATCCACGAATAGTCTTAGAACCAATTTTCCGCGTTTATTTTACACAAACTGATCCCCAATCTATAGATTTTGAATATATAATCGTAATTAATATGATGTTTGTAAGATTCGAAATTTTCATGAATAATAATCTTGGATCTTGAAAAGCAAAACTTCATTTAAATCGAGATTTGTTTCTTTTCAGTTCTTGTATTTGGACTAATAATATTTCTGGTTTCCACTTTGAGAGATTTCCTATAAACGTCGAACGAGTACAAGGATCGAATCGATACAAATGGAGAATTTCACATTCGCGTGTAGAGGAACAAGAACGTTTCGTCGAAATCAACAAAATCTTTGTCACATTAAAAACCGTCCATCTGCAATATTCGAAAATTTCCTGAACCAAAAGATACGTTGTCAGTTATGCTCGAATCTAACCCACTTATTTGAAAGGACTATTGAAAATAAATAAACTGCGGATCTTTACGTATTTATAGAAGAACTGCACAGAAAAAAATATAAAACGTCCAAAGTGTTGTTTGTACACTGTATCTGGTACACGGAGGAATTTTAAATAATCTTTAAAAAAATATATAAATTTGTATCAAAAAAAATATAAATAATATAAATTAATATAAATATAAATATAATATAATATAAATAAAAATATATATATAAATTAACATAAATTAATATAAATAAAAATATAAACTTGTACAAAAACATCTACTTGCGAATTAAAGATTTGAATCTTAAGATTCCTTTGACGTGAGATACTCGAATCCAATGTCTCTACCAAGGGAACTAAAATGGCTGCGAATTTCGCGCTACGGTTTACTTGTCATCTCTTTTACTTTCTATTTATGTTCGCGCTGTTTCCTTTTGTAGACGATAAATCGAACCTTGCATATCGAACATTCGATACATCGAACACCCTTTAAACCGGTGTTTATTTACAAACGTTTTCAGCTGCCGAGTGGAGGCAAGTCGTTTCGAATCGGATACCGCACAACTTACCACCGAAACTTACCCCCGACCGGCAATTGGCAACTGTTGCATTCCGAACGATAGATTCGAGTCAACGGAACCTCCTGCGGTGTAGATCGAATTGCGTGGAATTCCTTTCAAATTCATCTGCGCAGACGCGCCGCGATATTGCATTGTTCCGCGCAAATTTCAACGATTCAAGGCAGTAGACTGCAATGTAATACAATAAGCCAGTCATAAATATACGAGAAGCGTCTCGGTGAAAAACGCCCCGCCATTGAGAAATAAAATATTTCCATTTCATTTGGAAATTAAATAAAACGTAGCTGATGATGCTTGATGCAAACATTAAATGAAGATTCCCGAACTTTTATCATTAACTCATAACTTATTACTTTTCGTTCATTGATTAATCGAGAAGTTCCAATTTTTTGGAAATTGTTTCAGCCTTGTGTCTCAATTTTTTTCTTTTTTGTGCAGGTCGATATGTTACGAAATTTCATTTCTTAAAAAAAAAGGAAAAAGAAAAAAAAAATGAAATTTATAAAGTTGGTAAATTACCAAATTTAAACAATTGGCACTGCATTTTCGCAAGTGTAATATTCCACGTCGGTATCTCTGTCAAATAAAATTATCTCTTACCAGCTTTCACTTTGATTTCCAACAATTGTACGCCGATTTGTGTTCAAATATCAAGAAAAAGAAAACAGTTTGGATAAAATAAATTCCTTGCATGTTACAGCGGGTAAAGAAACTTTCGCATAAAATCCTTCTCGGATGTCTACGTTTCTCCTTTTTATCGTCGCGCGTTGCTTCTCTCGCATCCCCGGGGAAAAATGCGTATCGCGTAAAACGCTCGATTTTGCGTAACCGCGCGATTATTGTTCGAACGCGCTCGAAAGGAGGATCGTACACAGCCGGTGGATAGATTTAACGCGGCCATTTTCAACGTTGTTTGCGCGTACGGAATGCCGCTGTTAGACGCGACGTCTTACGACTTCCGGCTCCATTGACGCTCGCAGGGATTACAGGCTCTTACCGTGAAAGTAGACAGCGGGGAAAATGGGATCGGCCGAGGGAGACAGAGGATAGATCTCAAGAAAATAAGGACTCGCGCTGATCTTTGCCCGGATAAAAGAGACAGAGTTACACACGTACGCGCTATACGTGTGTGCTGCAGTTTCCTGCCATTCGAAGAGAAACATGGAGCGGTGTAATGATCTCGAGCGCTTTGTTCCTCAGCATCGTAATCCGACTGCAGTTTTAACAACAACGAACAATTCGGCTCGCGATACGACAATTCTTCCTCGTTTTCCGCCCTCTTCGCGGGGGAACAAGTTCTGCCGCGAGATGTTTTTATTCTCCGAGTCCTTTAATCCGATTACTGTCAGGAAGAGAAAATTTTCTCAAATCTACTACTTTGTTCTGCTCCTCACGGACGTCAAATTTCCAAGCCAATTAAATACGAGTTACATCGCTTTTGCAACGAATTGCGAATCTTTACGCGTTCGTGGGAAATTTCGAAGCTCGAAGAATCTGGACAGGACAATTTCCTCGATTTGGAAATATCTAAAACGTTAGCTTCGAGTAACCCGACTCTTATACATAAATCAATAGAGTTGTAGGAACGAAAGGTGTGAAGGATGAGAAGAACGCATGGGAAAGATTTGAGGTAGTTGTGAAAGAGAGAGAGAGAGAGAGAGAGAGAGAGAGAGAGAGAGAGAAAGCGAAGGTTGCGCGCGTTTCGTCTCGGAGTCACTGCCTAGACTCATCAGTGGGGCTGATGGCAGCGACTTCTTACCCCAGACGCTTGTTGTTGTAACTACCCCCCGGCTAGGCTGGCCCCCGATCACCCATCCTAGCGGGGTTCCGCACACTGTTTGCTTAACGTCGGAGATCGGTAGGACCACGACGCTAGGCGCGGAGCCACTTGCGGCTTGTGCTAGTCAGTGTTCGAAACTCGTAGTTGAGGAATCCTAGGCCGCTACAGAGTCTTGGTCCTCTTGTTGGATTTTTTCTTCAAAAACAGAGTGCCATAAATCGGAGAACTCAAAGTTCCCTCTTACAGACACGAACAATGAGTAAAACAATTTTCTACTATCGCTATTCCGAAAAATCGATGATCGAGCTATAACTACAGTCAACGGGAGGAAGGATGTCTATCGATCGCTCTATCGTTCAGACGTACGTCGATGCCACGACCTTAAACCACGGGCGGAGTGATCAGAATCAGGTAAGACCGAGTCCACGGCATTGTAATTGCTTCCATCGGGAAGCTCTAAGCCAAAGTCAAACTGCTGTTGATTAGCTTGCGGTCTCTGTATGCCTATTAATGAAGACCGCCATTATCGTCGGTGGTGTATTAACAGCAGCTTCTTAGCTGCTTTGGCTAAACATGTCGTGAATGTATACATATATATTCGCGGCCCGCTTCCAAAGCTGCCAACTGTTTCTGCTGCCAACGAGCATTCACGATCCGTGATGTCTCGCGTCATAACCGGCGCGACTCAATTAGCGGATTATACGTGTTCCATAGTCTATCACGGTAGCAGAGCCTATCAGGAGCAGATCAATAAGATGTTTGGATCTTTTACGGAATTTTTCCTCTGCTTCCTTCTCCTCCGAGATACGAGATTTATCTTCTATTTTTCACCGCACGTTTCTTCCGATCGTTTTCACACACGAGCAGAGCTTGGGAAAATTGCTCCACGCCTCGTAAGATTTACCGCGAGTTTTCTACTTACGTACGTTAGCCGCGTATTTCTTTCAGACGAAGAGACAAAGAGGATTCAGACCAAGTTTATTAAACTTTGTATTTGTTTTTGTATCGATTGGTTCTCGCTGATTGGCAAAGAAAAACTGCTAATTTTTAATTTATTATTGCAGCCTCGCGTTACCGCAAGACTGCGAATTTTTGCCCTGTGTTCGTAAATTGAACGTACATTTACAAAATACACATGTATAGAACGTTTCAAACTTTGCCAATTACAGACGGAATAAAACTGAAATGTCACGTAGCGGAAAGCCCATAAATGCTTCGTTAAAAAGTTCGTGATAAAAATATGAAGCGTGACGGTGTGCTTGTTTGCGCGCGCGTTTCGAAGTGACACCACCCTTTATCGACGCAAAATTAACATTGAAGTGCCATTGAATTTATTGTGGGACAAATTTCGCGTCAACTCTGTTTGAATTTCTTTACACGCAGTTGTGTTTTTACTTCTGCAATCAATATTCGTTTCGCGTAAATATTTCTGTACTGTAAATTGTTGTCTTCAAATGTATATTTCTCCATAAATAAAAATCCAAAAGTGTGAGTCTAAAAAAACAATCTAAAAATTCCTATATGCTATATTGCAGGCATCAAATTTAAGTCTGATTTTATCTGCGTAACTGGTAAAGTTTGAAACCGTATAAGATGCACAAATGTATCAAATATCGAAGGTTGAACATTCACGTTGTAACATTTAGTAAATAAAATTGTGGTCTAGGTTTCACTTTTTAAATTATATCTATAAAGATAGAAAATATCCGCAGTTTAATTATCACTTTCTCTTAGAATATCTTTAATAATCAATAACGTTAATGCCACAACGACCGACTAATATTTCTAGAATAACTTTCATCAGAATAGGGGCTATGCAGTCAATTGGCATAATTCTTTTAATAATTAACAAAATATAATTTTCGCTATTTATAAAGAAACATGCAGTAATTATGACTCTATGAAGAACAACAAGACACTAAAAGTGTCTAAACTAAAATAAGTAGATACTAAATGAATATAATATTGAGTATAACGTCAATGGTTGTTGTAGTGTTAATTAATCAAAGAGATTTGATCTTTTCCTTGTTTCAAGCGAGTGAAGGTAATTACAAAATTGAATTAAATTTGATAAACTCACCGTGCGATTTCCAAGATTTTTCACTTTGCATACTAGATGCACGGTTTTCCCCACGAGTCCTGTGAAATTTGACTGCATCGTGGTGTCGAAATGGGGTCCCGTGCCAGGAGTCGGCCATTCCTCCAGAAAGTCGGTTCGAAAATTTCTTATACATGACGCTATACCACCTGAAACCAGACAATACATCGATTAATTTAAAAATCAAATTAATCAAAGCAAACGCGTTGCAAAGATACGATACGAATTACGATTATGATTGAAGTCTATCTCCGCGTAATATGTAAATAGCAAAAAAAAAAAAAAATTAAACGCAATCGTTTTTATTGTTTACAAAACATTTACATTGCATTCTGTTTGACGATGAAACATTTACACAGCAATTCGTTTAATATTTGTTTGAACCGAATGAAACGACTCTTCAAATTTCGTGCCACGTATTTATTTATTTATTTATTTATTTATTTGTATCAATGTTTACGGGGAAAGATTCTTTGACGTACAAAAGACGAGTAATTTGCGAAATCCAGCGTGTAAATAAATGATAAATATTACAGACGCATGTATACAAAAATATACAATTTTGAAAGGAACGTTTCAAAAACGGAAAAAAAGTTTATTCACTTTGTTTGCATCGACGCAAAGAAATTTACTCTGCACAAAAATATTTATTAATGAAACGATAAAATTAAATAAGAGATAAGAATAAAAAAGGATTCACCTAGACGAGACCCTGGCAGAATAACAATTTTCTTGAAGAGGCAATGATTTCGTTAACGGGACAAATTCAGACGAAAATAATTGACAAAGAAAGAAGACAGGCAGAAAGAATGTTTGGAGTGATCTCTAATTGTCCGATTATTGGGTTAAGCGATCTCTTGAGGGTTTGCGTGAAGACAGTGCCTACGGGGAACACGGGACGCTTTGGAAAGCCGCGCGAACTTTCAGAACAATTAAAATGCGTGTCGGCCACCACGAGCATTCGCACGATACAGTGGAATCCAGTGGAATTTGCACGAAATTCATTTGTTTTAATTAAATCAATTTCAAATTTGAATCCACTCCCATTTGAACACAAACTCCCATTATATGCTACGAAAAAAATCATTAACAATAGACAAAACACTTTTGTGCAAAAATTTTTACGGATTTATTGCACGCGTTGTGCGCAACTTTCTGAAATTTAATTAGCATCTCAATGAGGAACGGCTATTGTAATTGTATAGAAATTAAGTTATTCACTCTAAATATACACAGCGAGTCACAGAAATATTCGCATATATACGTTATAATGCATTTGTACATTAACTTCGAACAATCGATGCGGTTTCGCGATGAAAATTTCGAAATTGAATTAGGGAAATATTAATTTTCATCCACACGAATTTCGGTACATGTCTTGTATTGTGAAAAGACATAAAGACAATACGAATATTTCTGTGACCAGTTGTACTTAATGAAAAGGAAATAATGGTCTTAAACACACATATAGTGAACAACTGATTGTTCAAATATTTTCGAGATATTCGCAAACCGTACAATTGCAACAAATTCCAATATCCACATACCTACATACATTTTATACATTTTATAGTATCTAGGTATACACATTTTTAAATTTCATTTTTCAATTTAGCAATTATAATGATACTATCTCGTTCATGAAGTTTCGAAATGCTTTTTCAATAATGTGCTGATAAAAGGTGCGAGTCATCTACTGCAAATTGATATAAGTGAAATTTCACTGTATTAAATAATTCGCAATATTTCTTAAACGTGTTTATGATGAGTGCGGAATGGAACAGGTTTGCAGAAAAGTAACGAGGAAATCGACGAAACGCGTATCTTCGATTACGGAGGAAACTCGATCCGTTTTATCACGTTCTCCGGAAACGTCGATTCGAAACGTCGAATCTATTTGTTTTTTCAGAGAATTTTGAAATTGCATTTTCTTTTTTTTTTTTTTTTTGTTTATTTTTGATTTCGTTAGCTCTCGCAGCGTCCACGCGCTTTTCCATCGGGCACAATTTTCCCTCTGGTATGCGACGACATGAAAGGGCTCGAAACTCCACGTTACAGAGTGCTGAATATACTGAATGTAACGAGTATCAACCGCATTCGTTCGGAATTTTTTTACTCTTTTTTTCTTCTTTTTTTTTGCCGCCGTCGCATTTCGCGCGGCGCAAATACGGCATAATCTGTTTCATCGTGCATTTCATTGGAGTCACGCGTCAACTCGATACACGACACGCCAATCCACTGGAACAAGCACTATAAATTTGTTTCTCGAATATCCGCAAATTGTTAACGCCGCTATTCGAGGCCGAAACCTCGAACGATCGATTGGCGAATTTTTCGAAAGAAGTTTCGAATTGGTATTTACATATTCATTTATTTTTGTTACTAAAATCTCAATTCTAGGGTGTTTTATTTTACTTTGTTACTTAAGGTTGAAACAAATTCTGCTGAACAAATATTTTTCCCGGAATATTGTTTGTTCGTACTACTGAAATTCTAATTAATTTGTTGCAATAATATTTTTGCTCCTCAAAGAAATGTGCAAAAAAGTTTGTTCCGCTCAGGAAGTAAAGTAAATGCTCCGAATTTCTGCATATACTGGGTGTTTCATTTTTATCCGCCAAACGGTGTCAATATGTTCTGTAGTAACTAAGAATAAGAAAAAAGTATACAAACATAGGTTTGTAAATGCATTATTACAAAAACTATAACAAAAATATCAGAACTAGAAATTTATTCAATCAACTGATGTATTATTTGGTATTAATGTCAACCACAAATGTAGTACTACAATGTACAAAATAATAGCTGCATAGTTACAATGACAGCTAATGACTTAATAAGAAACCAATCACTTACAATTTTGGTCCTTCCATTATAAGTTTGTGAGAACTTTTTTCTTATTTTTAATCATAGAACACGCTGACACATTTAGCGGGGGGATAAAAATGAAACACCCTGTATACCATAACGGAATACCAAAAAATTTTGTTTCCTCGCGATTTTTTACTTTCACAAGTAGTATTATAAATGTCGAATTGTGGAAAGAAAATCGTTAGAAGAGGATCGGTTCTAAACAGACCAATAGTTGAGTAATTTAAACGCGCGGGGTTGGAGCCCGATGGGGAAATTTTCAAACAACCCTGACTGACCAGATACGAGATATTTTTGTCACTGAATCGAGAACGAGTACTGGACGGTTTTGCGAGAGTAACAGCGTGTAACACGATGACCAACGGTTTGTTCAGCTATTTTGTCTCTGTTCTAACGAAATAACATCCATAGAGTACCCGCTGGTCCACGAATGATCGACGACCTTTCCCTTTTCGCGTCATTTACCATCTTTAAATTGTTCGCTCCGAATTATACAACGTGAACAATTCTTTGTTCAGGACTTTGTTATTTCTTTTCTGACCATGGACTGTATTTATTCTAGTTTGTTGCATCGGCAATTGTGTTGTGCACCGACAATTCGTATTTTTGTTAATCGACTGCAAAATAAATAAATGTCTAATGATTTAGTTTATAAGCGTATAATATTATTTTGTTCTTCATTGTTTTCTACGTAATGAATCGTAAATGAAATTGAAGCTAAAATTAGTATCGAAAAAATATTGAGACGCACAACATTATATAATTTTATACATGGACAATGTATGAGCAAAATTATGACGATTTTAATATGTGTTAATTTGTTGCGTGAGGTTAACTTGTTTCGGGAGTGTGTTCTACAAATAAAAATAAGATAAAAATGTTATACAACAAAAATTCCATAAATACTTTGTTAAGAATTTATGACACAAATACAAAATATGATTTAAAAGCTGCTAAATATACCTATAATATCTCAGTACCAGACAACGCCATTCCTACTCGAGGTCTACTCCACGCTCCCTCACGATCACGTGACTCAAATCAACCAATCGCTAATTTTCGTTGCATTAACGTTGCTAAAGGAGTAAGGTGACCTAGGAGGCCAAGAAATTGGCTTCCCTCGACCAATATCTTTGAGAATATTAAACCAATTTTTTACACAACGTTATCATATCTTTCGCATTTCTTATTTTTGTCATAATAACTTCTCAACAAAGCATTTGTTATAACATTTTGGTCTTATTTTTACTTGTAGAATACACTCCCGAAGTATGTACGGAAAAATGCGGGACACCCTGTATATAAGATGTGGCTACAAATACGAGCGCATTGGAGGTGATTCTACACGAAAAAAATAAACAAAAAATTTCGTATAAACATTGCGGAAGCTCGTTTTCGAGAAAATCGAGTTTGAAATGTGTCGTGAGTAGTCGTTTGTTCCATACTCCCGACAGATTATTAAAACTCACGCGAGAGAACTTTCTCTCGTCCATTCCTGTGTATTAGCTAGCGCACACGTATTTAAACACGAGCACGTTCTAAAATTACGGTATGCCATTAAACTTCCAGACTCTTGATAATTTTCGCGAGCGCACGAAAGAGCATCGAAACTTCCCCGGATCGAGTTCGAAAACTCGATCATCGCCAAAGTGAAATCGGAATGCTGCGAGCTTTGAAATCGCGTTGCACTATCTCGCGAAGTTTTCACGCGCTCGGGCGGCGAGCGAGTCGATAAAGAGAGCCGGATAAAGGGAAATTTAAATAAACATCGGGATTCTCGGCGGCGTGCAAGATCCGTTTGTTTTTCGGCCGAAGAACGGAGGAAAAAAAAAACGAGTGACCGGATCGCGGGGGGGGGGGGGGGGGCTCGATTCCCCGAAAATCCGATCAAAAGGTTCAAAGCGGAAATCGAGAGGCGCGCGCTCTCAAAGCCGGAAGAGGGGAGGATCAACGCCGGACTAAGTTGACAACGTCGGACAAGAATACCGGGGCCGAGCTTTTCTTTCTTTGTGAGCTGTTCTTCAGAATGATCCGCGTGTAAGTGCAGCACTTTCGTAACTGGGGACTTCTCTTTCGTTAGTTTACCAGACCGTGTGGCTCGCGGACTACGCTTCGGAGCTTTCCAGCTGTAGAAGTGGTTAAGACGAGTTCACCCTAAGCGCCGTTCAAGATTCCACGTCCGCTCTTGCTTTCTAGACGTTTCGATCCTCAACTAACGAACCCGTGATATCTGTTTCCTCTTCCTTTTTCTTTTCTTTTTTTTTTTTTTCTTTTGCTTTCCTTTCGCTCTCGTTTTCGTTACAAGAAGACTCGAGCCATCGATACTCTCTCAGTTGCTTTTTGAACGAAAACTGGAACGAAAGAATTAACGATGTATTTATTATATATACACCCCCTTATCTCGGGACAACATGCTATATCTGTATGATATAAATAATAGTACAATAAATGTAAATTATAAATTATACACGACAAATACAATGTTTGTAATACACGTACGATATAATTAAATGCAACATATATAAAACATACTTTGTACAATCGAGACTCTGTTTTAGTATATTGATACACTGTATATTATTATATTATCACATTACACCATATCACATATAAAATGTATTACAAGATATTGTTGTACGACTCCCTCTTTTGCAAAAGTTATAACAATTCGAATATTTAACGTTTGAGTGTCTCAAATATCTGAACGACCGAATGAAAATTACAGTACATAGCAGATCCACTTAGTTTCCCGAGGTTCGTCACCCGATGAATCGATCATCGTACAAACAGCCTTCCGATAGTAAAATTGCGCGGCATCCGATTAAATTCAAGCTGCTCTCCTCTGTACAGGAACGCCGTAATTACGACTGGAGGAATCCCAGTCGGTCGCGGACGTGGCATACTCGCTGGGCGAATCTCTCGACTCGAATTTTCAAACGTACGCCGTTAACATCCCTCGCTCGCTTCTCCCCCGGGGGAGAAGACCTTTCCAGAGGCGAACTCTGTTCTCGTCCGAACGCGAGGAAATTTAAGACACTCAGCCGGTGTGTTGGACTCTTTAAAGTTTCCTGCGACGACGTGAGAGTTCAGACGCGCTACGTGCAGCGTGCAAAGCAAACCACCGACTGGCCTTCGCTGGTCGACGAGAATTAATCTCGTCCCGGTACACGCTGTAGTTGAATTTTCTCGACTTTCGAAATATCGCATCGACCGCGGACAAGTGACGAAATTGCAACGTCGTTGTCTTGAAAATATTCTCCTTCTCTCTCTCTCTCTCTCTCGACCAATTTGCCCGAGTGGGACTCGTCGGTAAATTTTATTTCGCCGCTCCTCAATCGCGAAACGCCGTGAATTCATTTCTTGCCCGCAACGAACCATTCTCCGCTCGTTTGCATTCTCGGCGTCCCGATAAACAGATAGAACGAGTTTATATTACCAGGCCGAGGGGATTCAATTTTTTCGCCAGCGCGTGAGAGGTAAACACGCGAAACATTTTCGCTTACTTAAGCCGATTTTAAAGTGAAACACTCTTGACAACTCTCTGTTCAGGATCGTTAATTGATCGTTTTGGTAAACGGGCAACGATATCCTCCTCCCCGCGCTACGTGCGTTGTATTTCGATTGCCTGAAATTTTGGGCAAAACTGACGTCTAGCGGAAGAACTTACGATTTTTGTGACAAATGTGTTTTATCGTTTTTTCGTCACCATTTAAGATCGATATCATAACTGTTGTCTGAAATTTTGAAACTTTATTGTTTCAGGCCCCGAAACTTTGCAACGAACTTTTTATCACTTTGGTGTCACGTATAATGAGATTATTATAATAATATATAATATAATTATATATTATATACAATAATATACAATATATAATATATATAAGTGAGATTATTATAATAATTTTTAGGCTGTCTGTTCAGAGATACATACAGCTATATTATTTAATTTGATTTAATAATTGTAGTTTATATTATAACTGATACGTTTATAATAAAACTGTAGATGTCTTTCTTATATATAAACAATAAAAAAAGATCACTATACTACGTTAATAGAAAATATCCGAGAATCAACAATGTACTGAATATTCTACTCTTCGTCACACGTTAGTAACAATATAATTTATTCTTATTACACACATTTCACATTTATTCGCATTAATAACATCCTCGTCAAGAGGATGCAATTTAATTATATTCAATTGACGTTTAATTACGCAAAAAATATTTTCGGTCGTGAGTTCTGGCTCGTCAAAAATCTCTCTCGCAAACGTTATTTCCGTTTAAATGGAAAATTCCAATTTGAAAAATTCCAGACCAACTGAAAGCGCGAGACATTTTCAGAAATTTCGCCATCATTGCGCTTTCAACAGTTTCAAACGGGCGAATTTTTAACGACAGAGGAGCAATATCTTTCCCTTTCTCGCGCCCGACGACCAAAAATGCGAAAGCTAGCCGGCTAGATTGAAACATTTTGGTTGCAGTAAATCTTTCCGCGTTAAAAGCATCATTTACACGCGGAGTTCTCGCGCAACGGGCAAAATGCATTCTCATTTCGAGGGATTTTTCTTGGGGCGGACAGCCGAAAGTTCGAGCAACGTACGTTGTGTTCCGTCACTTTTCCTTTTT
Organism: Melipona bicolor; assembly: GCA_030673865.1. Lineage (NCBI taxonomy): Eukaryota > Metazoa > Arthropoda > Insecta > Hymenoptera > Apidae > Melipona > Melipona bicolor. Next base: position 435,538 of record JAHYIQ010000059.1, on the reverse strand, counting down.
TTCTCTTCTCTTTCTTTCTTTTTTTCTTCGCCGGAAAGAGGTCAAATAAGTTCGCGGCAAGTATCGGATAATCTATAATCCGGCAACTGTGCCAGAAATTAATTTTGCGCTCGAATCTACTAATCTATCTTTGTTCCTCTCTTTGGAGTTCGTTCCTTTCTCTCAACCGATGTTTCTTCCTCCTTCCGGAGAAAGAACTTTTCCCGAGCACACTTTCTCAGTAAGAAAAATAGTGTTTCACCGGAGGAGCAGGTGTCTCTCCTTCCGCAACTGTGGGAAACAAATATTTTTATCAACACTGTTAATCCTTAAATTGTATCGTGGAATCACGAGTGACCGCAAATGGTAATTTGTACGTTTGTTTAATGTTATTCAATTGTTTTATCTTATTTTGTTTGATCTGTAGCGGCCTAGGATTCCTCAACTACGAGTTTCGAACACACTTTTTGACTAGCACAAGTCGCAAGTGACTGCGCGCCTAGCGTCGAGGTCCTGCCGATCTCCGACGTTAAGCAAAGCAGTGTGCGGAACCCCGTTAGGATGGGTGATCATCGAGCCAGTTACAATAACAAGCGTCTGAGGTTAAGGAGTCGCCTGCCATCAGCCCCCCACTGATGAGTCTAGGCAGTGACTCCGAGATGAAACGCAACCTTCGCTTTCTCTCTTTCTCAACTACCTGAAATCCCTTCCATCATGCATCCATCACCTTAAACCCTTCAGATCTTATTTCGTGTATTTTATATTTCCTGCGATAGAGATTACAGAATAATTAAAATTAAATCAAAGATAACATAAGAACAACAGAAAAATTTTTATAGCTCCAAACATCCAACGATACCAGTTAAAGGTTAATAGTGGTGTAACGTTTGTACAATTTATCGATTATGAAATTTATTATAAAAATCGTTTGAGATTTGTGCATCTCTGAAGAATAAAAATTATCTCAATTTCTTTATCTCTCTTCTTGTTGTTAAATGATTCATTTTTAGGCATTTTTCGTTCACGTAGAATAATTCTAATTTGATTGCAATTGATTTATTGAAATTGATATCTTTTTAAATAAACTATTAATAAAGAGTATAATTTGTAAAAATAGTAAACTTTCTAAACATTGATTATCACATGTTTAAAGTTACGCAACGAAGTAACTCACGATTTTCAGTTTTAAAAACAGTGGTAAAGAATTGTCGCATTTTTTAAACACAATTTCACATCGCAAAATTCCGTGCATTTGCTCCATCAACAGAAATATACGTGTGCGATAACTCAGCGCCAATAAAAAAAAAAAAAATGTTTATAAAATAATGTTAATTCGCATCGACCACAGTCAGAAACTGAATTTGGAATGACGCGAATTCACGTCATGAATACGTTAACACTTTCGATGCGTAATGTTTGTCATATCAGCTCACCGACCACGAAATTTATTACATCGCCGCGTATTATTTACAATTTCGCTTTTATTATTCAAATAATGGAACTGCGTGGAACGAAAAATATCGTGAGCCATCAAAATGGTCGTCGCAGCCACAGCAATTGCCTGGGAGGCAATTTTCAAAAATCAATGCAACTTATCTCTCTGACTAGGAACAGAAAGGATCGACATATAGCGAATCATTTTATTCCCCTTCTAAACGTCCCCGGAAATGGACTTTTGGCCAGGAGATCCAGTCCCCTCCCCATCCCCCTGACGCGCGTCGTTGAAAGCTTAATCGAGACCGGATACGACAAGCAGAGCGACCGATTTTTCCGCTCGAACTTCAACCGAAGCGAGAAAAAAATTCGACGTCGCAAGATGGTTGAATAAGTAACTGGTGCAGCGCCAGAGAAGTTTCCGAGAGAACAAGCTCCACCAGACGCGGTGACGCGAATTTTCTCTCTCGGTCACCACATAAGACGTCACATCTCTGTCATCCTGCAGCTGGAACTTTCCAAGATCGTCAACGTTTCCTCGGGAACGTTCTAACGAGACCAAAGTAGATGACTCTGCCGCTAGCTTTATAATAAAATTATTTGGATCTCGTTGGGTAGTGGCTTGTCCATCATGACTATCAGAGAGAGAGAGAGAGAGAGAGAAAGTCTTCATAGACAATGAGGGACATCTGACGGTTTAGTTGCTCACCGCAAGATCCTATTTCGTTCCGTCCCACCCTGCCACCCTTTCTATTATCCCTTCCACCCGAATGTAGGTTTTACCATCGCTCTAGTTAACTTCCATCCCTTCCAACTTCGTACCTTATCCCGTATACCCGTATCTCTCTTCGTTTCCACGTTCCTTCCCGATGTTTAATTAACTACGAGCCAACTGTCTCGAGGAAGTGCGATATTTTTTCTTCCTTCTGCGGTGAAAAGGGATGCGCCCTGACGGGAATTGTCAACAAAAACGACTTCTCACTGTGAGGATAGTATCCTTCGTCGTATGATAAAAACCCCTAATACCCTCCGAGATAATGGGTTGATTTTTAATCATAGTCGAACTGAATAAATTTGGAGGGTACTAATTTCTGTAGTTAAATTAAAAACTGCACGACTTGTACCCCAGTACGATTCGTCTCACTGAAAGGCCCAGAAGCAACTGTTCTGACTAGGAAATGAAGGAAATGAAGATGACTTTTTTGCTATAAAATTTTATTGACATGCAAATATTTGAATCGGTGGAAAACAAATTACAGGAGCGATCGCTCAGTACCAGACAACGCCACTCTTACTCGCGGTCTAGTCCACGCCCCCTCGCGAATCACGTGACCCAAACCAACCAATCGCTAATTTTCGTTGCACTGAAGAGGCCCGATTTTCTGGATTACCCCCGCTAAAATCACTTTCAGTGATAAAAATCTCACGGTGACTCTCATTAACAGAACACTTGAATAATTTTGTAAAAAGACAACGTATAATAACAACTTGATCTCGTTTTGAAGTTAGAAAATTCATTTTACTCTAAGATTTCTTTCTAAAAGCATAAGTAGCAGAATTTTCTCGTGAATATGCTATGAATTGTCACAGAATTGTGTGTAGAAAAGTTGAAGAATTTTCCTCGCGATTGAATCTGCAATGGATTTAAAGATTCTTCGAAACTTGCTATCGGTTCTTTTTCCTTCGTCAGTTAAATCTAGATTCTAATTTATCCGATGTGCTTGCTATAATGAGAGTAAAAAAAACGTATACTTGTGTCTAACTTATGAAAATTAGATTTGTGTAACATTGCTTAATCTGAGAGTGAGAATATATGGAGATATCTTAAAATCGAATTTAACTAAAAATAAAGATTCACGAGTTTCTCAACAAAATCGAAAATTGAACAATCTTCACATGTATATATAAGTACGAAAAGAAGTTTCAGTTATCGGGCGAAGTCTAGCTCGTCGATGTGTTACGCACGACAAAAAACTATAAAAGTGTAACCATCGCACGGCGGATTTCTCTGCCTTTATGGACACGACGAAGGAAATGAAATTTAGCGAAGAGAGATTTATTCTACCTGTTGAATTATAAATTAAACTTTTATTGAAAATTGCAACGCGCACATTCTACCTTGCGTGACTAATATGCGTATATCCCCGTATACGTTACGAGCGCTTTCCGCGCGCTTTTGTACTCTTTAGTTTCATGTAAATGGATAATTATTTCACGTCTGCCATGTAATTTCGTTCCGAGATGGAAATCAAATTCACGTGAAAAGTTATTTGGAACGAAGACAATGCGAGCGATTAAATGGACGAAACACACAAAAAGGGGACGCGTCGCCTTTTACGAATGGGAGAGGTTGCGAAGCTTCTGAAGAGAATCGATTAATCAATCGTTTCAATGGACCGTTTAAACGCTTTAACTGTCACCCGAAATTTATAGACGACGAGGTACCATAATTCCTAATTTTTGCAAAACATTATACACTGTTACAATAAAAAAGAGCGTATTTTCCATTTCGTAGTACCAAACGTAGTTATTCACGTAAATTTACTTGAAATATGCGTTATCCGTCGTGCGTTATGAGATCTGTGTACCCGTTTATGTTATTTAAAATCACTTTGATCGTATTTAGAGAAATAAAAAAAAAAAAAAAAAAAAAAAAAAAAGAAAACGGTCAGTTAATGATCATCGCGGGTGGTCAACGTGTTAAAGTATTTCTGTTCTCTCTTACCTTCGTAACGCTTCCACATTGGTCTAAAGAACGCGAGGCTATCCGTGTCACTTGACTTGTTCGCGGCTCAAATTGCCTACGTGAAAGTAGCATTTAAGAGGACCACTGAAAAGCACCTGTCTCGACTTAAACCCATTTGACAAAGGTCGTTTTACCTCAGTCGAGACGTGTATAAATCGAATTTCTTGTACCTACGGAGGGAAATGTATGTCGCATTTTCCTGAAAGCTTCCCGTGCCTTCTTACGTCGGAGCCGGGACGTGCTTTCACGTTACTACACGCCGCGATAATACTCTTTATCAATATTTTATTATCCGTCAGAATGGTTTTCACATTCTCCGAGAACTGACAGAATTTGGCTTCTGATATTTTGTTTTTTTTTTTCGCGAAATAAATTCATCGTTACGAGCTATCTTTCAAAGTGAAATACTTTAAACTGGGATTGATTAATTAATATACGGGATTGAAATTTATCCGCGTCAGTTTTTACTCGTGCGGTGTCAAACAACGTGACAAGTTTCGAAGGACGTACAGTCGCTCGCGAAAATATTGGAACATTTATGGGAACTTTTTTTTTAAATTATAAATATATTTATAATTTGATACCTTGTATCACTGCACAGTAAATAAGAACTGATTATCAGGATTATATTGGTCACGTTTGAAACAAATCCAACTACGAGATATTAAATTTTATTTAATGTAATTACATTTACTCTATATGAGCGTGTTATAAAATATTCCAAAATTTCATGAACACTGCAATAAGATACGATTATATCGTGTAAAGTGAGACAAATCTAAAAATGTATGATAAATTATGCTACGCTTTAGATTCGTAAAAAGAACATTTATTGCAATTTCAATAAAACGAATTTTGGAAATGAAAAATTTTTGATCTTCCATCAATCAATTTTTATTTTATATTACTGTGTAATTGTTACAAAAAAAAAAAAAAAAAAAAAGACAAATGTATCCACGATGTATATAAATACATACATAATATTTATTGATTTCCGCATTTTACGTATTCTGCACACAATATGAATGCTGCAAACAATACTGTTCAGAACATTTATTACATTTGTCTTTGTTCTATCGATTCTTGGCGTTCGACTGTTTATTCAGATGGGTCCGAATGGATCGAACGTTCGCCAAGCGGAGGTTAAACAACCACAATCCATTACATCACAAGCTTCAATATTGAGCGGGACTATCTTTAACATTTATCATACGCACAAAATCATTATTTTTAATATTTTACATGTGTGTTTGCAATAAATATCTTGTAAATCTTATATATATCTTTTTAGATTGTTTTCAAGTTTTACCAACATAATTATAATACTCGTTGCTCGTTATTATGCTAATGAAATTTTAAATATGTATAACAAGAGTAAAATTTTTCCATCAAACATTTTCAAATTTCACTAATACTACGATGAGACACGACTGTCATGAATATAATATAACTAATAACTAAAGAATTGGAACCTGATAGAAATTTGTCTCATCTACTAAATATTTTATACTTTTGCACGTCACGTAATTCTGCAACTTTAAATTTTCCGTAAATGCACAAAAATCTTTCAACAAAGGTGTGTTTGCAATAAATATTTTGCAACTTCCATACATGTTTTCAGCTTGATCTCAAAATTTTACCAATAATAGTCGTCTCTCGATACGATATTAATAAAATTTCAAGATTTCACTCGCTGCAATAACGACAGAACTGAAAAATCACGATTTTAGGAAAAAAAAAACGAGTTTCAACGTTATAACCTCCTTGTAACATCAAAATGTCGAACTCGTTCTCAGAACTCTACAAGTACTGCCTTTTGTCAATGCCAGTAACTCCAGAAGTTGCAAACTTTTCAAATATTCAAATACAATAATTATCGCGACAAATGACGAAACGCGAGTTATATCTACATATAATATAAAGGTTCTTCCGTTTCAAACTATAGCTCGAATGTCATCGCGAGCAACTGTACGCAGACGATCGATACGTTTTCTGTTCCGTCTCAATAATAGCACCGTGCCAATAGGAATGCCGCTGCACGTCAATATTATCAGTAATGATAGCTAATTCCAGCCGGACTAATAGGGAATCGAATTTAATCAATGATAAGATGACCATCGAACGTGGAATTCGTGCAGGTTGGAGCCAACGTGCTCGACGATGTATTTTGTTAGGCCTCCGCGTTGCTCCTGCCTAACCGTTGACGTGGATTCAGGGGGGGGAAAAAAAGAAAAAAAAGGAAGAAAAGATAAAAACCAGCCGAAACGTCGATCAAGCCGTTTCGTTGCTCGACATTGAGCGATACCGGTACCGAGGCAAGTAATGAGAAGGCAAACGAACGATCGAATCGATTCGACTCGGATGCCGGTGGAAAAAAGACTGATACGGAGACCAACTGTGGCCACTGTCAGAACAGACGAAATCGGCCTCTTGACGCTACCCCCGCGTGGGAATTACCGGCGGTTTAATTTTCTCGTCGAACGAAATCGATGGAACGATCGACTCTAAAACTATATATATATATATATAGAGAGAGAGAGCTAGGAACGAGCTGGAATCGAGCATCATCAAACGTTGTCTTTCAGAGATGAAGGAAGTTACGAAGGTTTCGATTAATCTCTCCCTTTCGGCTCCGAGGTTTCGTTTTCGTAGTCTTTTCTCGATAGAGATTTTTGGCGTTAATATTCAATGTTAATGTTGGTTGCAGTGACTTGCACGTGTAAAAATCTCTATTAAGATATTTAGAATTCTTGCAATCGTTTGAATTGATTATACGTGTAATATTTTTTTATGGTATCTGAAGCATGCTTTCGTCAAGTTACAGGTTTACAAGTAAATGGTACGTGGTAAGTGGAAAATGTATACTTTTACAAGCAAAGTGGTTTTACGAGACTATACTGGGACACAGCATTGTTTTGAAACATCTTTCTGGGTATATTAGAACCTTTGGGGGGTATAATCTCCATCAAAATGATACTACAGTCTGATGTAAGTGATACAGGTCAGTCACGAACGTCTACATGAGTATATTTCATTCCTCTCAAATTTCAAACATTTAAAGCAGAAGAAGAAGGGTTTTGAGCATGTTGGCAAATCTTAATTGATTTGCTAGTCAAAATCACACTATTTCTACAGTATCAACAATTAACAACGTCTCGTACACTTGCTTAAAAGAACGTATAAATAAATTGGAAAACATGTATGTGGTAAATTGAATAATATTTATGATGATGACAATAGTATAACTGTACACTAGACAAATAAAAGAAACAACGTTCTGAACAGAAACTGCACAAATTCATATTCAATCTGATAAACGAATCAGGGTCTACAAAATATTTGAAATATTGAATTGAAGGTTTTTGTAATTGCCAATGAAATGACTCCAATAAAAAAGCCACCTGAAGTATTTCGCAGTATTAAAAATATTTCATTAGAAACAAAACTATTATTTACCTCACTTATTATTACTTTATTACAAATATAATTCTCGTCACAAGGTAAGAAATAAGTTAAGGAGAGAGTGGATTATTTTTCGACTTTTACAGCCTGTGTAAATGGCCAAAGGGTTGATTAACTTAACCATTAAGGTGTCGACGCGGTACACAACGTTGCCCCCACACGCACAACGAGGAGACTGTAATCGAAGGAGAAAGCACGCTCGGTGTCTAGCCTGATCCTCTACAAATCGGTCTTTTCTATCGATCGCGCGCCGCTCGCCGTTCACTTTAATCCGGGGGCCTCTGCATCGAGCACGGGGGATGACGCGGAGAATCATTATTTTCGTTAACGCGCCGCTTTATCTGGAACGAATCTTGAATCAGTTAGGTTAAGTGGTGAACCATGCTGGCGAAATCCGACGGTAAACCGAGGGTTGTGCAGCCATCCAACGCGCACCGTCGGAATTACGCGCGTCGTTTCGCGGCGTAATGTCATAAATGCGAGTGGCACGGTTCCACGAGTGCCGATCGTTCTATAAACGCCTCGTATCCTAGCATTGTATCGGTAATTCGCCGTATCCGCTGGACGAAGTGTCCAAGTGAATTCGCCAACTTTTCACAATTCGAGCAGACTAGGCTAAACGAAAGGATGATCTTTCTTTTCTCGCGTTTTTCGATTTAACTTATTTGTTACTATCGACAAAATCCGTCATTATTCGTTTCCAGTTACGTCGGAATGAGAGGAGGTCAAAGGTTGGCCGCATTGGCGAGAGTTGTGCTAGTAGAGATTTCCTAAGACGAGGGTTAATGGTCCCTGCGAAGAAACATCACGTCGTTTTGTTGCAAGCTGCATTATCGCGCCCGTTTTCCCTCGAAATTCAGATAAACACGGATAATCTAAATTCGATATCCACCTTCTCGCGGGTGTAATATTCGCGAAAGCAACCTCGTGCCTGAGACCTCGGAATGAGATTCTCAACGCGATGGGGATTCGATGGGCGGGGGATTTAACGTTTTGTTTTCGAGATACGGCACGTGCTCGTGCGGTAATAGATAGACAAACGATAGCAAACAAGGTCGAATAACGGAAGAAAACAAGCACGGTAACAACCGGTCGGTCAATTTTCTGCTGGAACGAAGTACGTCGACGAAACGATAGAAAATACGATGGGAAAAAAACTCGGAGGTTGACATTTTCGAGATAAATTCAATTGCGATCGATCCATCAAGGATCGAGCAATTATATTATCATTACAGTATATTTAATTAATGACTATTTTAATAATTTATTATTAATATACAAAGTGTCCCATTTCCACACTTGAAACAACGAATACTTTTGGAATTAACTGCGTGAAGAGATTAAAATGAAGCACTCTGTGTATAACGAATAATTATTATTCCAAATAATATAGTGAATATTTCAATTTTTTAAAGCTTCTTAAAATTATAGAATTTAAATGGCACGATATAACTGACAGGAAAATATTAAACGAATTTTTAGAATTTTCGGAAGTACTAGCATAGTTTGATGCTAACGTTAAATGATAGAAATTACCTAATTATTATTATTAATAAAACTTGAAGCTATGAAAGTTGTCGAAAAGTCTAAATCGTATAAATATTGTCATGAAAATCGCTCCTGAAGAGTTAACGTACAAAAAAGTAGTGATACACACAGTAATAAGTCAGACACGTGTGTCTGTATTATTATCCACAGAAAAAAGAGAAAGAAAAAGAAGAACATAGTGAAAAGAAAAACGCTGATCGACACAAATTACATTTGTAATATCTGAGAAAGAAATTAGATAAAAAATGATAAAAAAAGATGACGTCTTACATTGTCACGACGAACAAACACGTACAATTTGGATAATTTTGAAATGAAAAACTAGTAAAATCGATGACGATGAAAAAGTTAAATTACATCGCGTAACACGGGAAACACGCGCGATCGTTCGGCTTCAGCGGCGAGTCGTCGAAGCAAAGATCGATTCGAGAATTTTCCGCGAAATTGAAATTGCTTTATTCGGAAGACAAAGGGAACGTTCGAAAAGGGGGAGGAGGGGAGGGGGAGTTCGGTGCGCGGCTTTCGATTCGATTGCTGCGAGGAAGCTAAACCGTGTCCGACCGGACCGTGACGAATTTCCACGAGCACCGGGTCCGCTAGGACATAAACCGTTTACCTGGAAACGCGTTGCGAACGGACGTCGCGCTGCCAACTAATTTCCGTTCTTCGACTAGCTGCGATACATCCGTACGCGAGCAGCGTAAGACAAACGGCGCCAACGTATGCATATTTCGCGTCCCGATCTATCGTTTCGCGCGTTGATTGTTTAGTCGATGCACTGTTTGCACAGCGAACACGCGATCTGTGGGAAGCCTCGACTTTCGAAATTGCGATATTTCCTTTTTAATTTAAATTCAACGTCGAATTAGGATCTACGACACTCTACCATGATGACAGTCAACGGGTTGAAAGATTAAGTAAAAATAAACAATAAATATTTCTCGTTGTTGGAAAAAAGAGTTCGCAGATTTGGCAAAACGTATGGCTGGAAAACGTGCGATTCATCCAGTCGTTAACATCGTAAAATTTAAGGGATTTAATATGCGCAAAGTTAGTCCGCGCCGCGAGTGAAAAACGAATCTTCACGTGGAAAAACGTCGATTACCGTCGGGCGCGATTATTTTCTTGCGGCGAGGATAAATAGGCATTAGCATTAAACATAGGATAAGTCAGGGCAATATTATCACGTCTAATTACGTAGACTTTTTGCCATACTTGAACGTCGCGTTGCACATAGTACAGCTGAGTCGTTACATTTTATTGATTATTATTATTTAAACTTGCATTTTTTATTTATTTATTATTTACCATTATTCGCACCTTACACTTTTTTTATTGATTTATTATTTATTGTTATTTATACCTCGAACGTGTTTGCCGAATTTCTTTTCTAAGATTAAAGTTCTACATTTATAAGAGTGGAAATTGAAGCCGAATATTTGTAATTGTAATGTAATAATTATATTATTTAATCTGCCACAACGGTTTCTTGTGTATGTAAATAAATGCACATATTAATTTGGTATTATGACGTTTAATATTACTATAAATATTATTATTGTAAATAAATGAAACATGAAAGTAACTCTGTTTCAGTCAGAGTTGTTAGTAATTCACGATCACACAAATGCAAACTATCACCTACAATAATATGTACGAAGAGTCTCCACAGAAATTGTATTGCGTGGATTTGTAGAAGATTAACCAAGTCTATTCATACATCGATATAATAACGCTTGTTGCATTGAAACAAGAGACCAAAGTTTTGAACAGCAATCTTCTCACAAGATGATAAAATAAACGATGAATAAGTATAAGTAAATAAGTAAAAAAAAATGAAAACCTTCTTTTCCTTAGTCTCTCCAAAATGGTACAAAAACGAATGAGAAAGAAATCCCTAAAAGACTTTCTTCCTCGATTTATCAGTCCCCTACGCGCTACCGCAAAGTTTTCACGTTTAAATTCGGAATATTCCAAGAACATTACTTTCTCGTTCATTGTCGTTCATACCGAAGTTCCTTCTCAACGTTGCAAGGAATAAACTTTTTACCACGGATTAATTCGACGGCCCGCATTCGTTCGCCGCGTCGCCATCGGCGCATCTGCCACTCGGAGTGAAATACACGACGAGGATAAAATGTCAAACAACGGAGAAGCTGAAACGATCGCGTGTTTTCTCGCGATGGTCGCGGGCCTGACTATCTCAGGTTTTCTTTTTTCACGTTTCGCGGCGAGGAAAAACCATGGCAACTTTTCGCGAGAGCAACTCTCCCGCGAAAGGTGCGAGGAGAAAAGGGAAGGAAGCGCGGGTCCAAGACGTACGAGAAGTTATTTGTGCGTTGAATCGCGCGCAAATATTGCGTTTCTTCCTTCTATTTTCCGTACACCGCGCTTAGACAATCGCGCAAGGTGCCACCGCGTGATAAATTCCGGGGAGAAATGAAAACGTTTGCCGCGAATAATTTATCACGGCGGGTGTTTCGAATTTTCAAGGAGGAATTTTAAAGAGAGAGGAACCAGACGGTTGTTCTTTTCTTCTCTCGGTTGAAAACGAAACGTGTAAGGTTCTGAACCTGCGATTGGTTTCTGATTAACGGATAGAAAAATGGAAAATTAGGAGATTACGGATATACGAGTGTGAGAGACGTTGAACGGTGGTATTATCTGAAAGTGGAACGAAACGTGCAACAGTAGGCAGATGCGCAAGCTTAGACATGTAATTAATTTCCCATTACGGGCGAATAGAATAGAAAACTCAGGAACTAAGGATGTAAATTAATTTAAGTATGAAAGATGTTGATGAATGAGAAATTGCAAATTGTAATGCTGCATTCGTTGGTCGAAGTAGCGTGTGTTATTCTGGGCGAAAATTGTTCTTCCATTGGATAATCAGTAATTTGAGTTGTAAATTAGTTCAAAAATATAGAAAGTATTAATGACTGAGAAATGGTAAATTCAAAATATTTCGCGACGATCGCTATTCTTGGCGAAAACTATCTTTCAAAGCCGAAATCATTAATTATCCTACATATTGGATGATTATCATAAATTAATTTAATATTTTAAAACTTACTAGTAATCTAGAAATGATAAATAGCAATGTTTCATTAATCAAACATTTATTCCGACGAATAAATGTTCTCTTATCTATAAAAAAATACTGATAATCGAAAAATCACAAATAGCGACATTCTACGCGGTCATTGATATTGCTCGTATATTTTTATTAATCAAAAATATCATCTTTACTCAATAACTATTGCAAATGAATTCAAACAAAGTGAAAAGTGTCGGCGGTATCTTAATCCTCGATCAAAAAGAAAAAGAAAAACGAACAAAACGTTGCCAATCGCTCTGTTCTCAACGAAAGTTATTCGTCGTTGCGACGTTGATCGAAAGTATTCCGCGTTGGAATATGCATATACGTATTCTCCGTCGGTGCAGGTTAATCGATGAAACGCACGGTTACCGTCGAAAGTATGTAAAAGCGACCGAGAGAGGGGTAGGCGGAGACGGGAACTAGGTTTAGAAACGCGAGAGACGAGAATACTGGTCGGGGAGTACGAGTACGTTGGAAATTAAATAGATGGTCGGACAGAGGGTTAGGCGTAGCGGTGGCTCTGCCGCGCGAGTACAATCTCGCCTGCTCGTATCAGCGCCGTATCAGCGCTCGGCGGAGTTCATCAAATTCAATCAAACTGAAAGATACACGAGGAGCTGGAGGCCCGGGTGTGCGCGAGAGCTCGCGCGCCGGCTGAAATGTTGTGTCAAAGCGTCGTGGCCGGGATCGAGAGGTATATCATGAATAATACAAGACAGTGGGTCAGTCGGTGGAAAAACGATCGATTTGCAATTCAAACGGGCCGAGCGACTGTTCGTCTTACGTTAAATGAAAAAAGAATTGCCCGCGTCGTTCGGACGCGTTCGAATTATTTAGCTCTCGCTCGGAGGTAGCCCGGGAACAGTGACGAACACGTCCCGGGGCGGGAACACGCGGTGAAACGCGAAAACGGCTAGACCAGCCCTCTGCTCCGCGGTATTAATTTCAAATTGCTCGATCGCACCCGAGAGGAGATTTGAAATGCAAATACTTGCCGGGCGAGCTTTATAGTATATACCCGCTATACCTTGGGCGGACAAGCGCGACAACTTCGTTAGGACGAACGCTCTCGCGGCGTTATTAAAATCTTTATTACCCGTTGCGGCCGATCCCCGCAACAACAAATTCCACCAAATTATCCTTGGCTCGACTCGACTCGACTCCAAGTTGCTCCGAGTTTCGAAACTGTGTTACGGAGAGAGAGAGAGAGAGAGAGAGAGAACGTGGCGGAGGTGGAGAACATCAACTGCGCGATAACAAAGTCTGGCACAGCCTCTCGAGGTAGCTTTTTCTCTTACTTACCAAAAGAAATGATAAAACAGACGAGTATGGGAAGAGAAGTAGACATCGCTTATCCTCGGCGAGGTTCTTTCACATATTGATATACTATCTCACACGCGACAACATTTCAACAACGTTTCGCCGAATCGCGCATCCTCACACGGCAGCGACAGTTCTCGCTAGCACTGCTGCTTGCGGTAGTCTTTCGATCCCGGTGACATTTCACTTCAAACGCTGTCTTTCACCGCGAGTCGCGAAACGATCGTTTCTCCTCCCTCTTTCTTCCGGTTCCGATCCGAGGTCACTTGCAAGCTCACAGCGTCATGATATCCCCGGTAAACGGATCGCCGAAACGTCACTGACACACACACGCACACACACAGACACACACGTCCTTACGATTACGTTCCTTCGTCACCAGGCACCAAATTCAACGTGCAAAATCACAAAGTCCTTTTTTGCACACACAAACACACACACACACAGTGTACGTGTGGCACTCGCCGTGTTGCAACTTGACCGAATTCACTCGTGTGTTTTTTTCTTTCTCTTCTTTCTTTCTTTCCCTCGTTCGGGCGTTCTCTCCCTGCCTCTGTTCCCCTCGTTTGGGGAAACGAGAAACTCTCTGCCGGTGCAACGCGTTTCGGGCGCACCGGCGAGGAATTCAGCAACGGGGTTATTCTCCGGTGGCGGAGAGCTGCGGCTGAAAATGTAACGTAACGCGAGCGCGTGTAGCGCGCGAACCCCGCTAATGAACGTAATTAACGGCGCGAGTGTTTCGCCGAGGCTGAAGCAGCAGCGTTGGTTCGCGCTCGTCTAAGATTCGCGCGGGCGAAGGGAGAAAGGGAGAAACACAGCGCCGTCGAAGGCTTTTATGCCTCTCGGCCGCGTTCGCCACCGCCAAGTCGTTCGCAACGCATTAGGCAGCACTCGTTAAAGTAATTTCCCCCGGCGTGCCAGACGTTCCATCGATCATTCTTTCTCGCGATTTCTGCCGCCGCCGCTGCTGCTGCATCCTTCCGTCAACCGCCTGTCCACCTTCTCCTTATCCGTCGACTCTCTCTAGCCTTTCGCTCGATCGAGATTCAATTATTCCACCAGCAGCAATCACCAGCGTCGAATCTCTCAAGATTTCTTCCGAGATGCCCAATGTCCGGTTATTTACCAACGTCAGCGAGACGCGACACCGCGGAACACGGGTTTTCACGCTGTTACGTCGAACTCGGTCAAACGGGCGAGCAGGATCGTTCCGTCGACCCCACCTTTTCAACTTCAACGTGCCGTGAAATTCCAAAAGGGTTCTCGTCGCGGTCAGCCAGTTACGCGTGAAGGTATCGCTCGAACGTTTCTCGTTCTTGAATCTTCGCTTAAAAGCTACGTTACGTGTTTTACGGGTAATGTAGAAATTGGAAGGATCTCGAAGGGCAGTGATCTTTTGCTGAAACTCAGTCTTCAGAGGTTTTCTCAAGATCTAGACGTTGGCTTCCAAACGCTTCCAGTCGGAGCAGCTGGGATTCACGGATCGAAGAAACTCTTCTGTCGGCGGGGTTCAGTCGAGAGGAAATTCAGTCGCGTCGAGGCGTACGCGCGGCACATCGGGATCCTCGTTGTTCCATTCAGCGCGAATCGCGACCGGAGGAAGTTCGTGCCAAGTTCGAGCGGGCCGCGAACGATAACCGTACGTCACCCAGTTTCGTTCACGAGGCACCGGCAGTGTTACGAGCCTTTTATGCTCGACCGGCCGATTGTTCGCCAAAAGTTCCGCTTCGACCTACGGCCAGAAATGCCCTGACCGACTTGCAATGTGCACCGGCGTGTAACCGCGGACGTGTTCTCACCGCGGATTCCGGGTATCGAAATCCTCCGTCGATTCGCTTCGACTCTCAGTCTTCGCTCTTGAGCCTTATAAGTCACCAATTATAATAAATTTCACTGGGAATCAATCGTACGTGAATTTTCGTTTCAACCGTGTGCAACTCGATGTTGGTCATCGGTAGTTGGATCCCTGACTTCTGTCGCAGAGTCCAAGTTTAAGTTGGCGCGTTTAAAAACTCGGCGCGTACGCAAACGGCAAAGAAAGGGAAGAGCGTTCCGCGAAGGACGAACGCGCAATGCATAAACCACCGTGTACTCGTCGAGGCTCCATCCATGTCCCGCTGGCCGATCGCGTCCAACGAGCGGATCACAATTCACCGGTTACGTCACTGCAACACGTCTCGTCGATCAATCTGCATCGCCGCCTCTCGCGAACCGTGTTCCGGCCGATCGCGCCGATGGATCTTTCGCCGAAGATCGCGACGACAGAGAGAGAAAAAAAAAAAATGAAACGAAGGAAAGACGATCGCGACGATCCAGCCGGTTTTGTCGGTCCGTCGGAATTTCGTCGGTTGTGCGCGAGAGACAGAGAAAGAGAGAGAAAGAAAGAGAGGGAGAGAGAGAGAGAAAACAGATCCCGGTGACGAGGAGCGTGTCGGGTCGGTTTGACGTTTTCACGGAACGCGCGCGACGGGAGAAGGTCGCGGCTGTTTCGAAACGACGATGCTCCCGCGTCAAGGATAGCCGAGGGACTACATTGCGCGAGCGCCGCTCGAGCCTCGAGCACGCAGCCGCCCCGTGCAGCCTCTCTGAACTTCTCCACACCATCGTCATGAACACCGTCACACCACCCCTGTACGTGTTTCCTTTTTACCCGAGTATGCGTGAGCGCGCGTGCGCGCTTACCCGTGTCGCGTGTCTATAGCTTGCTTATATATCACCCCGTTTGCCAACCCTCCCAGCCACCACCCTTTTCCCTCCTTCTCTCCTTTCTTCCTCCCCACCCTCTCCCCCACCCACTCCTCCCTCTTTCACCCTTCTGTTGACTTCTCTTCTCTCTTGCTCTCTCTCCTTTTCTCTGGCATTGTGCATTCAACCTTGCTTCTTCCTTCTACTCCGCTAGTCTTCTTCTTCTTCTTCTTCTTTTTCTTCTTCTTCTACTTCTTGTTTCTCCGCTTTCCCTTCGGTTCTTTCCTTTCTCTGACGTCCGATTATCCTTCGTTTCGCGTCTCCCTCTCCTGCCTCGTCGACCGAGGAACGTGCTTCTCGTGCTTTCTCTGTGATCTTGGTTTCTCTCAGTTGCAACGGCGATGAGCTGCAGGCATCAAGAGGCGCGGGTGGACACACGCGGAGTGGAAGCGCGAGGAGTCCGTTTGAGAAATTACGAGAAGTATAATTCGAGGAGACTGGAGGGCCGCGAAACCGATAGAGGGGCGGGGGAGGGGGATGAAAAAAGGAACCTCGAGCTCGAGCAAACGTTGCCAGCGGAATCAATTTCGCGCTGACCGAAGATTCGATTCTCGAGCCTCGTTCCCGAGCAACCAGCAATTTACAAGCGATAACGGACAATTTCTATACGCCCTCCGTGCACCCTCCGCCCCCCCCCCCCTCCTCGAGATTATTATTACCACGAGTTCTGATCTCCTCGAGATATCGAAAATATCGGGGATAGTTTTCAGGAACGGGTGGGGGAGGAAAAAATGTTCCGGGCTGTTTGGAAAATTCCAAGAATACGTACTTCCGATCGTGGTTCCGTGGGAAGTTTAACTGCTGGAAGATCGCCGTTTCCGCGTGTTCGCCGACGACTGACCAGAGTTCCACCGGACTGAAAATGCGAATATGGGGACTCGTCGAATATACGGGATCGACGTGTACGTTCAAGAGTTCCGAATAGCCTGCGCGTTTCTACACCGAAGGAGATTCGTGAAACATCGGCTGTTAATTCGAGCAACTTCCGCGAAACTCGGGGATATCGTACTGTCAATGAATATAAAACTTTGGTGTAACACCGTAAAATTATTTTTCCGTAAGGAACAAGTTCCGTAACCTCGTTTACACAGTCTTTGCAAAATTCATTACGAACCATTTGAAATATTTCGTTTTCGAGAAAGAAGGATTTTGAGTAGTTTATAGGCAATCGTTTGTTTGGATATTAAAATTTATTGTACGTAAATCATCATGAATGTATCAAGACGTACAAAATGTATTATCGTTATTATTATTACATTTCATAATCAGAATTTGTAGCAATTTTACAGAAATTTTTGCGAATATTTTAGAAATCAATTAGTTAATTAATTAAGGTCCAAAATCATTCTTTTTCTCTTTTAAACATTTGAAGCTTGATGGAGACTTTTGTGAAATAATTATTTTCTATATATTACTATAGCTCGGAAAGATTTATGTTTAATTATACGAGATATTTCAAACTTTCATTAGCACTACAATCAGACGCAATTGTCACAATTGTATCGACGTAATATAAAAGTTAAGAAATACTTATATTTAGCAACCATATATTTAATAAAAAATTGTATAATATGAGCAGCCATTTTAATCATATAAATGTTGTCTGTTTAAATACTTTCTAAATACGTGATTTCTGCAAAATATAATTAGAGAATTGTTTAAAATTTCATCTATATAATTCTGACAGTTGAACGTTTACAGTGCTAATGAAACTTTAAAATTCACGCGTAATATATTCACAAATTTTGTCTACAAGCGTACAAATACTTTTGCGAGTCATTATATGTTAAATACACGAAATTTATATTCCCTTTCTACATTCCACGATTAGCAAACAATTTACACGTGCCCATGCAACAGTGAACAGAGAGAAATCTAATTGTGAAATAATTTTGTCGTCGCCGTTGCCACGAATCGTTACAACAAACTTTGACTATTAATCGTACGAATAACCAGTAATAAAGTCAAGTAGTGATTAGTTTGGTAACATCGGTGATAATAGTTAAAAATAGTCGAAAAAGAACAAAAGAAAGACAAAAAGACGTCGGAACGAAAAATTCATGCGGTAAGCGGCTCGTACTTGAAAGCTCGCATTTCGTACAGCCAGGTATATGTTATTTGCGCTTGTGCCACGTAGCCGGTGGTTCGAAACGCGTGACAACTGTTACGGAGGTATGTGGGAGCCAGTCACTTGTATTTGTTCGTGCATCGTGCATGGGAACGCGAATATATTTGCCGGAGGTTGGTACCTGGCCTGGCAGTTCGTCTACAGAAACTGACGAGCATAATTTTCCATTCGATGTAAAACCGCTGCTCCGCGTTTCTACGCAATTTTTACCTCCGTTCACGGAACAAAAGATCGACGAGTAGTCGATGCGCTCGTGAATTTCGCTCGCACGGCCGTGTGCCAGGGCACAGATGAACTTGGCTCGCCCCAACATTTCCCCCGTCGGCTTTTATGCCAGTCGAGTTCATCGCGTTATATGTATATATTCTTAGCGAACGCGTTTCATTTATCTACGATATCAACATCTGCTATTACAAGTACAACTGCGAGAACTCGACCGATTGGTCGTCCGACAAACGTATTGTAACATACATACACTCCTAACAAGAAACATGAAATCTTTCTTGTATGCATTCCTTCGTGCTGCTTTTATCAACGTACACAGGTGACGCGAGTTCAACCTTTTGCACTACGTTTCGTGTTATTAAAAAACAGATAGAAACGTGGTGATACTTAGCGGATCGAAATGGTCGCATATTTCGTGAAAAATAATAGAGAGAAACAAAAGCGAGTCTGGATTTAATAACGGCAGCTATTCATTCAGGCAAAGAGTCGTATAATTTTTTAATGACTTTTTGGCCTAGTTCTTCCTACCCTTCCACGATACGTTTTTTGAATTCATCGATATTCGCGAATTGTTTTCGATTCTGGTATACGACCCTCGCCAAATTCCTCCAATAATTTTCCATCATATTCAAATCGGGAGACTTGACTGATTACTTTAAAACACGAATGTTTTTTTTTCGTGAAAATCTTATTTTCGGCAAAATTCGTGTTAATTTGCTCGCCAATCGTTTCGATATTCTTTTTATTATTTAATTTTGCTGTGATAAATTTTATTTCCAACAGCTCCCTATGGGTCGACGACTCGTAAATCGTGATAATAGCAGTGGAGGCCATCAGGTCCGCCTAAATCGAACCTCTTCTTATCGATAAATATGACCTCCTCGCCATTTCTTATTCGTACAAACACGTTCCTCTGCAAATCTCGCAAACGGCACAGCTTATGGCTCTTGCTTCAATCTTCAAAGTTTCTGTTGCAATATTCAGGTGTTAGCGATTCTTTGAAAGACGTCGGACATTCCCAACTACTTTGCTTTTTCTGCAATTTGTCTCGCAGTCGAGCTTGAATTTGAAAATGTGACACGTTTATTCCGAGTTGTTGGATACAACTTTTCCTTTTGCCATAATTATCACTTTACTACTTTTATTAACTAACGCGCACCTAACCGACTGTATTTCACACGAAATGTTGTTACGATTTCAGTGGCTTCTGCACGACCGAGGACGCAAATATTCTAGACTCGTCCGAGTTTGTTCGTCTTACGGCTACGGACGATATTCACACTTTCGTTTTTGTATTACTGAGAAATTTCCTGTCTCGGTAATAACATTCAACATATTACACGTGTGCCCAATATTCCAAGAATAATAATTTCAAGAAACTAATGTAATAATCTACGCGTTCTTTTCTCTACGATTCGTCTCACTGAAAGGCCCAGAAACAACTGTTCTGACTAGGAAATGAAGACTTTTTGCCATAAAATTTTATTGACATGCAAACATTTGAATCGATAGAAAACAAATTACAGGCGCGATCGCTCAGTACCAGACAACGCCACTCCTACTCGAGGTCTATCCCAACGCCCCCTCACGAATCGCGTGACCCAAATCAACCAATCGCTAATTTTCGTTGCATCAGCGTTGCACCTGAAGAGGCCCGATTTTCTGGGTTACCCCTGCTAAAATCGCTTTCAGTGATAAAAAAAATATAGAGCGTGCCGTATTGTACGTACGTGCGAGTGAATGTTCATAACAAACAACGAAACACGGAGACGATGCATTAACGCGGTAATTCACAGGCCGATACAAGCCGTATCGTTGACTTTAAATAATTTTATACAAACTTGCATCACTTTAAACAAGATCGTATTTCCGCATTCGCACTGACGCATCTGCGATTCTACATGATTCCATGTCCAAACAAACGGATCGATTTTGATGAAATTTGTACGTTCGACGAGATTTAAGGCAGCTATCGGCGCTTGTCAGCTTTTCCGGTGCAACGCGGTCCATTTGTAAGAGGAAGTACTTACACTCTGCTCGCGATACCAATCGTCTCGATATACAGCGCCATTTTGGAATAAGTGAACATCCGTTCTATCAAACTATCATTTATTATTTATTTATTTATTTATTTATTTTACTTTCTTATTCATGATATACGCTTGGAGACGCTTTCATACAAGCCTTTGCAATTTCTATTTTCCATATATTGCTTCGCGATCATTCCGCGGAATAGGAATTGTTTTTATTCTAGAATAAAACGTTGGCGAGGGGAGCTGTTCCAGCATTTCGAATTCTCAATTTTCAAATTTTCGTGTCGAGATAGTTCCTGATTGTATTGAGAAAACTTGGTTGTATTAAGGACGAAAAGGAATACGTTGTTCCTTTTAATAATTTATCGCGTGTTTTATAAATGTGACGATTCTTAATTTCAAATTTAGTGCAAAGACGCCGAACTAACTTCTGCGTTGGTTACAATCGAAAATCAACAACATTGTCAGTTCAACTCAAATAATGCCAATTGAAATGCAACAGTAATCTATTAGCAATTCTAATAGCAATTTCATTATTGAATCAATGCAATGGATTCTATTTCATGAAAGGAAATGTGATCTTACCGTAAAGGTCAATTGATAAGTTAATAAGTAATAAGTATAGTGGTTCTGAAACAGATAATTATAAATTATAGCGTGGCGGAAACAATACAGTATTACTCCATTCATTCGAAATTTTAGTCAACGATTAAGTAAACTTTCGCCGGTTGAATCCACTTGTCTGAATCTGAACTCCTACTCTACGAGCGAAAAATCACTATTATTTGAATTCCCATTATATAAATTATAATTCATCGCTCGACAAGTTCACGCAAATTGTGAGATTTATTGTGTCTGATTTTTAATTTATCTCTGCCTTTCCGTTGCTTTGCTAAAATTATCCAAAAACGAAGAATTATTTTCTTCAATTTCGTGCGACGATCGGTAACTCCTCGTTGAAAAAAAGACAGAATCTTGTCGAGTTACGAGGGTTTCGAATTCTCGAAAACTTTGCGCACGTTACGCGCGGGAAAAAAGCGAACTCGCTGAAAGATGTGAGCCAGGCTCATATTTTTCGCTGCGCACCTACCACATTTATACATTTCCCCATTATATAACCAGTCTCTCTGGACGAGCGCGAATTTGCAAATGAGTCGTTAAATCTGAAATTGAAAAGATTCCGAGTATCCCGAGATAACGCGCTATTTTATAATTCATCGTCGTAATAGGAGGGGGGGAGGGAGGCGAAAAATAGAAGAGAAAATCGAGAAGGATGCTAGGAAGAACGGTGAGACCTAAAAAAGGGAGAGAAAGAGATCAATAGGTACAATTCGCGCGCTCTAGATTCCGACCAAGTACTCGCTGCCTTCGCCGAATTAGATCACAAGGGAGAATGATGGGGAAGTTTAACGGGCCGAGAGCCACTCTTTGTCAAAAATCGTCAAATCTCGAGTCTAACACGATCCCAGAACGACATTATTTTAAAAGGAATCGCACACTTTCGTTTACTGCCAATTTCTTTGCATGAAATATTGATACTTGCAATTAGTTGCTGTTATGTAATAATGAAAACATTGCTCGTGAGTAAACAGCGAATTTTTATACGTTTGTGCAGAATTTTAAGATGCAATGTATTATATACGTGTGATGTACAGAGGTAAGTTTGATATAAAATATAAAAAATGGAGCACCTTTTCACAGATTTTTAATTCGTTCACCAACGAATTTTCAGCCGTGTCTGTAAAAATAATTTCCATAAAAATCCGCAGTTTATTTACAAGTGTATCGTGCACTTTAAATAGCCACAAAGTTGTACAGAGCGTAATCAAATATGACATCCAACTACAAATTCCAAATCTTCGAACGAACCATCTAGTTTCTCTAGATTTGAATAGTTTCTACATAAAGAACAGTGTCATATCTACCATTACTGTTGAACCTTTTTCTTGTATAAAAGAATAATTGAGATAACAAGTGAATTAATTTCCAGTTCTCTATTTTTAAGTGGGGTCGTGTAACTTTTAACATACTGATCAGCTTATTATTTTCTACAAAACTACGTTCAATTATTTACGTGTAACGAGAAACCATTATTTTAACTTTAGTTATTTTCATCAGAAACCTATTGTATGAAAAATAAAGACGGTATGAATGGGTTTTACAAAATTTCTACATTAACTTAACATTGTTAAAACTGTCAAAGTAGTCGTAACTTTTTGTACAAATTTTCTAAATTTAGAATGGGAAAAAACTCTAGAAAGATTTACACTTGGATCTGATATACGAATAAAATTATATTTCACGTTTTCCCTGTTACATGTACTTGTTAATGAAAGCACGGTTTCATTCATTTTTTTTTTTTGTGCCGTAGCTCGTGTCTCTTCCTAATTACACGACGTACAATCTAACTCGATCTAATTCGAATAAGCTGATACGTTCATTCGTTACATAATGTCGTCCGATGGTTTTCATGTGAGTGAGACACGTGTCCGCTTCTGCTGACTATGTCGATATTATTGTCAGGTGCTGTCACGCGAAAGGCTCATCTTTCCGTTAACTAACGAATTACTCGATAGCCAACCGACCGATGCAAGCAATCGTTTCGAATTAGTCTGTATTTTTTTCAGCTAAACGATCCTACAAATGCCAACGATGTTTTTTAATTAAAATAATTCTGCCGGCGTGAAAGCGTTTCGATATTTTTAATAGGAATGTAGCACATAATGTATAATTAATAATTAACTATATTTCAATAAAACGTCCATTATTGTTCGCGAATTTTGGTATTTACATTACGTGTAGCCTTGGAACCTCTGCGGATAAAAGGATTCTATTGTATATCGATAAAACGGGAGTTATACCGGTACAATAGAATCTCGTTCGAGTAATAATTATTATATAATATGATTAACCAATACATACAACATTATGCTTTTAACATGGTTCGTGTCTAACGATCCCCTTCTATTTCAATAAAATTCTTCCATTATTAAGAGTAATTTCAATGGGGCATTACGAGAGAGATAGAGTTTCGGCAAAATCAATTATTTCCGATCTTGTATTTAAGATAATTTAGTATATTATATATACCATCATATACTACATTTATTATTATACTATTATTAGTATATGACATATTATGATATAACTGTGATAGTTGTGATATATTACGTTATATCGAATTACAAGCACGAATTTGATCGAAATGACGAACAAGCATCATCAAGGGAATGCAACGTCCAGCAACATCCGAAACATCTTTAACATATGTATGTATGTCGAGACGCGCATACCTATTATAAGATAATTCCAGCTTTAAAGGAAGAACGCTCGAAACAGCATTCAAGTGGTAGCGAGTAACCGAAGCAGCGAAAATGTTGTGCGAAGTGCATGTACACGTAAGTATGTATTTACGTGTGGCTGTGTAGACATATATACGCAGGCGAAGTTAGGATCGACCCCAGTTTCGATATCGCGCGACAGGGCACGAGTTATACCACCGATGGCACACTGAACCGCTTTAGAAAGGAAATATGGGCCGGATTTCCTCCGCGCTCTATAGACAATTGCGCGTTCGTTTTGCATCGTATTCGTTGGCCCTTTCGTTTCCCTTTCTCTCCCGAGGGGGAATTCGGGGGAATTCTCGTTTCTCGTCCCCGCGTTATTCCCTCGCGATCACGCGACTTCTCTCAGAGAGATAATTCGATTGGTTAATTCCGCCTGCTAGAATAGCCGTTCCTTTAGTTATTATTCTTTCGCTCAAAGTGAAATCGGATCGCCTGAATGACCGCTTAGTGCAGACGTAGCTAACTGGCGGCCCGTAAGCCCTTGCCCCTACTTAGCCAACGTTATCCCCTCCACTGCGTCGGTCTCTCCACTTGCCAGTGGTAGGGATATCAACAGACTGAGAGAGCGGTGAGATGCGGGGAGATCGATGCAGTGGAGGGGATAGTGCCAGCGATTAGGAAAGTAGGGGCAAGAGCTCGCGGGCCGCCAATTAGCCACCTCTGGATTGGTAGAACAGTGTCCATTAACGTCGGAGCGAATGCTGAAAGTTTCTATCTTTCTTATTCTCAAGCTCGCTTCAAAGTTCTCGCGAGGATACGGTTTCGCCGTGAGTGGTGCATTTTGCGCTTTCACGCTCGTAAATGCGTAAATAGATATATAGGTATTGGAACTTTCGTATCCGGGCATGTAAGATACTCTGGTATCTTATGGGATGGTTGAGATTAGAGAGATTGTTAATAACAGGACGAATGGTCGGACACTCGATATAGTTTTATCCGATTCGGTTTTGAGTATTACTTAATTTATATTTTTATGAACAAATGATGAAACGGTGCAACTATCATCAAGTAGAGCCTACTACTACAAGGATATAGACTCGTTAATGTTTTTATATAAAAAGAAGAACATTTAAAATAATTAGCTCATTTGTCGCTAAAACGTAAATTACAGATATCTGAATAAGATGAGTAGTGCAATACACATAATTTTAACTACCTCATGAATAACAGCTTTAATATAAGTCAGTATCTACTATATATATATAGTGGCTCACGAAAATATTCGATAACTTCTATAGATATATTATGTTTGTTGTAGAAAACTTTTTGAAATTTCATTGACACTGTATTATTACATTAATACAATATGAAATCAATCTGAAAATTGATACAGAAGTTGCAAGATACACTATCGTTCAAAGGTTTGGAGCCTTTAATAATTTCACGTTTGCCTCGTATACGTGAACGAAGCACAGTATTTATTATTAGAGCACAAAGTTGAGAAGCAGCGTGTGATTCCACGACAGATTTCCAGAGACCTTCGAGATATTAACAAATTGAATTATTAACGATAACACGCGCGGGATTTTCTGCGCTTTAATTACGAGGGATCGTAGCGCGAAGGACGAAATTAGTATACCTTCCGTTTTAATCTTCCCCATCTAATCTTAACCCTCTCCTTGCACTCTCCGGTCGGTTAACAATATCTGTCTGTATAGCTCACGGGTGTGCTTAACTTCGTATCAGTTAATTAATTCATTACAGAAGTCCCGTTCTATTATAGGTAGTAAGTCTAATTACCTGACGAAAGAGAAGTTTAAGTGTAAGAGTATCCCCTCTTGCAGAAGTTTGAAACGTGCATATATCAATTTCTTTTTCTGCGAGTGCATTTAATCTCGCAGAAATTATCTGGCCCACACCAAAGTTTTCAAAGTAGCGCGTGCCTCGAGTTTTGTTCGACAAGATTTTCGGCTCGATTTCAGATCATGCTTTCGATCAAGCATGATCGAAACAAAATTTTGAAACTGCTTTAATACTTTATCGACCGCTTTTTAAATTTATTTCTAAGCAAACATCTGTGATTTTTCATATCGGTCCATAGTACCGAAATACTAGCGTTGTTACGAATACTACAGTATGGTTATGAATATATATTTATTATAATTGATTGCTATTGTCAAAGTATATGGTGTAATTATATTTCTATACACTGTAATTATTTAAAATTAGTTTAATTCTTCCAAGACAAATTTTCACGAATAAGCAATAAGGGATGAATCACGCAGACGTAAGCTCATGCACACATTAAAAGATCAAAAGGTGATACGTATTTCATATCATTTTACAATTGAAAATAAAGTTTCAGTCTTTGAAAGATCAGAAACGTGTCAGGAGGTTTCAAAGAATTAAATTATACAATTTATTTTACAGTGTATTTTTAGAAATTTAAATCATTTTTCGTAAAATTTTCAAATTATTCTTGCTGTCTCACTCTTAGCTCACGTCACGTTTTAAGAATATATATTTATATTTTTAACGAGTGAATGCAATTGGACCACTGTCAAACGCCGTAGCAATGAAAAAGCAAGTAGTACTGTGCGAAATTGTACCGCCCTGTTCTCATAAAAATTCGAACTGCCAGTTCCATGCGATTTCAGATTCTCCACTTCGCGCGCGTACTTCGTTAGCAGATGTACTTCCTCGCGAACGTTCGGTCGGAAGTGTAATTTCAGGAAGGGAAAGGGAAAAGGAGGAAAAAAGAGGAAAGAGGAAAAGAAACGTTCACGGTGGGGAAAAAATTTGATCGCGTGGGAAATTCCCGCGTTGAAAGATAACGCGGTGGCGCAAAAGTTGAGAAAGGCGAGCGAGTGCGGATAAATAATGGATGTTGCAAGGAAAACGGAGCACAGACTGCGAAAATTCCTCGTTGCCGCCCCGCGGAAAGATAACAATCGCAAAGATAGTGAAAATTTAATCTGCCGCCGCGGCGTGCGATTCGAATTTCTCTCGCGCGTTTCATCAGCCGCGATCGCACTTTCGAAATGGTTCCCCAAACATTGGTAGGAATTAGTCATGCGTGAGTAGTCCTAAGGTACATTGACCAGGAATTAAAGTACCAATAAGAAAGGATATATAAGCGCAGCAGAAAGACAGAAATAGTTTAGCACTGCAGCAAGCACAAGTTGGTATTGTAATATTTTTATATCTGCAAGTTCCAGAGTGGAAGTCTTCTATCGTTCAAACAGATAATTATGTGAAACTATAAGCAAAGTGTAATTCTTAATTATAACGTAACAACGTTGAAGCGGATTTCCGTGGCGCGTTCTGCTAATCTTACGGCTGAATTTGTTTCTCCGGTGTAATTCGCAAACAGACGCCGCGATCTCGCCTTCGTCTTGCGATTGAGACGCGGAATTGCGTATACGAGGAACGAGACAGTCACACGCGAGCGGTCTCGGAGCGGGATTTATGCGGATTACGTTCGTAGTTGAATCGCGGAATCTGTTTCGCTAGAGCGAATACCGCATTGGATAAGTACGTGCTTAACAGATGATTAGAGCATCTGTCTGTTTTAATAAGATCGCAACGCGGATGTGTAGAGTATTTCTGTTATCGCGGTACAACTAATTACGAGGGATGATGAGTCTACGAGTACGAGAAAATCTCGAGCCAAGTACGATTCCAGTTTGTTTCAAACTAGAAAAATGAAACGTAGTAATAGGGTATATAGAATTATAGCAAGTAGTGTAGTATATTTTAGCCGAAATTTTATTTTTTTAATATTTTCATATCCAAACGTCACTATCGCAATATAGTGCAATATAGTGTTTGCTAGTAGCTGGTTCCGTTCTGGTAATACGACATTTAAATATTGAGATATTTCAAAAATAGCAAGAGAGTATGATACTACTCTACTGTAATAATACTAACGATAATAATAACAATAATACTACGTACAACAAAGAATTTATAAGGTACATTCGTTATTGTACAATTAACAACTTATTATTTTATGATATATACTGTAATGTATTGTATTATGAAAGAATATTTTATGCATCAAAAAAACGTAAATATATATTTAAAATTGTATTAGAAATTTAAATACACTAACAATTTTATTACAACAATTTTGTATTACAAGCTGGGACAAAAATACAATATTTGTTACAGAAGTGGAAAAATGAAATAACACTTTATGCAACAAAGAATCTGCGAAATTGTTAATATATTTAATATATTAATAATTTATTATATTAATAATTAATAATTTTATTGTGCTAATCGAAATCATCGTGCACAGCAGCTATGGTCTTTCTTACGAATTTTACCGAATTCTCGCTTTTACAATACGAATATATCTCATCTAAACGTTTCAGTATTCACTACGTTCTGCAATTTTTTAACTGCAATTCTCTCTGCAATTTTTTAACTACAATTCTCTCTGCAATTTTCCATCATGTTCATTCGTGTTGTCGCTGCAAACATAACGTTGAACATTCACCGTGTTAGATGTAATAATTAATCTACGTGTGTAATACAAGTGTAATACTGCGAAAAACCGAGCACTGCCTTAATATCATTATCATTCATATTTATGTTACACTCGTGTTTACTCATTTACATAAAAAATTGTCGCGCCAGGAATATTTTTTATTTACTTTTACGGACGAAAATGCATCGATAGAAATTGTTCTGGATAAAATCGTCGCATTAAACACATTTTGAAAAAAATTAAAAATGTTAAATGGCAAGATCGACTCACTCGTTTCGAGACTGTTTATTTTCCCTCCTTCAGTCCAGAATTGGACAAATTTGCACGTACTTGTTAAAACTTCAAACTCAATTTTTCCAAGAAAAAGACGGAACCTCAAATGAAGAAATTTCATTTGTTTCGGAAATTTTTTTAAACATTCTTAAATTTTTAACCTACCCCTGCATGCAGAATTACTTCCCGGCCAGTTGTACCACGATTCTGTTCTGTATGTTTCATTCTCCGGAGAACGAGAATTACCGGGTGAACTACGAAAATTCAGAAAATGTAGGATAACGTGGGAGAACATTGCACCAATATAATTGCATTACATTATTGTAATCACTCGTTCTCTGTGAATTGTTGCAACGCGAAGAAAGCGGAGAACCGCGGGCGAATTATTATTTATTCCCCGCGGCTCCATTCGAGCGGATCATTTTACGGTAAAAGGGTAAGAGCCAGGCGATCGGAATTTACATCTCGAAACCGTTCGAGCTGAGTCGATGCTTCGCTAGCACGGAAACCGAGGATCTTTCGAGTATCTCATCTCTCGTATACGCCTGTGTATATACGCTTACTAACATATTTCGTTCAACCTCGTTACTTCGTTCTATTCGATGTTACAAAAAATCACAGAAGCAGTTTCACTATTTTTCTGTTCTGACGTTAGAAATACGAAATCAGACAATGTCTATGTCGAAATTAATACTGTTCAGAGGCACGATGTTTTAATTATTATCATAATTATTTCAATTATTTAAAATTTTTG
Organism: Melipona bicolor; assembly: GCA_030673865.1. Classification (NCBI taxonomy): domain Eukaryota; kingdom Metazoa; phylum Arthropoda; class Insecta; order Hymenoptera; family Apidae; genus Melipona; species Melipona bicolor. Next base: position 406,009 of record JAHYIQ010000059.1, on the reverse strand, counting down.
GCGATTTATGGATAGAATGTTTCGATATTCAACGAGATCAACCAACAAAGTCAAAAAAACTGCACGACTTGTACGCCAATACGATTCGTTCTGACTAAGGACTAACTGTTCTTACTAGGAAATGAAGACGACTTTTTTGCCATGAAATTTGATTGATGTACAAACATTTGAATCGATAGAAAACAAATTACAGGCGCAATCGCTCGGTAACCAGACAACGCCACTCCTACTCGAGGTCTACCCCACGCCCCCTCGCGAGTCACGTGACCCAAATCAACCAATCGCAAATTTTCGTTGCATCAGCGTTGCACCTGAAGAGGCCCGATTTTCTGGGTTACCCCCGTTAAAATCACTTTCAATGATAATAAATAAAAGCACTGATCGTATAACAGTTGGCTTTGACATCGTACAAGAAGAAACACACGTACAATTAATCGTGCTCTAAGCACAGTGTTAACAAAAGATGATTTCGTACATTATGTTGAAACTCGTCCAAGTTTAATAGCAAGTAGATCGATGATAACAATTCTCGAATTTTTCAATCTGTTGGAAATATCGCAAATTACGAAGTATTCGTCGAATGTATCGGCAGAAGCGCGATTTCAATTCTCGAATTAGGCTCGTGTGACTTGGCCACAATCGAAGGGCGGGCTGAATGTCTGAAAGCGAAGGGCAGGGACGTGTGTATACAGGGGCCGAAAGTCGGGGTATACAGAAGACAGAGTACGAAGCTCGCAACGTCGAGGAAAAGGAAGCGTGTTATCCAGCGGAAAATGGGCGGCACGGCTAAGTTCCCAGGCTTGAAGTTCGCCTATTACCGTATATAATAAAGAGCCGTTATCCCGTGGCGCTCTTATCTCCGTGAGGTAGCCGTGAAATAAAGAGACGCAGAGGAAGGAGACTCGCTCTCGCAGCTAGACGAGGACTCTCGGCTCGGCTCGACTCGACTCTGTTCGTCTCCGCCGTGGCGTGCGGCCGGGACGCGCGCAAACGCCCCACAGGCCTCTGCAAACATCCCATCAAGACCGAGAGAAACCGACTGACCAAGGCTGGCTAAGAAGAGAGAGAAAGAGAGAAAGAGAAAGAGAAAGAGAGAGAGAGCGTGCCCGTTGATGAGACGCTCGCCGAGATACGTTTGTCGCTGGCCTGATAGAAAAAGTCTCCTCCGCTTCGGCTTTATTTCATCGAGACAATGGCCCGAGGAACGTATTATAAGCGGCGACTCTCCGCGAATTGGCTTGTCTTTTGTTATCGGATTTCGACGTCGGGATCGGATAAAGACCCCGGCGAGAAATATTGATGCGACGTTAACGAGACACACCGCTCTCCCGGATGACTTTCGAATCGCGACGCGACCCACCTGCCAATTTCTTTTCTCGAATTACAATCGACAAATTGCCGAACTCCGACGTCGAAAACTTCACACACAGCTATTGGAATTAATCCTCATTAGGATTTCTGTGATTTGATTTAACCCCGCGTATCTTTCAAGTGATGATACTGATGTGTCGATATTTTATCGAATAATTCAATTCTTCTCTCGCGGGGAACAATTCTTTGGTCGATTTACGGGTTACCAAGATACGGAATTCCATACTTGAGCTTTCAGACTTTGCACACAAGTGCAAACGTTGTGAGTCGTATCGGTTATAATAATATCGTTGAAACTGCTGAATTCATTGTTGGTCTGTATTTGCAGGCTGATATTTGTTGACTTTACGTTACATAATTCGGCCAATAAACTGTTATTGCTCTTTTAGTCGAGCGTTAAATACTGTCATTTTTCATTTGTAATCAGTAATAAATGTTATAAAAGTTATAACAATGAAAATAGACATTTGAGGAAATTATAAAAATTTGAATTTATACGGAGATGATCTTCAGCCACTCTGAATCTCTGATATAACCGGACTGCGGATATTCACGCATTTTTAGAATTTTACAAACTGAACATATAAAGGGAAATATTTTATAATTATAAATATTTTACCGGTTTGAATATTTTATATGTATATTTTTGCACCTTTAAACTTCCCACAAATGCATAAAAATCCACAGTATACTAATAACTTATTTCGGCCTCTGCCAGTCAATTTTGACATTTTAGCTTGTGCCTTCTGGTGGTCAAGTTTGAATCATTTTAATGATCGAATCCATTTCGTTCCACTTTTTACCGCGTTCTATTTTCGTGACTTTTAAGAAAGATTTCTCAACGATTACTAAAGTAATAAACTACTTTACAAAGTAACTGTTACGAGATGCCACTGTAATCGTTGCAAGATCGCTGAACCGATATGTTTGCATCGGGGTTGTTTTTCACACTCAAATAAGGCGTTTGAAATTTTAGTTTTTTTGAAATGTAAGCGTATTACGATTTGCACAAACCTGACACGCACGGTTACATAGTCAAAATAAAGATCGAATTCCGGAGCCGGAATAACTGAACTTCCGTTCGGGTTCAATCCGAATACAGATGCGCGAGAAACATCGAAATACGATCGTCCGAGCGATGAAAAATTTTTGAATTAAATTTCGTAGTTTTAATAGTTTCGTCAGCACATCCGGGAGAGGGGATTTGTGCGCTGTTAATAGATTTACATACTTTGAGTTTGTCAAAATACGCAGACATGCTCGCAAACTGCAATTTGACGGCTGAATGTCAAAGGCGAATTTTCAAAATCGAATTTATTTCGCGAAAAAATGTTCCTCATTTTAGGTTTTAATAATCTGAAATACCCTGGAAAAGGGAATACGTTTGAAAGAAAAAAAGATATAATCTTTCGATTGTAAATAAAAATTATTAATGTAGGAAAGTAAAAATTATTAATTTTACGAAAAGACACTTGTCGTATTAAAATTCAAAGTGGAACGTTAAATAGAGTGAAAATTGACAATACATGTTTCGTTCCATTCTACTTACAATATGTACTATCCCGTTTTAAAGCATGGAAAAAAGGAAAAAAACATTGAGTAACGTGAATTATTTTGAAAGTGACGAAATATAAAATGAGGTATGTTTCATTCATTTGGACTTTGATTCTGCAACTCTCTGTTGCAAACGATGCAGACACGTCATTTTCGTTCGAGAACGACGGCTCCTATTGTTTTAATCAAAATTCAACTAGTACTCTTTTGTCAACTAGCCAGAAATATAACATCTACGTCCATGTCTACGAAATTTCGTCGCTTCCTCGCGAAACAAAGGACCTTCATTTCCCTTTTATTTACTAAAAACATCCAGAAGCATCAGACTTGCGGCAAGATTCCCGACTTCTGACACGATTAGTAACAGAGATCGACCGCGAAAGGCTCCCTGGTTTTAATTTCAGCGCGAGTCCTATAAATTGCAGAACCAGACCAGACCAAAATAAGCGAGATAATAATCACTTGCACCACTACCGAATTAAATTTCATTGCGAGATCTATCGTTTTGCAATAACTTGGCCATCAGATACTTGGGGGCAAGTACGTATATTGTATCGGTTGATCGCACGAACGTAGCTAACCTACGTTTTATCACTGAAAGTGATTTTAGCGGGGGAACCCAGAAAATCGGGCCTCTCCAGATGCAACGCTGATGCAACGAAAATTAGCGATTGGTTGATTTGGGTCACGTGATTCGCGAAGAGGCGTGGGGTAGACCTTGAGTAGGAGTAGCGTTGTCTGGTACTGAGCGATCGCGCCTGTAATTTGTTTTGTATCGACTCAAATTTTTGCATATCGATAAAATTTTATGGCAAAAATGTCGTCTTCATTTCCTAGTCAGAGAGGCCTTTCGAATCGTACTGGGATACAAGTCGTGCAGTTTTTTATTTGTCACATCGGGTTGTGGACGATATCGTCGCAAAAAATAGAATTTGCTCGAAATATCTTTTTTACGAAACCACATATACACACACGGGCAAACTTCGCTTTAAATTTCCCGGCACATTGTCGTAAACTTGAAAAATATGTACGCGTTTCGCCCTTCCTACTCCTGAGTACTCGACCCGAGTTGAATTAAAGTATCGATCCTAAAATATTCCACGGAACGCTCCCCTGCTGTTTCGAAGATTTCACAAACATTTCAACAAAGTACGGACAGCTAATTTTCGCGAAACGGCGCGCGTTAAAAATAAATTTCAAAGTTAAAGTCACCGACGCAAACGGTGAGACGAAGAGGTCCCGGCAAACTCGTCCGAGAGATCGGCCAGAGTCGTTTGCCGGGGACATTACGACATCGTTTATCATCGTTCGCTCCCCGGACAGTTCCTGGGGAACGATAAGTAGTCGCGTACGCACTCATGCGATCCAATAAATTGTTTAAGGTCGAAGTTCCAGCCCTTTCCGCGCGTTAGCGTCGCATAAATAATATCTTCAGGAGCGGAAGCTACGTGAGGAACTACCACGTTTCCAGAAAGTACACGAGACGGTTATTCATATTCGATTCGGTTCGTTCCGTTTCAGAAAGTTTCCCCGGTTTTCTATTCTCTTCAGAGCAAAAACACGGAAATTCCGAGTCACCGGATACTCGTGTCAAGTCGAAATTGTTTGGATTAGATCTCCAGGTTCTCGAGACGAGTATCCTTCGATACTTGAGATTTCGAGAACCTGGTCACGTTTCAAGACTGTGTAACTAATCAAACACTCCGCGACGATATAGGCAGAATACTTGCAAGTAGCCAAGCAACGTGTAATTTTTTAAGTAGCTCTTTCTCCGATTTTCAACAAGTCTCGGAATATCTATATTTATTCGACTTTTTTTCTACAATTTAATCTCGACTGTGAATTGAGATTGGTCTCAACTCTTTGGTTGGCAGAGTTAGTTAAAAAGTGTTTCAGTACTTTAATACTTGAGATTCTTCGGTCAACTTGAAAGGTTAAAATAAGAAGAACTGCTACTATAAATAGAGATTATGTGGAAGTATACTATACAGAACTGTTTGACCAGTCCATAATAATCTAAAATCGAATAAATTTAGTTTGAGCGAGAAATTTTATTTCCATTGGATATATTTTATTTCTTATTTTTGGTTTATAACGTTCTTTTTAATAGTACGTAATGATAATAGTTGAAATTTTCTATAGTTTCTATAGATTCATCCATATCAAAATCAAACTTGAAATGTAACTATTATTTGGTAGTTTTAACAATTTAGTTTATAGTCGCACCTCTAATATTTAAGTTTCGGTAAAATAAAAATCACAAATCTGTAAGTTCAATAAGTTTTTCGTCAATTTGAGAGTCGCCAAGTCTTCGTCGCAACTTGACCCAATTACTCTAGCTAGAGTGCAACAGTATAAATCTCACGTCATCAAAGAGGGGAAACTTTCCAGCTTTCCAACACTTTCTAAAAGAGGCATTTGCGTTACATTTTCGTAGCAAGCATTAATAACATCCGAGACGCGATTCGAATTCCCCGAAATTTCGGGCATCTCGACATTTTTAAACCTTCGAAACGAGATGCTGCAAGCCTCTAGCTTCTGTCCAATGGCACTCGCTTCCTAATCGCTTTTCGTCCGAATTGCAACCACTAATAATGTCTCTCTGATACAACTGTGAACAACGATACAAGACACGGACGAGAAGCGTGGAATTCCAGACTAAGCTTCGAAATTCCGTTTCCAGGACGACCAAGTAAGGCAATTGGTTAGACTAGCTTAATTTCGATGTTTGGGATGATCTATACACCGTCAAGCCTTCCTCGTTACACTAATAAATCGGTGACAATAATCGTACAGGTTCCGTTCCGTTGAATCGAATCCCACGTAGTACTTAGTTTGTGCCACGTAATGCAATCTCGATACATTCGTCAGAGTAGCTGGCAAAATAATTCGAAAGCAGTTTTACAACTGCGGATTACGATAAATTTTGATCGTGCTTCTATTAGCGTCCGAATGTTCACTTCACGTGATTAAAAGTGGGCGAAGCAACGTTAATTAAGAACTTGAAATGCTATATCATAGTTTAGTTTCTTTCTTACTGTTTTAGATTATTTTCTTAGATTCTAGATTATCTTCTTGGATTATTTTCTCACTTGTCAAGAAATGTAATTAATACGCGAGTGTGAGTTAATGTAATACAATGTTACAAGTGCAACTTAACAGTATGATAACTATAATTAATATGTAAGTGTGATCGACTGTTGATTGAGATTAAAATTAGCGAAACGTACGAGTTCATTGAATACAACAAGAAATACAACCGATATTATAGAATTGACTGTGAAATTGAGAGAAAATATCAATTTCCATTTTATAAAGTGGTTCGAAATACGTAGGTACGCGTCAGCAAGCACATTACGTGTTATAACTGATATTTTGCAGTTGATAAGTATCATCAGAAATTTCGATGCACGTAAATGAATTTTGATATAAAAATTCGTAGTTGAAGAACGACAGAAAAAAATAAAAAAACGGAATTGATGAGAAAACAACGAGGTAACTCAAAAGAAATTAAAATAACGTCAAAACTAGTTAATGTCCAGCGAACAGCTGAATGTAAAGTAGGAAAAGGGCCAATAAAGATATCGAATCCAAGTCTCGCTAATAATTTTTTTGCAAACTTCTTGAAAACTGATTTACTTGGGAAGTTGATAAAGCGATTACCAAGTCGCATATCGCGTAAAAGTATCTTCAAGCAGGTACGAAAATAATAAATGTGACTCTTTTCACGTGTCTCGTGAATGAAGAGCATCGTTCGTTCGCTCGGTGGCACGGTTTTTAATCTCGTTTCTCAGAGGAACGAGGTGTTTTCTAAAACTCGTAATCGAATCACGATTGCAGGAGAACGGAGCAAGTCGTGAGAAATTGTATAGACGGAACTCGACAGATATAGGTCGATCGAACTGATCTCATTTACGACTGTTACTTTGTGCATCCGTGGTGCATAAGATTTTTCGAGTCGGTCGCGCCGCACAGACGAGGGGGTTTTAGCCCTCGTATCGAATTTTCACCGAGTGAAAAGTTGGAACAAATTGCGCGGTTAAAACGAGGCAAGTCGTAAGAGACACTGCGGTCGGTTTCCATCGGCAAATCTTTCTCGTTCCTTTAAAACGCTTTCGCGACGCAACGAGGATGTCTCTCTAAAACGTTTTTAATTACGCGGACGGTCGTTTGGGAAGTTGAAACAGTGCGACGTCAAAGCAACGTGTCGAAAAACAGATTTTTACCAAACGAATTACGATTAAAGTTCCATACAGGGAGAAGTGAAATGACTGAAGAGACGAGCTAAATTCGTGACACCGAATTGATGAACTGATGCGAAAGGGAAAATGAAACGTTTGTTATGAATCTCTTTTCTGACAATTGAAATGTTTCTCTGCTTTTCAACAGATGAATGGAATTATACTATACATCGGAGTTCCCTTTACGGGAATTTCTATTTTTTTTATTTTATATGTCTTAAAATTCGAACTGTAATTTGACCAATTGTGAGAAAGTGATAGCAGAATGACTCCTACATTAACTAAACAATATAATGTCGTTGTGTTTGTATAAATTCTTCAATTAAAAAAGTAAAAATTTGCATATTTGTGCCTCTAGCGTAAAGAGAAACAAGATAATAGAATAGAATGAATAGAATGTTTTTAATATTGGCAGGAATTCTGATTTAATAATTCGAATATTATGATGTTCGAAAAATAAAGATATACGTGAGAGAGAACTCCAGAACACTTCGCAAACATGGACGAAATATACATCTCCCGATAAAATATCGTTCGCGTAAAAGTTCTAATTTTGAGAAAAATTAATTCACAATGAATATGAAACGAAAAGCATGTTTTGTTTTGGCCTGTGGACGACATCGTTAATGAATCATATTCGCGATTCAACTTCGCGTCGAAACCGATATTTTTATGTTTCATAAATAAAACATTTCGCAAACATGACTATGAATCCTTTCAATCTTCTCTCTCGCTGGAATTAAAAGATCAAAATTGGAAATTCTTTTAAACCACCAAAAAACGCAACCATTATATATTTTTTATTTTGTTCGTAGGAATTTTTATGAAAAATTGATCATCAAGCTTTCAAAGTGATTATTCATCACAGACTGAAAATTGATTTTGTTAAAAAAAAAAAAAGTTTTGTAGAGAGTTTAAAAATCCCTATACTACTGCAAGCGTAATTCAATAGAGAAAGAGGGAACAGCTGATAAAATAATTCGACAGCAAGTATCATTAGGACTTTTCGGTTCATCGATTGACATCGCGTTCGAAACGATTCGATGTTAAATTCAACGTGTAATCGCAACGTGCTCGCAAGGGTTGACGAGTCGAATTGGGGAAGCTACACTTTTTTGATTTAGCATCGCCTCCCGCAATTACTGATGAGTTGGCGGGAATCCAGTCGGCTGAATGCTTTCTGGAACATCTTTTGCCCATTGTACGAGCCTGGAAGTAATCTCAACAGTTTTAGATCATTTCTCACGCGAGCTCAGAGTTCACCAGGCTTTGATCCTCTTCCTCGGGAAAATCTTGAGGAATTCTTTAAATAAACGTTTGAGCAACATCCGTAATTGGCAAGAGACGGAGGAAAATCCAAATCACATTCTGACAACTTCGCAACCATGGACGAGATAACCGCGATACGATGTAGCAACGAAGATCTAGTTTCAAATTTCATTTATTTGTTTCTGTGAGAAGTTTTTTTAACATTTCCAAAATTTCTTTAATGTAGAATTTACAATATCTCTAGCACGAACAAAAAAACGGAGAAAGAACTTGGAGATTGTCCAGAGGACGAAAGAGTTTTGATTTTGACACGAAATGATTATGATTAGGTTACGATCAGATGTATCGATCACAGAAAATTTTCAACCAACAATTATATTATTATATTGTTATATTGATTGTATTATTATTATATTACAATATTGATTATATTATTATTATTATACAATTATAGTATTATATTGTTATAATTCTGTATTATATTATATCATTGTACACATACAGTGATTCTTACTTTATGCATATGTTACCGTGAATGACCGAAATCTGGAGAATGTCGACTTTCACCGGCGAATGTCAACAGATACCAAATACGTCGGTGAAAGATCGAATATGTTTTTATTTTTCTCAAGAAAAGTATTCTAAAATACTTTCTGAAGTGGTTTCTGCTAAAATTAAATGCAACACACCTTTGGATTACAGACGATTAAAACGTTTTGATGTTTTAAAAACTAATGATGAAGAGAAGTTAATTGTACCATTAAAACCAGGGGAAACGAACATACAGTATTATAGAAATAAGGGTATTTAGCAAATATTTCGGACATACACCAAGCGACTATGTGAATGTTGACATTCACCGGTGAAAGTCGACATTCTCCAGATTTCGGTGTTTCACCGTAACACATACACAATGTTGCGTGTATTCTTACCAAAGAACTATCACGCCAAAATTCAAACCATTTCTAACAAATCGACCGTGTTCTACCAGTGACACGCTTAAAAAGCGTAACAAAATTTTTGAAGAATCATCATACTGAACAACTCTGGGAAATCGCATATAAAAACTATCGTCAGACAATTAAACGTCGAAAACGAAATGAAATAATGTGTGATACATTGTCGCGGGTTGAATACACGAACGTGCTTTCTGTAAACTGTAAATTACACCCGTTCCTCGAGATAACGTAACCGTCTCGGCGAGCCGTCAGAAATACGGTTCGACGAGCGAGAGAGCTCGTGGAGGATCGTGGTCGATCTTCATCGTTTCTCTGTAGCGTTAGCGTAGGGAAATCTCGGTGACCGCCGGGAAGAGAACGGTAAAACCGCGATAAGAGGCGCCATTACGGTCCAACGTATTTACGAATGTGGACAGGTAGGTTTTATTTGCAACTACGTCAGCACGCAACGCTCGCCCGATGTGTTTTCCGGTGTTTGTCTAGCCGCTGCCGTTCCGGTAAATGCGAACTGGCCCGAAAAAGGAGAGAAAAGTACGCGCTACGGGTTTTCGCTCCGTGGCCCCGTTTACTTTGTAATTTGCTGGCTGCTTCGTCCCCCTCCAACGCACACAAACACGCGTGTACTCAAATATATAAAATACAATATATATAAACGACCCTCTTAAACGAGACTCGTCAATCTAATTTTGATCTCTCATTTTATTTCAGTTAACCACACGGTGAGTATTAATTAAGGAAATTATTAATTTAACCCTTTCATTGTATCGTAGAAACCTATACGTTCCATGAAATTATCGTTGCTGCCGAGATTAAAACACGTTAATATTATTAGTAATTTATAGTTCTGCAACTTCCAATTGGATTTCGTTCCCTAAGTCTATGTGTGTGTGTGTGTGTGTTTTTAATTTTGTCTGAAATTTCAGCTACATATCGAAGAAAAATTCGACATTAAATTTCGTTATTATCTTACAAAAGGTAATTGTAATGAAAAATCCCATTCGGCATAATTTTGGGCCAAATAAAGAAAAAGCTTTAAATTAATTATTTTCAATAAGGAAAATGAAAAATTTCAATTTTTAACACGGTAAGGAATTGATTCGTATATCCGATATCCAAAAAGGATATGATATTGGTAAAAGCAATAAATAAATACTGATTGGTGCAAGTAAAAGAAGAACAAGCGAAAGTGGACAAAAATTTATACTGCGGAAATATTTAAGTTAAAACTCTCACTGCAAATCGAAATTTTCAAGCAAAATTTTGGCAAGGCATTTAAAGCAAAAAATGTATTTTCAATCAATCACACTCGAAAAATTTCTATTAATTCTACGTAATATCAAGTGAACGTGGTGAACTTTGAATGATGTAGTATATGTGTAATCTCAATATTTAGGAGGTAATTTTTTTTAACATTCTTTCATCAGAACAATATTAATCTTTCAGGTGAAATACTCGTAGACAGACTGATTTCGTAGATAGACGAATTTCTGTGCATTCATGGAGAATTTGTAAGCATAAAAAGTTGCAGAATACACAAATATATAAAACGAAGACTATTTCTTTAGGCTTCGCGTTTCATAATTATATTCATACAAGTGTGAATTTGCATAAATTCACTCATGGGCGATAACTCATTCGTTGTCGGCCGCGTATCGCGAAAGGTACAGTCGCGTTACTCTTCCGAACCACCCTCAATGTGCGTCATCAAGAATCTTCCCACCACACTCGTTGCTGCGTTTCGTTTTCGCGGTTCAAATTTCTCATTTTCCCGGAGAAGCTTCGAGCTTGTGCGTTTAATCAAATACAAACGGAGGAATTCTCTCTGTCTCGATCGAACATGTTCCGCGTTGCTTTTGCTTTTCCCGTTCGCATCGTTTGTTTCGTAGAGAAACCTTTTGAAACGTATCTATTCGAATGAAAAATCGACATTGGAAATTGACATACAGCACGGAACGAAATTGTAGTCGAACGTTTCTGTTTGTTTCTGCGATACACACGCAAGAAAATAAATATTTCGTGTACTCTGCATCTACCGTGCGCTCCATTATACGTAATCGTATTGAATTGTGACATAATTTAGAAAAGTTACGGGAGTCGAATGGGACGAAGTGATAGCACACTACGCAGAAAGTACGAATAAACGATAAAAATTAGTATTGTGAGTAAATAATATACAAATAGCATATTAAACAATATACATTCGTGTATAATATATTTGACAAATTCATTTCTCCAGCAATTTTTTTCCCATCGACGAGACGACAAAATTTGCCACGTATCGAAATATTGGAATAGTTTCAACGACGATTCTTGAAGTTAATTTGCTTGTCAAAATAATTTGTTCGCTTGAAGCATTTTTGTGGACGTTGCAGCGTGGCCATTAAAATAATGACAAACAATGTAAGCTCGCAAAATTGCAAATTGCTTCTTTTATAGACGTGCGTTCAAGCGATTCGTAAAAATAATTGGACAAATAGAAAGTTATTGGTGGCTCTCTATATACTATTTTTATACAAACTTGCTTCTTTCTGCTCAAATTGCAATATCTAGTTTCTTCGTATGGACATAATTTTTATTTGGAACATTTGCATTTCCGCAAATCGATGAGACGCATAGCTCTGAAATTTGCTTTTAATTATTTAATGTCCGAATTAATACAATTGCAAAGAATATTACTAAAAAAAAAAAAAAAAAAAAAGTGAAAAGTTTAAATTACGGTATAAAAGCCATCAGAATCCCATGTTCCACCCTATAGAGTGCCATTTTTATCTCTGACCAACTGAATTTTAATGCCGTGTATATATGTATGTATGTATATACAGTCGAACCCGCGTGTGCTTTACGAGTTTTTGAACGAGCCAAGTGTCCTCATCGAGGATCGGTCAAACCAGGGAAAAGAAGCTTCTTTTCAATTTGAATGGAAACGTGTAAAAGTAACAGCTGTACCTTCTTCTCGAGAGAGTAATATTTCCTTTTCTTCTCCTCTGTAACGGTGCGCAATGGTTCGAATAAACGTACAGACCCTTTGAATCTGTTAACAGATAGCGGCAATTACTCTAAACGCGAATTATCCGATTAGCCGAGAGATGGGGGAAAAGAAACGAACAGAGAATCCTATGGGATCTTGGTGAAACGTCAGATTTCGTTCCTATAAGAGGAAACGTTCGCCATTTCGTATTCAAAAATACAGGGAATAGAATTGGACGGGACAGAAAAATGAAATGAAAGGATATAGATCACAGTTATGGAAAACATTTACTAATTTATTCAAGGTCAGCATCTCTCCTTCGGGATAATGTCTTAAATGATCGCCGATGATGCTCTTTTTCGTCAAGATGCTATCAAGAGTGTTTGCCCATTCAATTTATACTTATTCGAAACTGAAAAGGAGAAACAAATGACCGATCGAGTATTGTAGATACTATTATATATGATTCAAAAGATTCAATACTGGGAGAGCGCAGTTTTTCGAACGATATCCCACGCCCCCTCACGAATCACGTGACCCAAATCAACCAATCGCTAATTTTCGTTGCATCAGCGTTGCACCTGAAGAGGCCCGATTTTCTGGGTTACCCCTGCAAAAATCACTTTCAGTGATAATATTGAATACTCATCCATCAAGGCTAATCAGGGCTTTCAAGAACTCAAAACTCACAAATGCTTTCGAGAGTTTCAAAACGTCGAATCATGAGCTTTGAAACACGAGATTCAAAAAGCTACGTTTTTTTTAATTGCCAATATAATCTTCAATTTGTTTTATGTAAATAAAAATTTAAAATTTCTCATTCGGGAGAATGAGAAATTTACATTATTTCTCGCGCGAAGATTAAACTCAAAAGTCGAAAGTCGAAAGTCTCTCTTTTCGCGAGAAATCAGCGATATGGATTTTCATTTTCAATCGCTGTGGCAAATCGCTTGCTATAAATTATTACATTCCACGCTCGGAGTATCTCTTTGAACGGGGGAACCGATAGACAGTTTTAGAAACTGTTTCATTAAACGGGATTATCAAAATGTCAAAGGAACAAACACGATCGAGAGAAAAGAGTTATCCAAGCATAACTGTTCGGTAGAACGGTCCGCACGTTTGGCAAGCAACGTATCAGCTTTTCATTAAATCAACAAAAGATGAAGCTTTCTGCATAATATTTCGTTCCGCTTATGTTGCCTAGCTCCATCCGTTTCGAGCTGCTTTAATCTTTCTTTTCTCTTGCTTCTTCTTTCCTTTTGCTTTCCACGTCTATTTTCCGAAATAAACTGGACTTCATAATACCATTTTCTATACGACCCGTAATATTTTGTCACGCACGTTACATTTATCATTTCCGAAAGTTGGGGCTTTTGGTTGAATGTATTTTTCTTTTTGTTTTTTTTTGAGATCGGTGAATAGGGAAAGACGGAAGAATATATAATATATGAATATTTTATGAACGACACTTCTTTCAGCGTTCCTCCGAGGTGAGACTTAAAAATGTAGCCTATTGTATAAATTACCCTTTGTATCACAAAGGTTGTCCTAAAATCAGGGGAAGCAGAGTTATGATGTATGTTCGTTCTTAAAGTACAAATTCATGACAATTATTATACAGGGTGTCTCTGAAATCGCGATACAACAAAGCAAAGAGTGATCCTACGTGTGAAAATAAGTCGAGAAGAAATACGAATTGAGAGACAAATCCTCTCGGATTAGCAGTTTTTGTCTGGATAATCGGTCTGAAAGAACAAAATTTTTAGAAATTACGGATGTTAAGAATATCTACTAATTTCTAATATACTATATCTCAGTAGATTACAAGAATACTTTAATTTGATTAATTTCGGTCTTTAACCATAATTACAATTAACGCGTTAATTGTCACATGTTTTATTTACAGAACAAATTTAATTTTTATAAGACATCATGTCGTAATAAAAGTATAATGAAAAATGAGTATGCTCTTAAAACGAATAAAAAAATGAATATGCTCTTAGTTATTAAAAAGTTATTTAAAATCGTCTTCTCGACTGGTTGTTCTAAAATATTTATCAGAATAGAAAAACCGATCATCGGTGGCCATTGTGGCATGCAATACTAATTATTAATTATGACCTGATTCTCTCTGAAGAAGCAGAGCTTGAATATTTAAAACGAGAAGAAGTTAAAAATTGCCTTGGTAACACTTGATAAACTTTCAAATTCAATTCCCCAAGAAGCGAGGCTCAATTGATCTTTCAAAAAAATGAAATTTTAAATGAAAAGATGTTGTTCCTGTTTTTAAATTTCTTTTTAACACTTCACAGAATCACTGTTGATTAATTTTTGGGATCGTTCGGATTATTGTCAGTCAGATATCAGGTAGAAAAACAAAAAACAGAATTATTAAAGTGGCAGTATTTCGGCGAGCTACGACGGAATTTTTAAGACCGTGATCGAAGTTACAAGTTCCCGAAGGTCTGAGAAATCTCGGGTGGCATAATTACATTAATCGCGGAAACTTTGAAAGTTATAAGATTAAAAATTCCTCCGACAGCGAGGCATTTTTGCTTTCGTAGAATCTCCCCAAGCAGTGTGATGATGACGAACAAATTTATCAATTGTAATAATTTTTCCAACACTTCTATCTGAAAACGCTGTATCTTAATTGGATTTTTGTTCTGTATCTTGTCAAGTCTTAATCGACTGGGGCGGAAATGGCAAAGCTCTTTGAATTAGAATAATCCCTTTTCCCATACCCATCAATGGAGACTCATTAATGAACAACGTTTTACTGTAGAGTCACGGTGAGGAACAATGAAAATCGATAGTACTCGCGTCAATAAATTATAGTTTCACGGTAGAACGGAGCCATGAAATGCCAAAGCAATTGACTTTGAGTTCGAAGACCCTTGCCATCGCGTCGTGAGAATGAAAGAAGGATGAAAGCGGCAAGAAGGATTTAACACGGAACACGAGTCCATTTTTCTTCGAAGATTATCCAGTAAGAAGAAGGTACCCTTAAATGGTTGTTTAACTTGAATCAATCAACCACAGACTCGTTAATAAATGTAGTCGATGAATTAGGGCCATTCAGAAATTTTTAAAACGTTACGAGCTTTTGGCGAAATTGAAGATTCTGAACGGGATTTGCAAGTTTCAAACAAATCTAAATTAAACGAAAACTAAGAATCTGAAATATTACACAGGTTCTAGATTATTTATTAGTCAAAGTTAAATTATAAATTTTTATATAAATTAAAGTTATTATAAATTTTGCAAAAATGAAGATATTTTTTATATTTGCTTATTGAAAAATAAACAGCTGGAATAAAAAATTGAGAAATCTAATATATGAGTGGTATAGATATATCACTGTACAAAATATATTCTTTTATAGTATTCTAAAATTATAATCAAAATAAGTTTCACTCGCTTATATTACGTACGTAATAACTGTATTTTTTTAAATTATTATATGATTTCAATTTATTTGCGTGTCATTTTAAACGTTTCAATTCTCTATTACTAATTCTCGTTAGTAAATTCACGTTTAAATATTTATTCATTTTCCGATTTTATTATTATTCACTTATTCATAAGAATAAATCTGTTTTTTTTTAACAATAACTTTAAACTCATTCGTCATAATAAAATTTGAAAAATTAATTTTTCTTCATTTATAATTTTATACTTTTCTGAATTACATTTATTGTTTTGAACTTTATACATTAAATTGATGTAATAAGCACTGCTTGTCACTGCACATTTCTGTTTTAAATGTTTGAAATTTGACTGATGCACGTAGCGACCTACTGTATGTAACGTTTAATTACATTTTTCTATAATTTTAGTTTACACGAATTGGATATGGTTTAAAACAAAGAAAATATTTTGTTTCAGTTAACGCTGATTTTCAACTTTTCCCAGTTAATTTGTTGAGAAAATGACAGTAGCGAGTGTGGTCCATTCTCTCGCGGTATGGGATTGCATTGTTAAACAAATAGATAGAGATAAACACCGGTGGCAGCCCATTTGAACAGGAAATATAGTGAAACAAAAACAGACAAAAATTGACGAACGACTGGTGGCTGAAAGGTTGACAGATTGAAATTTTGAGATGATGGATTCGATAGCCGACTCTATGTTTCTATTGTGCTTTTCATCGCATAACGATAAATATGATGAAAATGTGTGGAAACACTGACTTTCGTTAATTTTACGCTAACTGCTGTTTTCTCTCTTTTTTTTCGAGTTACGTTTCATCAATGACAAACTAACCAGTGGATTTTTCTAGATTTATGTATTATGCACGGAGAATTTGAAGCTGAAACGCACACAAGGCATTTAATATGTAAAAATATATAAAATGTCCAAAGTAAAGTATTCATTACAGAGAAAATAGCTAATACCGTTTAGTTTTTCAAATGTCATTAATCAATCAATCGCAGCAAATAAAAACTTTTACGATCAATTTAAAAGCGTTCTTATATATTATTAGTTTTTAACATTATAGAAAATTTTCAACATTGAACTAATTTCGAAAATATATGAATGATATCTAATGTGAAACAGGTAATCAAATGTACAAGGGTACAATATACATAAAATAAAAACAATTGCATCTAAAGAGGCAGAGGAAAAAATTGGGTATTCTACACCAGTTCTCATTCCTCAAAAAATAACATAAATTTACGAATATTTATAAACACAAAAATACATTAAATTTATGCAAAATTTTTCGAAAGCTACAAAATCACAAAGGTTCACTCGACCGTTGTAATAAGTTACAACGCGCGCGATGCCAAAATTAATGTATAACTAAGACAGTGCATAGCCATTTATCACTGGTATTTATTTGTCAGATTTTTGAAAATTTTATATTTAATGGAACAGATTTTATTTTCAGATACGCTCGCGAAAGTTCGCGGTCCAGTAATATAATTTTGAAGCTTCACTCGTAGAAAATAACCGAATTTTGGTAAATTCCTGAGATTTTCGGTTTACGTCCGATCAATGGCCAGCCAAGCGAACGGGATCTATAGTTATTGGATTTATAGTGCCGGAACGAACGAGTTAAATTTACGAATTTCCTTCCAGCGAGCAAGAAATGACGCAGGATAGGAGGAGATTATACGCGGAAGTCGCAAGATTAATCGGCTAGAACTTCCTCCGCGGAAATATCACGGGATATATTAACTTTTTCCCCGCGTTTGTTCTTGATTGAAATTGCGACGAGTAAGCCGCGTTTGTTATTTTTCGAGTTTCTCGCAAAAACGAGAAGAATCGATCAACGAGATTAGATGTAACGTGTGACAAAATGCAGTTGCAAAAGTCTAAAAGTCTATTATCTATTAAATTTCAAGCATTCAAATCAAAAGAAAAAGGATTTTAAACGTTTCACGTATCTCAGTTAATGCGTTAGTTAAAATTGGACTGTTCCTAATATATTGATAATACTTTTTTACACTTGTTTAAAAGAACAAACAAACAGATTTTAGAAAATATCCACCTTCGATGTTGTACAATAAATTCAATAAAAATTTCATACAGGTAGAACACAGTTTAGTGACTTTGTTCAAATTTATTTAAGTATGTTTCCTAGTTAACGAATGATAATTTTTTGATAATCTGTATAACTTTAACTAATAAATTAATTTTTAAACAACGTGTCTAAAATGCTGTTTATTTTTCTCTTTTCGAAGGTTTCGCATTTATTTATAGATGTGCGTGGATTTTCGCGATGAAATGTATCATCTCCGATGAATGCCGTACATCTTTCCGATAAAATTATAATTGTGTATTTTACGTAATAAAACCTGAACAAGCCTATTTACACTTATATGAGATCCGAGGTCATTAATAAAACGTTGAAAGAGATTAATAAAACGTTTTTTGAGCCAAGGTGTGCGGAACATCGGCATGTTTCTTTCATAAGTCTGTATTTACGTGTAGTCTCTCACTTTCGTGTACGTATTTCGCGGAAACTGGCCCCCGCTGCTATGATTGATGTACCATCTCAGACTGCTAATCGATTTCAGGTAATTTTCCGAGGTTCCCCAATGCTAGTTTCCTTGCCTCGAGCAGAAAGAAAGGGTATCGTCACGGGCTGAACTATACACTCTGGTTTTATCGAACTGTACGCGTGTTTCGACGAAAACAACCCGTCGTTTTTAACGACTAAAAAATGCTTATCACATTCAGGACCAAATTATTTAAAAAAGAATTATTTATCATAATATTATAAATACTTCAATTTCATTAAATTTCATAAAACTATAGAATTTGGGTAAAATAACGATGAAAAAATATTTACGATAGAACTACTAAACTAGACAATCAAGGCTAATAATTATAAATTTTCCTTGATACAAATTTTATACTTCGTATTGGTTTTTACTTAGAATTTTACTGTCAAGCGAAACTTTGAAATTTTTCTTCTTCACTATTAAATTACACAGGATTCGACGGTACGAATGGAAAAAAATTGCAAATGTAGTGTTTAAAGGTAGAAGACCATAGTGAACTTGCCAAAAAATAAATTGTAACCTAACACTGTGATTTCGAACAATTGAAAAGTCACAAAACTTTATAACAATCCTATATATCTAGTAATAATATTAACTTTATAATAATCCTATAAGTCTATATAATATAGACTTGAAGATATCGACGACGCTTACAAATTGGTTATCCAGATATCAAAACTACACATTACTTATTTTTCATTAATCTAATGGATATGTACACAATGGATTTACACAAATACCTATGTCACAGCTAATCAATTTGTATCACTTCACTCATTAACTTTTGTAACGAGCATTCTGTTTTGGATATTTCATGAAATTTTCTATATTTAATGTATTCTACGTGCAATCTTCTTTTGCTGACCTCAAAAAGATTTGTGAAATAAATTTAACAAGATATATTTAATTACCATTAGATAGGACCCGGGCGTCATTCCTTCTGAATTCCATAGTCCACGTCATTCCATCTTTCATCCATGCATTTGGAAGTTGATAAATCTGTAACAAACTTATTTGTTGAATTAGTAGTTTAAAAAAACTTAACACAAAAATTCCACATCACTAAAACAATCCCGACATTTGGAAAAAAAAAAGTAAATGAATAACCAGAAGGGTTACTGTACAATTATGTTACGAACCCGAGCAACAGACCCGAGTATCTTATTTCGCAACACTAATTGTGAGACAGGAAATTTTCAAAATCCAACGCGAAGAGTGCTTCGTCAAAACTCCCGAAAATAAGCACGCGACGTTATTAATCTATGCACTCGTGTTTAAAAATACGCAACACTAACTGCGACGCGTCGAGTGCAACCATGCTGAAGGTTGCTGATGAATGACTAATTTCGTTCAACTCTTGTAACTGCATCAGATGATCCAGGAGCAGGAACAGCCTTCCACAAATTCAGTGGAAGAATTTGGGCATTTTGTAAACGCAACGCTACATCAACAAACGCGATCATTCATTATCGCAACACTAACAGTAAAAGTAAAACTGGAAATCGCGGTAAAATAATGTCGCAATACTAACTCTAAAGCTAAATTCAATGAAAATTACATTATTAACAACAGAACTGTATGAACGAAAAGCTACTTCAAATACTTGAACACTCTAAAATTAATTAAAAGCAATAACTCTATAATTTAACTGAAACAACTGATTATATATAACTCTAAGACAACTTTAAAAATTCATAATCGCGAAATTATAATTCGCAGCTCTAAAACAAACACGATTATCATTTTTTCGCAACTCTAACTCAACCCGTAATTGATTTCTCGCAATACTAACAAGAAAAAACGCGATTTGCCCAAAATAAAGATAAATGATGGTAGAGAAAAAAAAAACAACTACAAATACTAAAGAGCATAGTGACAAAGTAGCAACGAGAATGACCTCCCATGCTCATTCATTTAATCATTTAAATGATTCAGAGGATGAGAAGCCATTTGTTGTGACCCTCTTCGTGGCAGTTTGCCGGGCCTCTTCGGCTTCTAGCCTCTTCTTTCTTCGAGCGCAATGCCCGCTGAAATTTATAGCTCGAGTCTTTCTAATCGCAAACCAAAAAATAAAGGTGAAATAAAAAGATAAATCACGGAAACTGAACCAAATACACATGGACGACCATCGACCATGGTGATCGTTGTCCGTTCGCATGTGCGTGCTCGAGCAATACCTACATAAACGTTCGTTTCGGGACCTACTCGCGACCTATCCACGACCACGACCGCGGTACTAAATTCGAAAAATCGAAGAATAAAACCAGAAACAAGTGGCATGCTCCATTTGTACCAATTTCATTGTCGATTTTTCAAATTAGATTTCCTGAAACAGGTTGGACACGCGAAAAGGGACACGCGACCACAGACTGTGCCAACCTGCCCGGCCCTACCTACTTATAATTAAACACAGGCACACCAGAAAGTAAGTTACCTATCCTAACCAATCGCCCTATATTTAAAAAATGGCAAAACAGGCACACCAACACACTCACTCCACGGATTCTCACACATACCACTCGGGCGCAGACCTAAACTAGAGAGGACGTCCCGGGACACCTCCGACACCCAAGTTTAACACACAACTTTCACACTCTAATTTACGTACCATTTTCCTGAAATCGACTGACAATGGCTAGCGACCATTGCGTAAAACGTGATTTAAGCACGTTTACAATTCTATGAGATTAATAACTGAGAAAAAATATATATAATTTCTATAGAAATGTGCAAGTTGAGTTGGAATCAGTATTACAATTAACTCTATAATTACAGTATTTTATAAATAGATATTACTATAATAAATTCATACTTCAAATTAGTGTATAAATATTTTAAATGGTTCAACTTATAATGAATGGAACAATAGAAACGACGCAATTCCACATCCTAACCACACACACATGCGGAAAATACGTCGTGCACGATACACTAACACATTGTCAGTAGCTGGGAAATTTTTTATAAAACTACAAACTATGGTCATCGTGCCCAATGTCTTTCACCCATCCAAGTAGCACCTGGGCACGTGAGTGAGATCCTGACAATGAACACGGAAGAGATTAAACCTGAAAATCCTGAACTAAAAAATGATTAGTTTATGTATCTAATTTGTATCTAACGGACTACTGCATTATTTTATTTCAAACTATAGTGACTCTGTTCTTTCAAAAATTTATTGAAATTGCAAGAGAATGAAGACAATGGACAAGAATTGAATTTATTAAACAAGATACTATGAAATCTAATAATTGACTCAAACAATTAAAACAATTGACTCTAAATTAAATATTAATAAAAATAACCTCAGGCGATTTCTTCATCAAAGCACATTTTCGAAAATGTAAAAGCAGTGTTCAAACTTGTTGCCTTGATTCAAAAATCTGCCTGTCGCGAAGTATCTTCTTGCACATAAAATTTCATCTATTTTTTACGGAAAGAATTCTAATCTATTATATATAATCAAATTGTATTGAAGTTTATAATTATAAAATTCAATTAATTAAATCATTTAATACTATTATAAAAGGGGAGATAAAGTTAGAAATTATTAATTATTATAACAATTATTAATTATTAATTATTATAACAAAATATATTATCAGTATATTAACAAGTAATAACTGCCTCTTTTATAGCAACGAAGTCGGAGGATATCCGTCTTCTCTACTACGAAATGCTCAAACGAAATCATTTTAATAATAATTATTTATAATTTATCTATTCATATGGATATTCATACGAATATTTTGCCTTTGCAAACATTTATACTGAATATATTCTGGTATCACAGGTAATTACTATAACTGTATATATTCAAATTAATTATTAAAATCGCGATGTGCAAGAAGTTCTATCCTGATCTAATACATAAAAAACCTGAAAAAGGTGTTACTACTCACGGGTATAAAAAATATCCGCGGTCACTATGCTCATCAAAAATTCTACGTATACAACCAGTCACTCCTGCCGATTCGGACCTTTTGTCCTACGACATGATTGAGTGACCGGAGGAACATAAATACATGCGACTCACGCAACAGATGTGAAGAACGTTATCATTGATGCTGCATTAGACCAGGGAAAGTTATCGTGAAGATCCTCATCAAGTTGATACCCATGATGGAAGTAAATGCCGTAGAAAATTTCCTGAAAAACAAGATATTTTGTTTGTTAAAGACACAGTGTTATTTGTGAAAATTTAAATTTTAATAATGATACAAATTCGGACTAATAATTTGAAGTGTTCTTATTTTACAATTATAATTTTACATTCGAATATACACTACTTCAATAGAAAGAGTACTATAGAAAATAGAAAATAGAATTCAAACATGCTAAATACTTACATTTTTAGCTTTTGAAGCACCGTAAGTTCCTTAAAAGATTAGGAGAAGTGGAAATTGTAGAAAATCTGTAATAAGACACTAAACATTAGAATTTATGTTTAAAAGCAAAACAAAATCTTAAATTCGAGATAATGAGGGATTCTTACATTTTTGGCTGTGGAGTCATTGAATTTTCCCCAAAATATACCAAAAAGTTGATGCTGTGAAACGTCTGTAACAAAACATCAAACATTATACTTTGTTGTCAAATTTGAAAAATTGAGTAAATTGAAGTACAATGTATGAAATTACTTACGATCTTGATCTCCTGGAGAGGCTTTATCCTCTTGAGCACTGACTTTAATATATCGAAAACGAATGTTGAATAAGAAAAGGTATAAAAAAATAAAAATAAAAAGTTATCAACGTGCGTGTTTAAGTAATAATCCGCGGACTCACTAACTCTAATTTCACAAATTATAGTTTAAATGAATTATTTAATTTAATAAGAGCCATTTTGCTCAGAAAAATATTATGTGATATTGCGTAACAAACACTGGCTCTACTGATCGCATTGCGCGCGGTCACAAAAATTGATCTGAAAATAAAGCTAATTAATTGAAAGAAGAGAGGGACAGAGTACGTTTATTTAGAAAATACTACTATTTTTCTGGAAAATGGTTATATAGAATCTTGAATATGTATTAAAAATATTAATTGTAAATCATAAAGTATTTCTCAATATTAAATACTGTAAATGAAAGACAACTCTTTGCAGAAACTATATTCTGAATGTTCGTTATTAGAGTATGTAGTATGCACATTAGTAATATATCAGATGTGTTCGAAAATGTTTGCACAAATCAAATATATTCATAGCCGAATATATTAAAAAAAATAATACCATGAAAAACGCGTGTGAAATCTTGCTCTGAAACATTTCAATTGCACGTTAGCATTCGGAAAAATATATAAATTGTATCTCAAAGTATATGTAAATTATATATAAATTGTAAAATATTACTCAGAATGAATAAAATGTACAAAGTTTCCATGATTGAAATTCATCAGATTATCCATAATCATGGAGTCCATGCGTCCTATGCTTCCTCTGTAATCAAGGAATAACCTGCACAAAGAGAAACCAAAAGTTACAATATGTTGAATGAAGGTAAATACGTAAAAGTGAAACAATAATCAACTTCGAATAACCGTATAAGTGAAATCGACGGTTGGAGAAAAAGTGGCACGAAAAGTTTCAAATAATTATACGATTTCGTTACCGTAATTAATCGTTAAACACATGTGTATTAATTAAATGATACTATTAATGAGGTATATGTAAATGGAAGTAAGAGTGACGGAAAAACTATGCTATCTAAGAGACGCCATCAATAGATGTAATTAATATATATATATATATATATATATATATATATATATATGAGTCAATTACAAGATTACAATATTTGTACTCATTACAATTGAAATTAAATTTTAGTATAAAATTATAAATAACTTTTACCGTGGTATGTTCTGTTTAAACGTTTATATGCTAATATTTTTACAATAGTTGGAAATTATGTGTACTATTATGTGTAATTGGTTAAAACTTACTTTGAATTAAACCCAAAAATGCACATTTTATTATAAAAATTCAAAACAGAAACCTAATTAAACAAATCTAACAACTATTAATTTAAATTTTTACCTGAGAACTTCTGGATGACATTTCTTTCTAATGATTTTTCTGGATAATACTTTCTTCTTTACAAACGAGGTGTGCTTCCTTCCGCCATTCTTCCCTCTTAAAAATCGATCGTGAGAAATATCGATATATTCGAGAATCGTAGGAAATAAATTGCTTATTTCACCGTTGAGGCGCTGTGATCGCGCGTTTCCCACGAAATGATAACTTGAAATAAAAAGTCAAAAACATTGGTCTAAATTAAATACACAAAATTCATGACAAATTCTTAAAACAGGTCAATAATATTCGCACATATGAAAAATTTTCAATACTTTAAACTGAGACATGAGAAATTTTATTATATTACGCAGTAGAATTATTATTTTAGCCATTAAATACGTACATATTTAATAAATTACTGTTAAATTTAATATTAGAATTATCAAAAATTATACAGTTAAATTATGAGGTTAAACAAATGAGTAGAAAATGTTACACCAAAAATAAAAGGATATTACGAGATGTGATTCGTTCAATTTTGTCTGATTTCATCTTTGTATTATTTAGTTTTAAATCAATAACATATTGAATGCTTATTATTCATAAATAATATTGAGAAATAATGGAAGCATATATATTGTACGTTTACCTTCGTAACGAAATCTGCTTCAATCGATCAATTAATGACCTGTTAACAGAAAAATTTTAAGTAAATATATAAATTTAAAACCAAATGTTTCAAAATCAAGCAATATTTAAACTCAATTATTGTTTTAAAAGGCAACAATATAATTTATTAGAGACGAACAATCGAATGAGAGATAAACGAAAGAGCGAAGAAAATTCGAGATGCTACTTAATTTCTGTATAATAATTTCCATCTAACAAATAATTAAATGAATATATATACATTACCGAAACGAATCTGACAGTAGCACGTAAAAGGTGAAGAACTGTTCCGAAATTGAAACGACACATTTGAAATAGTCAACCACATCCCACGTTCTATTGCACCAAACTGACGCTTCAAACCGCCAAAACCTCCCCCAGCTGTTCTCTGATTGGTTGAAATTTCTTGCAAACTTTCTAGCGCGAAAATTGAAATTCCGTTCTGTATGAACGTTTCAGATTAGATATATTACATAAATTTAAGAAGAAATAAGAAAAATAAGCTTAAAATAGAAAATAGATCAGTTTTATATACTGTCGGACAATTTCAGAACATGTGACACGAAATTTTATAAAATGATAGTTTTACTTATGATGTCACGTCACATCATACACGATGTAAATGTCGCTATTGGATTTCCCCTAAAATATACCAAAAAGTTGATGCTGTGAAACGTCTGTATCAAAACATCAAACATTATATTTTGTTGTCAAATTTGAAAAGTGGAGTAAATTGAACTACAATGTATAAATTACAATCTTGATCTCCTGGAGAGACTTTATTCTCTTGAGCACTGACTCTAATATACCGAAAACAAATGTTGAGTAAGAAAAGATATAAAAAAAAGAAAAATAAAAGATTATCGACGGACTCACTGATTCTAACTTCGCGAATTATAATTTAAATGAATTAATAATCTAATTTCATGAGAGCCATTCTGCTCAAAAAAATATTGCGCAACAAACACTGATTCTACCAACCGCATTGCGCGTGGTCCACAAAAATTTTCTGAAAATAAAACTGATTAAAAGGAGAAGAGCAAAGAGTACGTTCGTTTAGAAAATACTGCTATTTTTCTATGATTTTAAACTTGAGTATACATTAAAGATAGTTATGGAAAACATGAAGTATTTCTCAATATTTGCAGAAATATTTATGGAAATTGTATTCTGAATGTTCGTTATTAAAGTGATGCATATTAGTAATATAGGTAATAATCACATCGTGTATTATAAATATTCGGCAATGTTTGCACAAATTGAACTTTCGCAACTAAATGTATTTAAAAAATCTTACACGTATGAAATCTTGCTTTGAATCACTTAATTGTGCGTCAGCGTTCGGAAAAAGTATATAGTATAGCAAAATATAATATAGTAAAGTACGAAAAATTTGAATTTGACAATCTAATACAAGAATATCATACATCCATTTGAAAATGTATACCATTAAGCTACTACGATTTCCATATTCGAAACAAAATATTAATTGATTTCACCTTTTCCATTTTCATTCTTGTATATCGTATAATTACAAAATTACTGCGAACTGTATTTCAAATATATATATATATATATATATATATAAATTGTTAATAGCAAATGTTACCTAGAATGAATGAAATGTTACCAACTTTCTGTGGAAAGGAATCCATCAGATTGTTCAATAGTGATTGTGCCGTTTATGCATTCTGTGCGATCTTTGCAAACAATAATCTGCACAAAAAGAAATCAAAAGTTAGAACAAATATGTCAAATGAAGGCAAATATGTAACAGTGAATCGATAATTAACTTTAGATTCTATTTAAAAAGCGAGACAAAGTAACCGTAAGAGAAATCGATGATCGAAGAAAGATCAACACGAAAAGCTTCAAAATCTTACTTCGTTATCTGAATGCTCAATGAATCGTCAAATACACGTGTATCAATTAAATGATACTCATAATGAGATATAAATGGAAGTAAGAGAGTGTCGAAGAAATGACGACACTGCCTTGCCTGAATCGGTACGACAAAATGTGACACGAAAATGGTAATAAGGGAGTCCTGAGATCCCCCAATCGTAGGCCGAAAGAATAGATTGTATGCAAAGTGTATTCATATAACTCGTCTGTGCTAATATTCCCAAATAACAGGAAACGTTAATGGAACACAGTTATGCAATTATCCCATATCGTGTATCGTGCAGGTATTGCGTAAGCTTCTTATCGATCGAATATGTCGTCAACAACATTTAATCACATTCCGTTCCACCGAACATATTTCCTTTTTCAGGAAGATTATTAACAGAAGATCATCATCGAAAAAAACAAAAAAGACAGGAAAGAACAGATGGAGAGAGAACCGGCACAACGATCTATGACGTCGTAGAAATTTCAAGATTGTTATTTATGGTAGACGAATTTGCGTCTAGTCACGGCGATATTTCAACGAAAGTGGCATCCGGGGAGTGGTGGGTGCAGTCATGAAAAGCTACGGTGCCTATTCTCCATCGCGGCGAATCTTTTGGCTTAGCTCGCTCTTTCGCAGGGTGCACCGTGCCCTTAGCCGCCTTAGCTCGGCCTCCCCATCCCCCGAGACCGATTACATCGATCGTTTTATGGAACCGGTCTTGTTACACGATCCCGCAGGAACGTCTAAAACCTCTTCCTAACCCACCTACGTTCGCAGAATATACGTCCGAGCAACGAACAGTTGCAAGTCCGTTTTTCTTTCTTCGCAGTTCAGAAATACTTTTAACTCTGGCCAGGTGGAGTCTCGGGGAGTCTTCGTTCGTTGCCTATATTTTTCCCTTTAACGATTCTGCAAGTTCAATAATGTAAGTTTGATTGATGATCGATGTTAGATTCATGTAAATTCTGTCGACAGTAAATCTGTAGGACACTTGTTTTGGAGTTTTCTCAATTTCATCAATGAAATTTCATAGATGTTACCATAATGTACGATGTATTAATAATATATAATAAATAATAATAATATATATATAATATATGTAAACTTTTTTATATATACAACATATAAGTTTTTTTGTAAGTCCGAGTACTTGAGTTAGTATAGATGATAAGTAATGCGAAGAATTATTAGAAAAGAGTACTTGAGTTAGTATAGATAATAAGTAATGAGAAGAATTATCAGAAATGTTCAACATTTATAAATATATAAATCGCTAAATATATACAAGCCGCTTGAAAACTTTACTTTAAGTTTTACGACTCAAACGCGATGTCTCTAGTAATTGAGATCAACTCGTGCTCGCTTTTTACAAACTCTCGTTTACGTTCTGCTATTCGTCGTGCTACATTTCCTTCACATTTGCAAACGATAGATAATCAAGTTTCATTACGGAGCAATGCTCGCGAGACGTTGATGAGATTAAACGTAGAAACGTTCATTATCTGGTATTTACGAGCGTGTAACTTTATAAACGCTAAGTTTAAACTGTCTCGCAACCTATTATTGCGTTACGTCGTTATATAAAACTCGGTTAGTTATCGAACCATTTATGTAGTCGTATTTATTCGCGATGTTATCTGTATGTCATTTCGACACAACTACTTTATCCCGGAAATAAAACCATTTGAAAGTTATATCGTGAAATCGTTCAAGATATCTAGTTTCTTTGCGGATGCACTTAATGTTTTTGTCGGTCGGATCGTCCTTCGGGGACGATTAAATCGATTGCTTTATGGGGTCACTGGTATTTCGCAATCTTGTAGCAGACCTTAAAAATGATTCCAATATTTTTCCAGGTTCGAACTGTAGCGAGAATGTTGGAAATAATTTTTCCTTTGATTCAGATACATTGACTCTCGGGAAACTGTATCGAATTTACTTAAGCTATTAATCTTGTCGCGTGTAACGTTGGAAAATATCTCAAATTTGAACAAAGTATGAGTATCAGTGGATGATACATACATGTGCAATTTATGCATTTTATGCTATCTTTGCAACCAATAACCTGCACAAAAAGAAATCAAAAGTTAGAACAAATATGTCAAATGAAGGCAAATATATAAATTTCGTGTCAAATATCTGTCTTCTTCAAACACTATAAATTCTTTCTGTTTTCTAAAATCAGAACAAGGTTGAAATATAAGAATTCGAGAGTCGCACGTTGCATTGGTGTAACGTTTCTCATTTGCACAACTTTTCTCAATTACGTTTTCTAGATTCTAAATTTCAAACTGAAGTACATTTGTAACACTAAAATAAATCAATCTCTAACGAGATAATTTTTTATTTGTCAAGATGAAAACGTCAGTTTCCATAAAGATAATAACATAAATGATAAAATAGCAAAAGCAAGATACGCATGAATCAAAACCCATTGCAGAATTCCGCGAAATTGTTAAACCGTTGTGTCAATGCTCCAGAGATTAAGAGCATTGCATTATCTGTCTTGTTACTTTATTGTACTCGTTGTGCTTACCGAGGAGAAGGTACAGATCACAGATCCGCATCTTTCACGATATTGTCTGTGATTTCGAAACTAGACAAGAGATTTAAAGCTGACGTAAAAAATAATGGTAACAATATAACGATTATGATTATATTGAGCGACTTCCAATGCAACAGATATCTCCAATGGGAAATGTTACATCGATCGTTTCGCGTTAGCTGTTTACAGACTCCCCGAGGAACAACTAATACTCGTTTCGTTGCATGTTCACTTTAGTGCCTATCAAGCGTTCAATTGCATCTGTTAGTCTCTTGAATCGCGTTTGTAGGCTAGCGATGAAATGAGATATCAAATGCTACACACACGGTCGTTGAGGGATAGTTTAGGGCTAGGGGATCGACTCGTCTGTTCTTGTTTCCATGCAACATGTAAACGCTTTAATCTGAGCAAGTTCGTATTTCAGTTCTGATAAGAATTAAGTTCAACGTCCCTTGATTAATTTACATTTCTCCAAATTTGCTTATTTATTCATCTATTTGGTTGTATTAATATTTGTAAAAGAAGATTGTCTGATATACAAAACATAAATAATTATATAAATCCAAATGTATCCGTATGATTCATGCAATTGTAACGAGCAATATATTTCTGATGGTTGAAAGTCCTTGGCTATGTATAAGGAAGAAACATTAAGATCCAAACTATCTACGATTTCAGAAGAATAAGTCTATGTATTAATTATCTTATGTACTGCTTCACAACTTGAGATAGTTTAAGTATTAAAACGTAATTATACATAAATAGAGATAATCATCCAGATGCAATAAGAAATTAATCGCAAAAATTTTTGTTGAACTCGTTCAATTATATAACTACGTACATTAATTCCTTTCACTATAGTGTAAACACGTTTACTGCGGGTAAACATTTTATCGAATACAAACACATACTTGTGCGACTCGAGAAACGAGTTCCTATTGAAAAAGTTGCCGTTTACAGTTTACATCGTGTGCACTGTTCAAGATGCTTTTCTACTTACTTGGAATGCCAGTTTCGAACATCGAAATCGAGGAAAAACGAAGAAAGCACGGGATGGAAAGTCAAAGTCCATTTGTCCGCGATATTTCGCACGTCACTGCACACCAGCTTGTACGCTCTCGAGCGTGCGCTCAAGGGAATGTCGTGTTCGCTTTGTTGACAACTCAGTTTTTTTCAGGAACTTTCAACTCTAACCAAGATAACTCGTTCGTTCCTGAAACACAATTGATACTTTAGTCTATAAATTATTTGAAATTCATTTCGTTAAATTTTACTCTATTTAATTTGTTATATCACGAACTTTAGTTCCAATTACAATTATAAAAAGTGTGAGTTGAGTTGGAATTAAATGTAAGATTATGGAAATAATTGAATTCTCTGTTAGAAGATATCGAAG
Source organism: Melipona bicolor (assembly GCA_030673865.1). Lineage (NCBI taxonomy): Eukaryota > Metazoa > Arthropoda > Insecta > Hymenoptera > Apidae > Melipona > Melipona bicolor. Next base: position 375,108 of record JAHYIQ010000059.1, on the reverse strand, counting down.
TGATAGTATACGATAAGTTATAAATTTATGATAAGATGGAATTATGTTTGCAAAAGTGACGAACGATTTTTATGCATTTATATAACATTTCGATGAAAAAATATACGGACATAATAAAATATCCAAAGTGAACTGCTCGTTACAATTATTGATAAATAAAACGAATTTAAATTCTATATTATCTTTTGGGCGTATCCATTAAAACATAAATTTGCATGAAAATCTGTAATGTAGCAATAAATGAATATAATATCTTAAAATAAAATATGACAGAAAATAAGTACAAAAATTAAAAAAAAAAGTACCAATTTTAACTCTCTGTAACACGTAACTTACAAGTTATATATTCGTATCAACTTTTTTTTGTTCATCACTGTATAAGCACACATTATGTGCTATTCATATCGAAATTTCTTAAATGCTACGAACGAAGATCTGAAATTCGAAGATCTGACGTAAGCAATCGACGATCATTTCCGATTCACCTTTCAACCAGCCAATTGAATCGTTCGAAGATCATGATTATCCTGGCGCGATAGAGGGTCTTCTCTCGCTCGGAATGGAAATTACAAATCTTCGTATTTAAATGACTGCCGTGAAAAATGGAAGAGGCCGTTTATCGATAAGCGCGTAAAAAGTTCTGCGTAATGCGAATGAAAGATCGGAATCCGATAGGAGTGCAATAAGTACATTGGCCCGTCACTTGCAACCGGTCGCACGCTCATCCTGCTCCGCTTGCTTTGCGTCGCATCGTTAACCCATGCACGGAGTCTCGAAATTGCACGAATTATTTTTAAAAAATTGCTCCCTTTTCAGGCACGTGCTTTAGTCCTGCCAATTTTTTTTTTTGGCTTTTGCTTATCCTTGAATCGGCTTTTTGACGCAATCGATCGATCATCTCTCTCTCTTTTTTTTGTTTCTTGATAAAATTTGCCAGCGTTAGGAACTTTCAACATCGCGATACAAGATCGAACGTGGTCCTGTTTTCTATCTTCACGCGGCACGCGGTTCCAGAATCAAGGAATTCGATGCTCTCTCTTGGATATGTTTCAGCTGCGTCGTTCCCCCGAGATACGCGCAATGTTCTTACATTATACGCTTTCGCGCCAAGCGAAACAGGATTTTAGAGTTTGTCTGTGAAATTCAAAGATTTCTTGAGAAATTTTTAAACTTTTCATAAGTGTGAAAAACGAAACAATACAAAATTTGTTTGTAAACTCCACTTATTTGAAAAAAAATTGGATATCTGATTAAATGAACTTTTATCGATTCAATCCACTGGTCTGAACATATTGTATGAATGAAAGTGATGGGTAGAATGAGTGGGCTACTATCATATGAACTTCATAATTATATAAATTGATTGTTCTCAACAAGTTCATAGAATAGTTCATTTGTGAACTAAATTTTAAATTTACATTCATAGAACTCCATTTATATGAACTCGTCGAGAGATAATTAACTTATGTAATAATCATTCTGCCTGTCTGAATAATTTTTCATTCACATTATAACAAAAGTTCGCGTTCACACAAGTGGATTCAATCAATAAAAATTCATTTGACGAGATACTACTTAAATTTTTGTTCAAATAAATGTAGTTCGTGTAAACGAAATTTTTCTCTACGATTAAATGAATTTTCGTTCATTGACTGATTTGAACACGAGTTCCTGTAAGGGAAAACGAAAAATCGCTAGTAATAGCAGAATGAAATATTAATCGCAGAACGAACTATTCATCCCTCGATAAGTTTATATAATCAGAGTTTTACTATATTACGATATTAGTATATAATTTTCTTGAATTTTGAATTACATAACTCGAATAAGTACGAGAAAATAGACAATTATCTACTTGTTTTCATTTTTAAGTAAAACGTGCAATATTTCCATTTCTTAAGAAATAATTGGCTTACGTATTTTTTCACACTTAAAAGTCTGTTACAATAAGTTTTGTAATTAAACAGACAGACACCTGGCTACCCACTAGAAAATGAATCGTAATTGACAAGACTGTCATATGTTATCAACACTTGTAATCGGCCAATGTCGATAATTTCTATGAAATATTCAGAGTTGGATAGGGTTGTTAGAGTGTCGAAATTTCTCCGCCAGTTTATCGCGTATTCGCATTCATTATTGGAGGAGTCTCGAGTTAACGATCAATTAAGCGATCGCGGGTAATATGGAATGCCTGGCACGTAGTAATGGCCGCGTAAGGATCGCCAGAGCCACTGGAAGGAGAGCCAGTGGCTTCGCTTAAACGACGTTCTTGCCTTTGTATCCTTGAAGCCATCCATTATTCGAGATTTTGGGCTACGTACAGCAAAGTCGATCGTTTGTCCTTTCTCGTGTTACTATTTTCCCACGACTAGAAATTTGAATCGATACAGTGCGATTCGGTTAGAATTCTTCGCAATTTCATTCTTCTTTCTAAATTTAATACTTAATATTAATATTATGTAGTTTAAGTACAATATATTATTCAAATATTTCTAATACATTCGAAGTCGGAGCATTTTTGAAAGATTGTTTTCAATAGTTCAAAATTTCATTACTTACGAAAGATAGTTCACTATCGTCGTTTAAATGGAAAAGCACATTTTAAAGTACATATTAAAGTACGTATTAAATTCTGATACTAAGATATATTACTATGATATTTTTGAAAATATTTGTGTGAACATATTGGTCTATCGGTTCATCTATTGATCCATTGATTTTCTATCAGTTGCAATCCACAAGCAAAATCAAGAAAAATTGAAAAAAATTAAAATATTTCTAATTATGAAATTGCACTACTCGAGTAACGAATATTAATAGCTGAGATAACTAAGAAAAACGTAAATACGTATGATCAGATACCTAACCTATCAGTAGACACTGTAGAATCGATACCTTGATGAAAATAAATAGGACGTCATCTATTTCTCTTGCCACAAATTGAAATGCAATCTCCGCTTATACGATTTTAGATTTCAAATAGCACTTTTAATATATCACATATGTCTGATAGTGAACGTATTAACAATATTGGTAGTGAAGAATTAAAGTAAGATAAACAAATTTTCATGACTTTTTGCAAAAAGTTGACAAATTTTTATGACGCCATGTTTGCATCGTCAGTTATACCAAATCATAATGCATTATATTCTATAATAAAATAGCAGTTTTATCAGTATTTTATTCAAAAAATGAATTATTGATATTTATAACCAAATATTGTACAATCTGATGGCAAAATATGATTGTATACAGCAAAATATAATAAAGTAGATTATATGATGTAAATAATGAAGCACTGATGATGTTTATGACAAAGTATGACATGTTATTCTTTGATGACATGTTTATTAATACAATCATTAACACAAACCTTCTTCGTTGTCAAATTCCGTATAATTTCCATTTATACTGTCTGTATACATTTTTATACTGTTAGCATCACTATCTTCATCGTCAAGTACAATTATTCTTTCTAATTTGAACACCTTCGTTACTATCTTAATTTATGTTGGCAGCCATCTTACAGATTAGTCACTTCTCAAGAGTTAATCAAATCAACTATTATGTATTCTTCTTTTACATTTATATTCTTTCTCATTTTTTAAATCTTATTATAATCTCACATAATTAATTTTATTAATACACACTTACGAAACAAATGACAAAATCGAAAAATATTTTGTATTGGGCACTTTGAATATGTTGTATTCCCCCACCAATGAAATCTTGTTACATATTTATTATTATAATTTCGTCACTCCCCAAGGGTTATTAAAATCGAATATATATTCTTATTTTACATTTATATTCTTATTTTTAAATCTTATAAGTATACTATAAATTTCATAGTATAATTTTGTTATAATCTCGTACAACTGATTTTATTAATATACGAAAAAATTAACATAATTGAAACAATATTTTGTATTGGACACTATGAATATGTTGCATTCCCCGACCAATAAAATCTTATTATTTATTTTCAAATTTGGCCAATAAGAAGCATTTATTGTGATTTATACAGCATCATATATTCTGCAAGTTTTAATACGGATTGCGTCATACTGTGACTATCGTCGTCAAGAAGTGCGTGTTAAATTGAAAACTGTGTTATTTATAATTGTGCGTTTTTTTGATTAACAAAATACTGTCTAACGATATTCAGAAACTGTTTTTCCCTTCTACCACTTTTGTCGTAATACGAAATAACATTTAATAGCTATTGTATCAAAATCTGCGTAAAAATTAAATAGTACGTTAAACAGACAGGTGTGTTAGCAGTTTCGAATGTGTGAAAGAAGAACGAAATCCACGAAATCCAAGTCAACATTTTTTGTATATGTCTGAGATTCCGGTCATAACAGGTTTGTTAATACAAACTTATTTGGCCAATAAGAAGCGCTTATTGTGATCACGTGACAGTATTATATTATTTCTTTCCATAATTTGGCCAATAAGAATCGCTTATTGTGATCACGTGATACAGCGCCATATATTGCGCAAGTCTTATTACGGATTGCGTCATACTGTGACTACCGCCGTGAAGAAGTGCGTGTTAAATTGAAGTCTGTGTTATTTATAATTGTGTCGTTTCTTTGATTAACAAAATACTGTCTAACGATATTTAGAAACAGTTATTCTCTTCTACTTTCGTCGCGATGCGAAATAACATTTAATAGATATTGTATCAAAATCCGCGTAAAAATTAAATAGTACGTTAAACAGACAATTCTATTGGCAGTTTCGAATGCGTGAAAGAAGAACGAAATCCACGAAATCCACGAAATCCAGGTCAACATTTTTTGTGTCTGAGATTCCGGCCATAACTTGTTTCTTAAGGTAAAAATTTTGAATTGTTAACTATGAATGTCCTCGACCAATGATATCTTATTATTTATTTTCAAAATTTGGCCAATAAGGAGCGCTTATTGTGATCACGTGACAGTAGCATATTATTTCTTTTCAAAATTAGGCCAATAAGAAGCGCTTATTTTGCTCACGTGATCATATCATATTATTTCTTTCGAAAATTTGGCCAATAGAGAGCACTTATTGTGATCACGTGATACAGCGCCATATATTGCGCAAGTCTTATTACGGATTGCGTCATACTGTGACTACCGCCGTGAAGAAGTGCGTGTTAAATTGAAGTCTGTGTTATTTATAATTGTGTCGTTTCTTTGATTAACAAAATACTGTCTAACGATATTCAGAAACTGTTTTTCTCTTCTACCACTTTTGTCGTAATGCGAAATAAGATTTAATAGATATTGTATCAAAATCCGCGTAAAAATTAAATAGTACGTTAAACAGACAATTCTATTGGCAGTTTCGAATGCGTGAAAGAAGAACGAAATCCACGAAATCCACAAAATCCACGAAATCCGCGAAATCCAGGTCAACATTTTTTGTGTCTGAGATTCCGGTCATAACTTGTTTCTTAAGGTAAAAATTTTGAATTGTTAACTATGAATGTCCTCGACCAATGATATCTTATTATTTATTTTCAAAATTTGGCCAATAAGAAGCGCTTATTGTGATCACGTGACAGTAGCATATTATTTCTTTTCAAAATTTGGCCAATAAGAAGCGCTTATTGTGATCACGTGACAGTAGCATATTATTTCTTTTCAAAATTTGGCCAATAAGAAGCGCTTATTATGATCACGTGATCATATCATATTATTTCTTTTCATAATTTGGCCAATAGAGAGCACTTATTGTGATCACGTGATGATACAGCGCCATTATTGTGCAAGTCTTATTACGGATTGCATCATACTGTGATTACCATCGTGAAGAAGCGCGTGTTAAATTGAAAACTGTATTATTTATAATTGTGTCGTTTCTTTGATTAACAAAATACTGTAACAATACTCAGAAACTGTTTTCCCTTCTTCTAGGAGATATAATACTTCCACTCTTGTTGCAAGTGTATATGAAATGACATTTGAATAATCCTGCATCTCATTGCATAAAAATTAAATAGTTAAATAGACAGTTGTGTCACCAGTCTCAAATGTGTGAAAGAAAAACGAAATCTATGAAAATCCACGTCTTTGGTCCACGTCAACATTTGCTGTTTGCTGCTGGAACTACGGTTAATACAGGTTTGCAGATGTTATATTAATGTTCTATGTCTTGTTTCTATATGACACTTTTGTTCTCATGAATACTTTAGAATAACCAAAATAATATGAATATCATTGATTAACAATTTTCAACACTGTAAATAATTAGATAATATATATTATAAAATGGAAAATGCGCTTTCGGGCTGCAAACAAAGTTGTAATGGTTTTTAGCCAGTGTGAATATTATGTATATATATCTTTCTGGTTATATAGCACGTAACAGTGCTGCCAATTCAAATAGTTTTTCGTTCAAGACATCTAACAGGATGTAGATGCTGTAAACTATCTAAAAAATATACATAGATATTGTATATATTATACATATATTATATATGTTTTACATATAGGTATCATATATATTTATAATATTTCAATAAATTTAGTTAATCTATGGCCCATATTACTACTGGATGAAGTATCTGCCGTCAGAGGATTAAAATATAAATACAGGAAAAAGTTTCAACTTCGGAATCAAAGCAGCTGCTTAGGTTATTTAAAGCGGGCGATATGTATAAAAATTGACGATACAAAAAAAGATTTATTAAATGAACAAAAATCATTCAATCCTCTCGTTTCGCGACCACGTATCCAAACATTAATCATATGTATAAATAATTACATATTAATTTTAATCATTCTTTTCAATTTCATGTTCAGTATGAGAGAGCAATACGAAAGATATATATACATAATATGGGACAGTCTTGGTCTATTTATTAGTTTGGCAGATATTTTAATTTTAATTTACAAAATCTGTCCTATGACAAGGACGGGAGCAACATACTTGCGTTCACAATGTCCTTGTCTTACATGCGATAGGTTTATAGCTAGTCACCAAACTATTCGATAGCAATTTCGACATAAATAGCTTGATATAATTTTGTAGAAGTTATACAATTCTATTTAAGAAATGTCTGTTAGACTTTTATGCATTCTTTTATAGAAAAAAATATTTACGTCACTATACCATTTTTTTATATCACAGATATAATTCTTATTTATAGATTATAACCGGTCACTTTACACGCATTGCTCTAAATTTCGCAAAATAAACAAAAACGCCCTCGAGATTGTATTGTAATCATTTAGATTTAATATCTGAATAGCGTTTTCCGACACTTGAGAAATTAATTCATCTAGATTTAGATGCAAAACACCGGGCACGAGAAAATATACAGTTCGCTATCGAAGGCAATATTTTTTGGTTGGCAGGCTAATAAAGCATAAACCAGTTCGATAATTAGCAGGGCTCCACCTCGTGCGCAAAATGTGCATCGCGAGAGAAAGTTTCGCTGGACATGATGATATAAAGGGCCTCGTGTACGTGCGTAGTCGCAAGAAATAATGAAGTTGCGCCGTATGTTTCCGATCGTATGTGCGGGCAAAATGATAAAAAGTACGTAGCGTGCGCCGCGATTTGTTGCGTTCGATAGTTTACAGCGCCGGTGGAATCATTTAAAACAAGAAGGAGATCGCTGCGAACGGAAACATTCCTGCGGCCACGCGCCGGCAAAAGACACGATTTATTAATGAGCAAAGTTCCTCGTCTAACATTTCGCTAAGTAGATATATGGATGTTAGCTTTGAAATTTCGGATGAAATGTGGCCGTGAGTTTTATCGGACTCCGCGAGAGCCATTTCATTTCTGCCTCCTGCTCGAAACCCTCTTTTTCCCAGACGTCAGTGAGAAGTGTGCTCGCAAAGTCACGATTGAAATAATATGACGAAAACGTGGCAAATTTCTTTGCGTTTCTCGCATTTCACATCGGAGTGAAATAACAAATTTTTTTCGCGCGTCCAGATCAAACGGAGGAACGCTCGTTCGATTAAAGTGTTGGTATTCTCATCGTTTATCACATCGATATACAATATTTTATTTTTCCTGCGTATCATTTCTTCGTGTTGGAAAACAAAAAGTAAATAGAAGATGCCAAATTTGGCGAATCAGTTGTGTCGCTGGAATTTCAAAGGAAGGAAGATTTGAAGTGATTATTGAAACAAATGCTCATTTTGCAGAGTTAGACATATCTTACTATATGAGATTAAAAAGTTAGAAAATATATCGAGAATAAAAAAAGTGAAATTGATGTTTTGTGCATTTTGAAACTTAATTTTTCCAAAAACTATGCCTCAGACAAAAAAGTTTTATCGTATTTAATGAGGAATCGTCTCGATCATCCACTCGTTTCTCGGATAGATTCTGAACGTCTAGTTAATTTCTTTCAGAACTAGCGCGTGAGATGAAGCCGCGGATAGAGTTTAAGGAGGAAATACTTGGCAATGTCGAATCAAGTGTTCACCTTATTTCAATCAGATCGTATCTATGCAAATACATCGCCATACAGCCTGGTGACCTGACCTGAGACACCCGTATCCGATAAGCAGTGGAACTGCATCCGATTTGAAATGGAAATCAATACCGAAACAAGCTTCGCATCGACCCGTTCCGGTTTCCCTTCTGGTTCGAACATTCATCACTTTACTTGGATACTGTGATAAATTTCCAGAATTGAAGCGCACGTCGAACGAGTGTTAATTTTCACTGACAATACGTATAACGTATATAACGTTTATGAAACAGCACCAGTCGCCCGGAGGATCGCTTGGCACTTTCTCTTTCGATTGAGAATGAGATCTGACTCGGAGCTGGATGAAACTGGCAAGTTCAAAGAACGATAAAAAATGATAGAACCTATTCTTTGTTTGGCCGTGGTAACTTTGAGGAATTCAAAGTTTGGTCCTTCGAGAACTGACTCGAAAAGAATTAGGCTGTGTCTTTTTAAAAAGAAATAGTATTTAATTATTGTATTTTTTACTGAAGAAACAACATGAAGAACATGGATCAAACTTTTGAGAACTTTTGGTTGATTTTAGCATTTTTTTCTGTGTTAGAAATTCAAATTTCTTTCTTAAGGAGATAAACATTCGATGGTGGTTTCACCTTTTAAAAAACTGGAGTTTCCACAGCTAAAGAAAAGTATGAATGTACTATTTTTGGTTCTTGAAGTCTGTAAAGTTTTCTTCGAATTGAAGTCAAACTGTTCCTTCTTTAATTAATTTGATCGAAGGAGCTGCGTTCGTAAAGTCTATATAATCCTAAATAATCTCGCTGAAAAGTTACTATAATAGAGTTGGAAAGCATCGATCGTTCGACAACTCTTCGGTAAGAACGTCGTTCTTACGTAAGAGATTTTGCGTGTGTAAAGTTTCTTGGAATAGAATTAATAGGTCAATAGTTAGCAACTTTCAGAGTTCAAGTATGTTCTTCATCATAACACGGAACCGTACAAGTCTGTCTTTCTTCTTTTTTCTTTTTTCGATATGGGTAGAAAAAAAATTGAGCTTTGGAATAGTCTTACTTTTTATTGGAAACAGATACTCAATTTATTGTGACGATAAAACTTGTAAAACTTGGAGATGAATTTATAGTTATATAATATTTAATAGTTGTATAATTCCAAGAAGCTGTTATATACTTAATTTTCCTGGTTTAGAGGAAAGATTAAATTTCCTGGATTTTTTTCATAATTTCCGGTGCACGAGATGTTATATATAAAACAACAAGTATTTCCAGGCTCCCGTTTCTCGGTCATTAATTTTGCAGCCACTTTGATAATATTACCAATGACAGCAAGGACTTTTAGGGAAACTTATTTTAGGACACTATCTCGTGCACTCAGAGTTATTAAAAGTAAAGTCAATTCAGTCTAAATTGTTTTACACATTTCCTGGAGATTGTGTAATTTTTTTCAATTAATTTCCAAGTAAATGAAAGCTTCGTTCGAAATTTTTAAAAATTCTGCGTCGAAATGTATTCAAGTTGCTTTCCTGATTCCTTGTGTGATTTTTGCAAATTTACAAATGTTGCATGTATCATTTCTTGAATGCTATTTAATGAACAAGAAAATAAGAATTTTGTAATGAACAAAAAATACTGGATGGTATAGCTATAGTTGATAGTTTCGATTTCAAAACGGTGATGTTGCTTCGATAATAACATATATACATGCACATACATCAAAGATAATTCACTGCGCGACAGACTCGAAATAACTATGAATAATTTAACTCAACGCAGTCTCGTGATCGGTCGGCGGTTGGTTCTCGGTATGTAACTCGTTACGAATTCGAAATCGTTTTTCGCATCGGGAATGCAACGCAGCTACCATTGTCAAAGTTACATTTGCATAATCCTCCGCATTCGTACTGAAAGTTTAATTACGTTCGCCGAGTATTCCAAAAACAACTCGCGATCACGGTAAACGCTCTCAACCATCAGCGATCACACGAACGTAATTGGGTTGCAAATATAATATTATTTAGCACATTCGTAAAGTGCATTTGCCAACTTGTTACGTCAAATATCGATTTCGTTCGAACCGCGAGTATCATTGTCTTCGCGCATTTACGCCTGGCAATTTCGCGTGGAATTTTGCTTGTTGCGTATCCAGAAAGTTTGAAACGTTCGAATGTTTCAAATATTTTTCGTCGGGGCAGAGAAGCTGGGAAGAGAATCCAAAAATTTGATAATTTTCGTAAATCTGAAATCAATGTAAGTGAGTTTGATAATAATTTCTATCGCTTTAAACGATGATAGTCACGTTATTATTGATTTTGCATTGATTTACGTATAATTGCGAAATTTATGGTATTACTAAAGTAACTTTTGACAGAGGTTGTGCAGATGTCGTCATCCCTGAGAGATTGAAGATCGATTTTCCATTAACATATTCCAATTCCAATTCTTTTTAATCGATTTCTGTTATTAAAGTTTTTTAATACTGGAGCGAAAAGGAATTCTAATGTCATTGTTATTTCAACTGGATTGTATAATTTCGCAAAATTTCGAGAAGATGCCGTTTTAGTTGATAAAAACTCTCTCTTATAAAGACATATAACAAAAATTACAGAGAACAAAATCAGAAAGTAGTACAATTTATATTTAAGGCAGCAAGCTAAGTTTAATATAAAGGAGAGAAAGAGAGAAAGATTAATTAATAGTAAATTACCTTAATTACAACAACCACCAAATTGGACTGATTTCGTAATCCAAGTCGTTACTCTTCAAAGAAGTAGAAGCAAAAAAGTGAATTTGTTTTTGTATATTAATTCTCATAATCCTGTTGGAGAAAAAATCTGGACGTGTGACAAAATTCTTTTTATTCTTTAAAATAGGACAAATCGTATTTAGAACTTGCGTCATAAAATTTCAAAGTTCATTACTTTAGAAGATTCATTCTACTTCTGAAACGATAGTTAATGATTTTATAAGAAAAAGTACCCTTTTCTTTTCTACCGCGTCGATCGTCTGACATCGATTGGACGTAAAAAGCGAACGATGCTACTTGGTTTGTGAAACGAACGGTCGTTCGATCAATAGAAAGAAAAAACGGACAAACACTCTGTACTAAGAATCGCCCGCAGCACGTTTGCAAGAAATTCCCCGACTCGCGATTTGCTTGGAAGTCGGGTTTAAACTTAGCGTTACACTTTCACGATGAAACACTTTGTCGATTCAAGCAACCATTTATGGCTGGCTTAATTTAGCTCTCAGTCGGCTTAATTTCATTCTGTATTTGTTGCGGTGTTCGTTTAACGCGATATCACGTAGGCGAAACACAAAGATCTAAGGGCAATTAAACTGTGGATAATTTCGAGGGGAGAACCCACGAAATGAAATTTCCCCTCCTCCTCCTCCGCGTTTCAAAGATGAAAGGAAATAAAAGAAGGAAGGTTTCGCCTCGAGACTATTCAATTTCGTAATCCGATTTACAGTACGATTGCGGCAAGTAGAAAACTTTCGATTTATGTATAACATGTTTGGGACCAAATCCTCGAGAATCCTGATCCTCCACGATATCACGAGGAATGCAATTTCCTCTAGAAAAACACACTCACGAAATGCAGCTGCTCTTCGTCCTGCCCTCTCGCGATTACGAAAACACAAAAATATGTACGTAACGACTTCTTTCCTCTTTCGAGACGTGTTTCCATAAATATTTGCAATTTGGTCAATTTGCTACAATGCAGAGATGAGAAAAAGTCTACAACAGGAGCAAATGGAAATGGTCCTACACAATTTTTTGAGAAATTATACGTTCCTATTTTTCTCGGATTATTTTTGCGATTATTTTTATATCTTTTTCTGCAACAGAGTTTCTAAATAGCGTACAAAACGTTTGACTTAATTCCGTAAGGTCCATCTTTGTAATTCTTAGCAAATTTTACATGCAAGAATAGAAATTGTTTTCGAAAAATGACATTTCGTACAAATTTAAATGTTTGTAAAGTGAAAGCTGTGATATAGCGAAAAAGTAAGAAAAGAGTGTTCGTTTTCTTAAAATTTAATGAGCTAAAAGAGGTTCGTTTTTGGCTAAGACTCTTGGTACTACAAAGTTTTGTTCATCCATACTAGGTTTCACAGAGAAAACGCCTTATCCTTCTGTAGCGGCCTAGGATTCCTCAACTACGAGTTTCGAACACTGACTAGCACAAGCCGCAAGTGGCTGCGCGCCTATCGATCTCCGACGTTAAGCAAGCAGTGTGCGGAATCCCGCTAGGATGGGTGATCATCGGGCTAGTGTTACAATAACAAGCGTCTGAAGTTAAGGAGTCGCTGATGATGAGTCTAGGCAGTGACTCCGAGACGAAACGCATCAACCACTTTCTTCTCCCACTCAATACCCCAAGTCCATTCGACCTTCCATCCAACATCCTTACCTTCCTAACCCGACACTTCTTTAAACTCAGATACTTTTCAAGTTCTAAAGTCCAGAATCTCGTGCTGCCAGTGTTGAACTGTAATCTAACGAACGATTGTGTTTTTCCGATTCATCATAATCTACAGAACAAGAGGAATATCACATTGTTGAAGTTTCATCGAAGAATCGAGTTCCAATATTTGGCACACCAAATGCTTAACGCTCACGAAGAGATTTTAGATAATTATTAAGTCTAATAACTGTCTTAAATATCTTAATATCCTAATTATTACAAACAGAATGTGCTGTAAAAATCACACGAAAAATGGACACTTCTCATTCCGTGCCGTTGCTCTTCTCCATCGTATTCTATTGTAAATTTCAACGTTTTCTCGTCTCTGTGGCACAGCTAGCCCTCGAAAGTGTTCAGTCACCGGTGGGCACGAAATAATCCAGGTATGGATCCATGCCAAATAATTCGAGGAAGAATCAAAGAAACATTCGCAAACGTGGCAGCGCGGGGAACGCGCGTTTGCACGTCCCGTTGAATTACCAGGTTACCGTATCCACGGGCAGATGGTTCGTTACGTGTTAGATCTAGCCCGGGTTAGCCCATTTAGCAAAGCCAACCAAAGCAGCTTTTCCTCGGTGCATAAACACAGAAAGTTTCGAAATGGCAACCGCGTTGTTGCCGCGAAATTTATACGCAGCCGGGTCCGGTACTTGGGCGCGTACCGGCGGCGGCGGCGGCGGCGGGTTCCAAGTAATCACTTTCGCAGCGCGGAACGAGCTTTCAAAAGTAACGTCGTAAAAAGGGGCAGGGCGTTTTTGTCCGACGGACGTTCCCATCGGTGCACGCGGCGCTGCTGCCCGCGGCGATATGATACACCGCGAGGAACAAGGGGTTAAATCGGCGAGAGTTTCGAAAGGATATTTCCGAGCAATAGGGCCGAAACGGTCCTATTTAGAGTTATTCGCCGGGAGTTAATTAAAATTTCAAGATCCGCGGGAAAGTTGGCTGAATGAAAACAGCGGCAGCGGCCGAAGTTAATTATTCCATCCGGCGTATTAACGTTCGGACGGAAAGAGAGAGAGAGAGAGAGAGAGAGAGAGAGGAGAGAGAGAGAGAGAGAGATGGAGCCCCGTCGGCTGCCAAGGGTTACCGTGTCTTTTCTTTTCGGACAATGGCACTCGTTTCGGGATGAATATCGGCGAGGCAGTAATTGAAACTTCCTACAGCGACACCGGCGGGCCGGAAGGGGGCTGCTGTTTATCCGTAAGGAGCGTTTCTCAATAAGCTCTACCCCAACCCCACCCCCACCCGACCCCCTCGGAACTTGGACGATTTATCTTTGATGTTTGTTACCGGTTTCGCTACGTAGCCCGGTCGACGCTAAGTAAACTCTAACGGTGTGGCCGATCCATTAATTAAGTTAATTAACTCTAGACAGGTAACACGACGGTGCTATGGACACCGAGTAAACTCTAATGTCGGCCTAGAAACCGACCAGCATTATGCTCTACATACGCACGTAATTACACCGGGAGTTTCGTCGGATCGGCACGCCGCGCCACGCTACATCTATTTTCTTGCGTTTCGGCTTGGCAATTAACCTTCCGTTTGCAACGCGGTTTGCAACTGGTCCGTTCCGTCATTGACGACCACCGTCCCGTTTTCGTCGCCGTGTCGTCGTCCCACGCCCGTGTCCACCACGTGTGCGAACCACCAGTTTTCGTTTTTGATTCTTTTCCCCCCTCCCCGTGACACGTATTTTGCACAGTGGTTGAAATTGTACAGTACCGACTGAAGTTTTACGTCGAAGCGTGAAACATTGTCACATTCTCGGTGTTTTAGTTTAGCAGACGGTTCGTAAGTAGCAGTTTCGTTCAATACTACTTGCTTCTCTGTTTCTTACTGACTATACTTGATTATATCCATTCGTTGACAACGCAAATACGCAGCATTCTTCGGAGTAATGTCAGAAACAAATAAAGCAATTGCGAATGAATCTTCAAGAAGCTGCGAAAAGTAATTTCGATTAAATTTCCTTTGTTTTTAATAACTTTAAGTGCACGAGATGGCGCGTCGTTCAGTCATGTTTTCTTTAAAGTTCTCGTTTTACAGCGATTCATTTTAAAGGTGCTTTGGTAATATTACTAATGGGCGAAAAACGAGGACTCGCGACTTAGTTTACACACGGCGCACTAAACGTAATTAAAAATAAAGGAAATTTATTTTTAATTACTTTCCATTGCTTTCGCGAAATTAATTGTCCGAGTTAATCTTTGATCCAATAAAAGTTTTATCGTCGGAGACGTAAATCGAAGAGAGAAACAGAAAGTTGCATGCAAACTTTCAGTCTGTTCGAATTTCTTCTTATTTCTTGCTACCGCTTTTATGAATATTGCACACGCGTGCCCTTTCTTAGGCATTCGTATTTTCAACGACTGAGTATAATAATCGGTCGAAAGCGCCACACCTCGGCCGCTATATCTCGTAAAACACACGGTTTGCTTTTTATCATCTATAATTTTTATAGAAGGAGGAAAAAAAAACAGGTCTTTGTTGCAAAGTTAATTCACTCGGATAGCCACGTTCGCTGTTCTCCTTTTTTTCTTTTGCCCCCTTTCATATTTTTACAGAGAAACCCTCCCTTTTTCACTTTCGAATTTGATTTTTATCCACATCAAAGAGATCTAGCGCTTTTCGCTCTTCGTTCACCGCGATATTTCCAAGCTCCATTCGTAATAGATTATTTTTGCTCCAGTTTCGTAGCTTAGCTTCCGTTTTTTCCTTTTTTCTCTCTCTCTCTCTCTCTCTCTCTCTTTCTGCAGTACGCAACGCGTGCGATTCACGCATTTTCCTGGCGAATCTAATCTGATGTGGAACGACGGAGAACGGACCTATAGAAATGGGAAATAATATCGCTACTATGTTCGAAAATGAACGACGAACGATTGTAACTCGCGCATCGATCTATCGACTCGAGCAGTTTTATCTCGCGCTGTTTTTACGTACGTCTAAAATTTGGACTCTGGTTCGCTTTACCTTCGTAAAACAATATTTATTCTTTTAGTAAAAATTGAACTCTAGATAGAAACGCTGCTCGAATTTAAAGCAAACGTTGTCTCGCATTTACAACGCACGGTTGTATATTTTCTTACACTCTTCGTATTTGCACGGATAACTTTATATTTATATAAATAACGATGAAAAATTGCCGGTATATTTTTATCGAACTCTGAGCAGACGAAACGTTTGGATTTCTCGAGTTCTCGTCGTCCAACCTTAGTAATCAAGATTGTAAGTTTTGAAAGAGAATTTCAGTCTTCAAGGCCACGATCGATCTAGTCATGGTCAAAAAAGGTTTTCAACGTGATCCAAAGACATTTGAACTTTTACGATTCTCGAGAAAGCAGAGGTTTTGACTGTTTCACGAATTTATAACAGCTTGAAAGAGTCAAAGAGATAGTTGCGCGAAGCATTCGGTTCGTTTGAAACTACTTAATTTTTATTCGGGAATTCAACGCAAGAATCATCTTTTTCAGCGTTTATTTAGGCATTTATCGCGTAGCAACGTCAGTTTTTCCATCTCGTCGGTGAAACACTACTGCTAACTGTCAACTACAGTATGTTTGTGGAGATTGTGGTATTATGAAAATACGAATCAGTCTGTAATGCGCATTAGCTTTCAGGACCTTAGTATCCTCGGTTCTGTCGAGCAACATAGTCCTCCTTGTGATAAGTGCAAAATGTGCTAAACGCTTCGAAGCGGTGTGCTATCATCCGAAAGGTCTTAAAATGACTGTAAGAACTGCAGCAAAATATTTGCGCAAGTCCCCTCAATTCGTCGACAAGTGGGTGCAACGTTACAAAGAGACAAAATGTGTGGACGAACTTCCCGATTGAGGTTCGAAGCGAGTTGCGACGAAAGGTGAAGAGCGATTATGCGGCTTTGTTCAAAAAATCTAAACCTCTCCTTGCGTAGAGAGCAAGCTCTTTTGGCAAAAGGGGAAATAGACGTTAGTATTTCAACACTGAAACGTCGTTTGAAGGAGAATAATATTGCATGGCGTAGCACAGTGTCAAAACCGCTGCTTTTAGTGAAAGCACGTTGAAAGTGGACACACGGAAATATTGATCGTGATTGGAGTGATGTATTCACTGACGAATCTTCTTTTGGGGCTTTAATTCCTATAAAGCGATCGTGATCTGCTTATAGTAAACCCATCGTCGAAAGAATAGTTCAACATCCACTGAAAGTGCATGTTTGGGGCTGTTTCAATGTCCGAAGTTTTGGAACATTATGCATATTTACAGACACTTTAAATGCCTAGAAAATGATTAAATTATACGAAAGAGGTCTGTTGACATCTGTAAAAATACTAAACACGAATGGATTCTTCAAGAGGATGATGATCCCAAACACCAAAGTCGAGTTTGCACCGAGTGGAAAACAAGAAACGGTATCAGAGTATTGGACTGGCCATCCCAATCCCCCAATCGAAAATGTATGGTCCATCATGAAGTATAAACTTCGAGGAAAACGTATTTTAAGCCTGAAAGCTCTTGTTCGGCGTGTCACATATGCTAGAAAAACTAGTTGAAAGTGTGCCTAGACGGTGTCAAGCTGTAATCGATAACGGTGGAGATTGGACACACTATTAATTGAGTGCGCATACTTTCGGATTATAAACAATTTTTTTTTTTTACAAAAAAAGTTAATTTTAAAGAGGTGTCGCGTCCACGCTCTTGTGAAACATACTCTGTATGTCGAGGGTATTAACGTAACTTTAGAACAGAGATATATTCAGAAACATTGCCACTGATTTTTTATCGAGATATCTGCAACAGTCGAGGGCGAGTGTCTGTAACGACGTTTCAACGTTGAAACCAACTAGGGTACGTTCGCAACGATCGGTGTTTCGCGCGATTTAATTCGAGAAGTAGGTGGTTCGCGCGCAACCGACTAAATTACAAGCAGAAACGAGGTTGCGTAGGAACGCGGGGCTGGGTTGATACGCAGTCGGCCAAATTACATAATTACTCAATCGTGGAATTCCTGCGCGGCCTCTGGTTGTTACGCGCGGAATGTATAGATATTTAAATGAGAGCGCGGTCGAGACTTGGCGGAGTTGACCGCGAAACAGGATCAAGGGATGAAGTTCTCAAAGAGAAACGCGTGGCTGGTTCGTGGTCGAGGGGAGCGGTCGCCACTTGTATACGTGTTACACACGAAGTTTCAGTTTCGGGTTAAGATATTCTCTGGTGTGACGTTTCCCGGACAACGTTAAATCTTTGTGAATTACGATCCTAGCTGTATTTCACAACGGTATGAGATAACAACCGAAGGTCAAAACCGGTCGACGTTGACGGCGGTGGATATGTGTTTTTTTTTTCTTTTTTTTTTCAAAACCAAACGGCGCGAATATCGCGAAACCTCCTGAAACAAAAAAAAACAGAAAAAATCGCGTAATTTTCGCGAAACAGTGAAACGTTGCAAACGTACGTTGTTCCATAGTGAAACGAGCGATAAAGCGACTGGATAAATGATCGAATAACAATTACTTCTGGATCGTTGTTTCTTTTTTGTTCGACGAGACGAAGCCCCGCCAGTGTGTGTATAAATCGCAAGAGCGCGCGGAAATCTGAAAATGCACTTTTGAAAATCGCGTCTCGGAACGAAAGAGGAGATATTTGTCTGCGAGCCGGTCGATTTATCTGGTCTTACGTTTACCTTCAAACTCTATTTCCGATCGGAAACGTATTTACGTTCTCTTTCGGGGGAGGTTCGCCGCACCGATGAATCGTCCGGCTTAACGGGACGTAATATTCTCGAGCGGCTATCAGAAATTCACGCTTTCTCTTTAACGTCGGTGAGGCTGCATTTAAGTTTGTTTTACAGAGGTGGGCGAGCGTGATATTTACAGAAAACGTTCGTAGAATACCTTTTGTAGAATAAGAGCTAAGAAATGGTGAAACTCGATTTTGCACATCTGGAGGACTATGATCACGAGATCAGTTCAATTATTTGTGTCCAAAGGGAATAAAAATTTTTTGCTACTTATTTTTCTTCTTACAGAAAGATAATAACTTTTGACCTCAAAACATGTAATACAAGCACCGATGGAGCAACGTAAAGTATAATTTTTACATGAAATCAAGACGTATTATTACGTTACGCGCACGTGGAATCGAGAAACAGTGATAAATTTCAATTATTTATGATCTTGCATCACACAATTCGTTCCCGTTCGATGAAAATTAATTCCAATCAGCCTGGTACCCGCGCAAAAACTAAACATCACCCCGGGGGTTAATGTTTTATAACGCGTAACGCGAGTGTATTTAATTGCTTCAAACTGTGGAGTAAAAAACGTAGCATTCCGCTCGTGTATAAATTACAAAATCATTCGGGGTCGCCCGTCCCCGATAAAAGAAACATAAAGCGTGTACTGTAACACGTTGAATCACTGTCTCTCGGGCCGTTGGCGATCCTCTCTCCCTTCGCGATTGCGCGCCTGCGTTCGCTGAATACGCGAACGCTTAAAAAATTTACATTCCGCGGGCGAAGAATCTGCGGTTATCTTTCGAAAATAAAAATGCGACCATTTTTATATTTTTCCGCGGGCGAACGTTCTCGAATTTGATTAAATTTCCGTTGCTGCACGTGGATGCGTTCCGACGGAATTCATCGGGCCTCCGGCACGTTTTACGGACCTCGGACAGAAACTATCGATTCGTCGTCTGGAGTCTCGCGGACGCTAGCGGAGCCGAGCCGAGTCGAGTCGAATCGCCGAGGCATTAGCGACCGCGTTAAATTTGGGACGCGCTAATAACGTCGAACGCGCACACACCGCGCCAGATAAATATGTATGACGTGGTAAAGCTCCATTCATAAACAAATCACTTTGGCGTCCGTTTGTTTGGATTTGCAACACAATGGCGGACAATAAAGTACAATGCAGTACGTCATCTGCACTTCGCGGTCCATCCGCGCGCATAACTCCCGTATTTGTCGATACGCTTCAACAATACGCCGCGTTGCGCGTTCGATTCTGCAAAATTGTCGGCCAGCCTGATTTTCCCCGCAACATTTAACAAACTGCGGCTATTTAGCCGGTCGATTCTCGCCGAGAGCGGACGCGGTGCCCCGTCCGGACGTGGAAACGAGCGATCGAGGAGTTCGAAATAAGGGCGCCAAAATTCTGGAGCTTTCGTTTCGATCGTCATTGCATTTTTACAGGTCTTTACATTGCCGATAATTGCATTGCAACGATTCTTCATTTTAATACACAGAAAATGATATTTCTCGAGGGAGTTCTTCAATTGTAATTTTTTGTAATGCTAAACATTGCTAACGATCCGATCGGATGCGACCAGACGAGCGATAGTCAAAAAGTACATAGTAACTTTACCTGCTTATGAAATTCGTACGAGAGGAACTTTTATAAGAAGGTATTTTAAAGTGAAACGAAATTTCGTGTTCAGTCAGTAGGTCAGTGCAGCGACTATAAATATGCCGATAGCATTGCTATTTACGATATGGGGCGAGAGGCTGTCGTTTGACACACGACGTGTCAATTAGTTGGAAAGTTTAAGGTTGATTTTGAAAACTAGCAACTTTTGTGCTAGACATTATAATTTTATTCTGTTTAAACTTTTTTCTGCTCGCCGCTGGCATTTAACATTGGAACTAATTAACCAAAATGGTTAAAACTTTTTGTAGAAATTTTAGATTAAATGTAAATATAGATTAATATTTATTTAATAACAAATTTAGTGCTGGTGATTAAACGAGGTACACTAATATGCGCTTACAACTCAATCAACTCTTTTTCAATCGACACTTTCTCACAACTCAAATCAACTCTGTTTTTACAACTCAATCAACTCTTTTTCAATCGACACTTTCTCACAACTCAAATCAACTCTGTTTTCAACTCGCTCGATTCTCTCCTTTTTTAAAAAGGAAAAAACGCCTCGCGCCAACGTTACGCTTCTCCCATTACATTCTTCCTTTCTTCGTGCATTCCTACGATCGGCAAACGCTACAGTCTACATCTAGTATAATTAAACGCAATTAAAGACACAATAGCTGCTACAGGCTGTGACTCAACAAACGACCTATGCGCTATTTTTGTTATTTTCAGTTATATCTCTGATATAAATTGTCGGCAGTATACGAATGCAACCTATTTATTTTTTTCACTCTCCCTCGTACACGCGAACGGATCATTGAAATTTCATTCCATTTGCGAACGAACTTTCGCTTCGGAAGTTAACCGCGACGAACCAAAGTCAAAAGGACCGAAGCTTCGGAACAGAAATAAAAAATAAAAAATAAAAAAAAAGAAAAATCGCGCGACGCGGCCGCGGTTAACGATTTCACGCGGAAACAATGGCGTTTCATGAATTCCGTCATAAATTCCGACGGACACAACGGGGAAACGCCGCGATAAAATACAATTAAACTTCCAATTAGTTCGGTGGAAGGCGGGCGGGGGAGAGGGTGACAATCGTTTTCTCTTTGTCGTTTCATTTTCACCCGATCGTGTTGTAACGTTCACAGATTTTTCAACGGCTGGGGAGCGATAAACTTTGCGACAACAATCGGACCGCCGATCGAATAGAATAATCAAGCTCGCGTTTCAACGAGGAACGTAGGACCCGATCGATCCGGTTCGGAGGAGTCCTGTCGAATTTCCCGATCGTTTGCGAGCGGTTGGTCGGTAATTTTACACGGACGATCATTCCCATTGGCGGGCGGGCGCGTTCGCTGTCAATTTATCATAACCGAATAGAGGATCGCCGCAATGCATCGCTCCTGCAGGACCGGGCCTCGTGACGAGACGCTAAACACGCGATTATGTGCCTCCATTATTATGCCACCAAACACACGGACGCCGCTTCGTGCTTGCTCGTGTGTTTGCTCGCGACCCTCCTCTCTGTCTACATATCTGCTGTTCCAGTTGCTCTTCCTTTCTTCTTTCCCCCATTGTTTAATTGTTTAATCACATCGCTTGATTGACGATGCTCGTTTTAGATTTTAACCAGATTATTTTAGATTTTAGAATATATATATATGTTATCTAGCTGAAAGTTTGAATATGCTTTGGTTAATCGATTAGTTAGGTTTGTGTGTGAGGTACAGATATTTTCTAAAGGGAGCATTTAATATACAGTGTAGTATTTAATTAAGTAGTTAGAAAACGAACGTATCTATTGTTTCAATATGAAAATATAAAAGTACCAAAATGTACTAAACATGAAAATATCAAAAAGAATATCAAGGTTTTCTCAAACAGGAGCAGAATTTGCCTTTCTACACATAACAGAGTTTACATTATCAGTTTAATTAAATTATCATAACTCGAAATAACAAATTGTACTGTCAACCTGATCAAGATCGTTGCAGTCGATCGAAATAAATAGTCTCTCTAAAGTATTTAACATACAGTTGCTTTTTTCTATGGAACCCAACGATCATGAATGCCAACTTCTGCGCAGACGATATTGTTTTTTGGCACTTTTTAAAATTGTCACGACAATCGCCTGCGCTTTCTTCTGAAAATACTGTTATGTTTCGTACATTAAATACCTCGTCTTTTTTCCATCTCACGTTCAGAAATCTCTATCTAAAAAGCAACACCGTCTGCCATCAGCGATCAACGTTTTTCGAAATAGATCACTGGATGTTCCATCAGCGTTATTATTCGCTAGTTGATGAAACTTCGCGGAGCCGGAGGGGAGGGGTGGGTCGTTGCTTGGAATTGTAGAAGTTTAGAGACTCGCTCTGTACGTTAGCCCACCTTACTAATCTATTACGCGGTGATTATCCGACGTCGTGAAGTCGTGTGTCGGTCGTTTGAGCTCGTTAGCCCCGAACGACGGTGGTTCGGATAAAATTTGCTTCGATCCGATCGATAGAGCCTCGAGCCGCGAAGCCAGACCGAGATTTCTTGAAATCTAGGCAAATGGCAGACGAGACGAGTCTGGCAGGAACAATGTTGCCGGGAATATTAAAAAAAAGAAAAGAAAAAAAAATAAATCGCAGTTTCAACGGACAGCGATAAAACGCTGATACCGCTGGGGTACCGCCCCCCGCCCCCTCCTCGTTCCCTTCGATCGCTGTCAGTGGCACTCACAGAAACGTCGTTGCCGCTCGAGGACACCCCCGATATTTTCTCCGTAATGTAATTTCTCCGCTAGATTTTTCTCGGGTATCCGATTCGCTCGACCCCGTTTTCGTACCCGTTAAATATCGATCGCCGCCCTCTTCCGCTCTTACCACCCCCCTCACCCCTCCCCTCCCTCCCACGAGACAATTAAAGATCTTATCGTTGATAACTTGGACGGCATAAAAATGCTGTACGTAAGTATTTCTCGAATCGTTTAACCGTGTAAAGCAAAATTACGCTTCCTTCCCACCGGTACGACCGGTTAAAAATCCGATTGCCGGCGTCGTCCTCGAGTCGCGTCGCGAGAGGTATTCGATCGATGAGGCAATTCGAGCTGTAATTCGTCTCCCCTGTATTAAAATGTGTAACACTTGTAACAAATTGCATTAGGCGAACGATTAATCGGGTTCGAAACGACGATTTTTTTCTTAAAATCGTGGACGTTACGATATTTCTATTGTTTCGACGTAAAGAGCAGCGCAACGGCCCGTGAGTTTAGACTGCAAGGTGAATTTCCCGGGAAGCGAGGACTTTTAGAAAATTACATTTTTACTCCCGTGGTAAGTGTGGAGCGAAACTTTTTGAAAATTGAACGAAAGACAGTAATCGAGTATGATCGAGCGATCGATGCGAAGCATTCTCCGAATTAATTCTTCAGACACAAACACCCTGATAATTCTCTGTGCGAGACAAAAAAGACGGGTCTCGCGAGTATCATTCCATTATTTTTATATTAAAAAAAAGAAAGTAACACCGAAGACAAGGTTGTTCATGTTCGTGAGAATTTTTCTGATAAAATTACGGCTAATGGAAATATTCCATAATCTCCGTGTATATAAAAATCCAGATATTATATATTATATTACACGAAAACAATTTTATACAAGAAGTTATTGTGGCACAGTGTTGTACAATGTTCAACATGGCACACTTTCAAAAATGTAGGCGAATAAGAAACTATTATGGTGGGTCGGAACGACCCGGGGCGATGCTACTTACGTAGCCGTGGGTAATCCAAGGGTTAAAGACCGTAATCGAGTTAAAATATTTACGTTAGCGCAGCGACGACGACGACGACGACGACGACGACGACGACGACGACTCGATCCGACGAGGAGGAAACAAAAATTTTATTCTGTCGTAAGTAAGTGGTCGCCGAGGACAGTCCTCTGTTATGGTATTACGAAGCGAAATTCTGGTAACGTTATCGTCGAGAGTAGCAATTTCTGCCGGGACGCTCTGCGAAAGCTCCGACTAAATATTTCGAGCTTTTTACTTTCGGTCGAGCTTCTTTCCACCGTCTGGAAATTCCAGAACGGGGTCCACCTTACCGAAACGTCCTTCGAACTGGCAAAAGCCAAAGCTTTTCGCTAAGCTGCTGTTCCAAGCAATTTTTAGCGCGGAAAAATTTAGCGACTCCTCGTTTCCCTTTGCTCGCTCCTCCGCCATCGATTTTTCTCCCTTTTCGCGTCTCTGCTCCTCCAGGCTTCTCTCGATTCTTCCCTCCAACAGAGGATATCTTCGAGGTTTCGCGCGTCGTCGCACGAAAATTTCGAATTTCGCGTTTCTGCGCGGCGGAAACGTTTGCGATTGTGTGTATCGTTTCCACGAATAATGTCAACAGTCGACGCTAATTATCGCGCGTCAATTACGAATTTATTAATTTGTTACGTGTAATTTGTTAATATGGTATCATTAATAATCTGTTATTAATTTAATACGTAAATATCAATCGTGAATTTATTGCTGGGCTTCAGAGTTATTATTGTTATCGTATTAAACAGTTCAGTTAAATTTTTAAATGAAACGTTTGATTAGGTTGTAAAACGTTATTTTCTGGTGTATTTTTACAAAACAATCATCTTCCAAATTGACAGCCGTTTTAATATTGATCTCTGAATTTTTTTACAAGAGTGTAATTTTCAGATAAGATAATGCTACGTACATTACAATATATTAATGTCATAAGTACTGTTATATACTTTTTTAATACTGTCTTAATAATTTTTAATATATTTAAAAATATATAAGAAAATTATAATTGAAATTTATTTAATTCGTTTCTACATATGTTACGCAACTCGGATTACGTCAACGAAACTATAAAGAAGTAGTATCGATTTTTCTAATATTATCAATGATCTTTCAGCACGTGTTGTAAAAGATATTTCACTGTTTTAGTTTTTTCCCTCGAAACTATCTCTCGCTCTCAGTGCAATTGAAGTGATCGAAATGACCCAATTCGCACGTTCTCGCAGAAATTTCGCAGACTTGCAACGACGCATTTTCCAGAAATTCGAACGGCCTCTCCTCCCCGTGTTTAAACAAAGGCTCGAGTTCTTTTCACTCTGGCAGAAACTTTCTCCCAATCTCGCGCAGTTTAAATAACATTTCTCCAACGAAAGTTTCACATTTCCCGCGAAGGATGAAATTCGACAACGATCAAATCTCCGGATACGTTTCTCTTCCTCTCCGTGAACATCCCTCGGCACGTTCCACTCTGACCTCTTTCTCCCGCGTCAGTTATTCGCGCGTCGATGCGTCGAATTACGATAAAGACAAGATGGCTGGTTCGAGAAGAAGATTCTCCGCTACGTAGAATTTCATCGCTCGAGTTGCCTCCGTATCTCACTCTCGCTATGGTTTCCCCCCGTATTATTCTATTTTCTGTGCATTTCATCGAAATTACGGAAGAGAGGGGTCGGGTTGCATCTTCATTTTCAGAATGGCACGACCGTGCTTGCTTGCACGCGCTGTGCGGCGACGCGTTCGAAACACTCCGGGAAATCGGTGCCCCCGATTCTTCGGGGGATAAAGTCGTCGTCGGGAACGAGGCGCTCCGGGGAATAATTGTTTTCGTTTGGTCACGAAAACGCGAAGAATCCCGTGAAATTTCCCGTGGCGTCACGTCGGGAAAGCGACGAAGCACATTCAGTCGGTGGAGAAACGTTCGGTAATGCCCGACGTACAAAACCGCCGCGGCGGGGGAATCTTCTTGCCGCAGCTGCCGCGTGCATTTTGATTTCGACTTTTGCTCGTGGCGATTGCGGAGCCACGTCGCAATTACGTCTCGGTTTCAACGTGAAACTGCGAAACAAAATATACGTACGAACACGTTGCAACGTAAGTTTCGGCTAAAAGCACTTGCAGTCTCGTTGCAACGAAACTCGACTCTGCGCGACATTTTTCGTCAACTAGCACGTACCTACGGTGTTTGTGATTTTAATTAATTGAAAAGTTTTCTGTGAATATATGGCGATTTATTTCATATTTTTGTGTCAAGTGGCAAAAGATATCATTGCACAAAGTATGTAATACTGTAAATAAATTATAATGCTAGTGCGATAAATTAACACAGTTGCATTTAAGTACAGGAAATTGTATTTAACATAACGTTTAATACAATACAATGTATTTCAATGTATGTCTGCATATTTACAGTAAATAGTAAATTTTTAATATTAATCGTTAAATAATTAAATGGTATTATAAATGTTAACAATTTAGTCGCAGTACTATATACTGAAATCTTTGCATTTATTGCACTAATATTCCGATTTATGTTTTTACTAAATATATGCTCGCAGTGCCTTATAATTTTTGCACAGATTTTCGAATTGGTTCCGAATTTTACGCTGTCTTGTGCAGATTTATATTTTTTACCTATACCAAATATTTCCTGTATTTTTCCATATTACGTGCAGTTTAAATTTCCTACTGGGGTTTCAAAATGTTTATAACGAAAGAGTTTTCCTGTGGTAAGCGTTCGAATACTTCCATTAGTCACTGTTGAATTTTAAACAATTGGCCTGTAGTATTATTTCCTATAATATTTTGACAATTGTCGCCATTTGCTCTTGATAATCGTAATTCCGTAAAATTCATTTACATCTTCGATAGAGAGCGAGAGAGGAACCAGAGGATCCCTCGCGAAATTATTCCATATTTATTTCTATGGTTTAATAATCGCCATGGTTCGAGCGTAGACACGCGTGTGATTGAAAACGCGCGCGGTTTCAAATTGCGTCGTTCAATTTCGATCGCTTACAATCGGCGATTTACGTCGGCGTAATAGCGTTTGCAATCGTAGTTACGTTTTCATCGGTTTCGTCGAAAACGTACGACACGGTAATGAAATCGCGTTTGCGCGTGATCGTTCGACCGTGTAACTTCCTCACTTGGAAATTATCGCGGGAGATGCGATTCGACGGTATTATTACGAAACGGACGCGCGTATTATGGTTTCAAATCGTTTCGAGCTTGAGACTCTTGTAAGTCTTGATGGTGTTTAATGTGTTGAAAGTCTGGAGAGTTGCGGTGAAGTTCAATAGCGTGGTCACTCATTGAAACAATTCCCATGTTCATGTCCATACTTTTGAGAATATGATTTAAAAAGAAAATAAAATCAAAATAAAATTGTTATCAAACCTCAATCACAATTATTTGTCCTTCATCGAAAGATTTGAAAAACTCATGACCTATCGATATTAAAGTTTCATCAAAATTTTTAACTCTTAAATGGTATCGCAGACGACTTTGGTAAATCACGTTAAATTGAAGTTATTTCACTTTATTTTGTTGTTGGAGATTGGCAACAAACTTGAATCAAATAAAAAATTTCGAAATTAAATTTTTGTGGCTCTGAAAATATCCGAATCAAGCTATTTTCTGACAAAAAGTTTTTGATCAAACGAAAGTATTTGAAGGTATTTAAGAATATTGAAATCATTCATATAAGAGAATTCAATTGTCGTCAACTAATCTAGTTTTCCATATAAATAAAATATGTTTGAATATTTTTGTAATCTTTGCGAATATATACTTATGTATTATATATTTTTAGATGTGCTTCAAACTTGACTAACATGTGCAATATTTAGGCTAGTCGAATCTCACAGCGATAATGAGGCGTCTTATATAACAAACATAATATATTTGTCAGATGTTTGATTGTGCAAGATTATTGTGATTGCTATTACTGTAACATAGCTACATATTATGATATTATTATACTTTCGTATCAGAGAATATCGACATCGAATATATTTCAAACAAATGCAAAGAATATTTATACGAAAAAGATTTTAATTTCTTTTAAACACGTTCAAGCACTTGATCGAACATTTTTTGTCAAGGACAGTACCAGCTGAGAGTTAGGAGTCGCATTTTTCTCCACTTATCTGTACCCAGATACGAAACGATTTCAAGTCTCTCGACAACCGCGACTCGGAGCATTTTGAAAGCGCACCGCGGAAAAAACGGAAGCTGTCCGACGGAAAATCGCGAGAGGAGAGGCGGCCTCGCCGAGTCGAGCACGCAGCGGTATTAATTTCATTACAGGGGTCCGATAATCGTTCCATTATTGCTCAGTTCGGTTCCATCGA
Organism: Melipona bicolor; assembly: GCA_030673865.1. Lineage (NCBI taxonomy): Eukaryota > Metazoa > Arthropoda > Insecta > Hymenoptera > Apidae > Melipona > Melipona bicolor. The sequence continues at coordinate 346,701 of JAHYIQ010000059.1, read as the reverse complement.
TTTCTCATACTCGCTTTAGCTCGAAATGGGATTATCGGCGTCCTCCGGAAGGAGAAAAAAAACATGGAAAAAAAAAAAGGGAGGAAATATCCGAAAAGAATTCACCGCAGCCAGCGATGATCGTTGCCCGTGGAAAATCGATCGCGGCCACTGAATCGTTAACCGGAAAGAAAGAAAAGCCACGGGGCGAGTGCGCGCGCGCGTACTCTTTGCGCAAAGGTATCGCCGAATCCGCGTCGAATTCGATCGGAGAACAAACGAATAGTTGCGAAAGCCGCTTTACGGGTTTTCACGCCAGTCTTTCCGACTGTCCGTGTCGTTGATATAGGTTCCCAACGACAAGCTTGCTCTGCATTCTCAGTTGTTCTCTCTCTCTCTCTCTCTCTTTTTTTTTTTCTATTGCTATTGGGAAATGAACGCTAGATGTTTCGGCCTGAATGATGGACGAATGAATCGCACAAAACGAAAATTCCGGTGATATTCCCGCGGCTGAATCGGCTGGCCGTTACCCTCGCCAATTTCGTTTCATTCAATTTACTTCCGGCGAATTTACCTGCCTTAGTTGCAGATGAAAATAATAGATCTTTTGAAAATAATATTGATTCGAGTTTGTTTAGATTTGACGGGAGGCTGTTCTGTCCATTGTGAGGTAATTTCACAATTGTTAAAATTAAAATCCTTGATCAGCCGTTGTTGCATACTCTGTTTGTATCTAGTAATCTCTTTGGGAATCTGTGTTATTGATACGAGCAGTTTTCACTTCGTCAAGTCGATTTTACGTGACTCGCTAGGTTAGAAAAACACATCGGAGCCAAAAATATCACGAGAAATTGATGTATATAGTTTGGCAAGGTTTGAGGAAAAATATCGACCGATAATTGCAAAATTGGAAAAGTAAATAGACGCCTGTTTCGTCGCTAAACTGGAATGAATTTAACAGACTATCTAAAATCGCAAATAAATATTGCAACGTTCGGATCTTCTCCATGGTACGCAACACTCTCCAAAGTATTATATAAAATTGCTTAGAGCAATTTAAATTAAATTCTGCTTTCAATCTGGAACTTTAATGATACAATCATTATTTTTGGTCTGCACTTTAACGAAGACTCGTTATTCTCGTGTACAACATATCGTTTCTCGCAAGTGTAGCCAACGACGATATATCGTTATTCGGTACTGAAAGGCGTTGACACGATCCCGTTTAACTCGTGGAATTAGTTAACTTTCGACTCGCGTGGGTCTTTTCTCTCGAATCGAACGTTTAATTACATTTATTCTTCGATGAATCTACGTTGATAAGTTCGCCGGCATTCCACGGTTGAAATACAAAGTAGAACACAGTCGTCAAGCGCTGAGTGACCGCAAGAAGCGAAACGAAAGTGGCGTAACATCGCAACAACGAACACGTGTAGCGACGAAGCCATAAATCACTCGTAGTTATCTCGTCGCGTTTAATCCTAGTTCCAGGTAATTCGAGCCTGGTGTTTCTGTCTCGTTTATTTCGAATTATCGAGATCTGACCGAAAAACCGACTAAAGCGTCTACTTTTCGGCTCGGCGATAAAAGATCGATAGAGTTTCCTGAAACGTTCGTTTTTCCGAACCTTTGTCAGCGATCGATTTTACGCTTATTTCCACGTTAAGGGGATTAGACCTTTCTGAGTCGGGGAATTTTTTTAATTACAATTTCTTCGAAATATATAAATACCTTATTACGTGATAAATAAATAAATATCTCGTGCGAAATAATTTTTTCTTTGTTAATAATTTTTATAAATATTATATTAAAAATTTGCAATCTTGCATCATCGTCATATCTGTTGATTCATATTACGTTTTTTAATGCACGTTATAGAATCATAGTTATTTATTCCAAAATTTTTTTACAGTAATCCTTTTTAATCGATTGTGAACCAATCCTTAAGTGGTATCACAGGTTTATAGATGACTATTATTTTGTTCTTATTTTATTTGGTCTTTATATTCTCCGCGATAAAGACGAGTAATAAAATTAAATCAAATTAAAAATTCCACAATCAAGAAATGTGTGTGCAGTGTCTCAAATTTTTCACAAATACAGTTAGAGAGCAAAAATTTGTTTCTATTGTTAAATAATTTATAATACGTACATTAGACGTTTCCTATATTTTTGCAATTTACGTGCATTCTCCGCATCCCGAAATTTCTCGCGAATGCACGACGATCGGCAATCTGGCAATTACAAAAAACAGAAAATTTCGAATTTTATCTAACCAACGATCGAGCATGGCCCGTCCCTTTAAGGACGAATCTCGTTTTCATTCACGAAAGTCGGCAGGGAAATGATCGGAGATAGTGGAAACAAAAGCAAGGAAAGGAACACACGATGGATGCGACGCGGCGCGACGCTTTCGAGTCCGATCGAAATCGACTTCTCGCGTGCCTCTCTCGCCTCTGTTAAAGTTTTACGCCCGGACGTTCGATAAAACGATTCGCAACGGGTCTTTTTGTGCCTCGTCTCGAGCGTCGTCTGGCTCGCGAGCGCGGAGCAGTATCGTTCGAAAGCAGTTCGAATCGACCGATTCGAAGTATCACCGGGGTGGTCCCACTTCCACAGCAGCAGCTTCGGAATAAGTTCGGGGGGGAGGGGGGGGGGGGGCACCGTTTGAAGAACGAGAGTCACCTCGGCTGCGCAGCGTCGCTCGGTCAGCAAACCTTTGACCGACTCCGTCTTTCATTTCGCGAATACAGCGAACGCTCGTGTGTTGCTCGTTTAAAGAACGAGCGATAATTTATCGCTTACCCTACCGTTTCCGTTACTTTGATTTTCTGCCCGGCTCGCTACTCGACCTGCCTCTCGCCGATATTTCGAGACGTTTCAACCACCGTTACCGAGGAACTTTTACCCCTCGATTGATTTTCCTCGACGCGTCGTCGAGTATGTGTAATTTGTAATTCGTTGTTGAGTTATTGGGAGAGTGTTGAAGCAATTAATCGAGGTCGGAGTTTCAGCCAGTGATTTGTAAAACTTGCACGTTCATTTTGAACGATGAATTCAATTTTGAATTTAATCTGGGGGAGGTCTGGAGCAGTTTGTTTGATTTTTTTGTTAGTTCTGTCAGTAACACGGACTGCGATAGTAACTTGATATGTAAATTAGTAAATAGAGATTTAAACAAAGATGAAGCTATCTCTCCGTAGCCAATTTTACTAATTTTAGTCACATGGATGATAATTTGATGTTTCAATTTTATTTTCGTCATTCGCCAGGAAGATGTTTGTCTTTTGACCATTTTTAAATGATTCACTTGTCACGAAAAATGTTCAAGGGAAGAGATGAGACGTTAAAACGAGAATGAAGGAAGAATGAAACTGATGCTCAAGGTTGAAACGATCTTTTAAAATTTGCGAGGTTATGATTTTTTTCATCGTTTGATCAAACTGGACGAAATGTCAGGCTTTCTTGAATTCTCGTCGTTTAACTCCTCTGATGGAATCCTGTTCGATGGAAATTCAGTAACATTGCAGAGAGAGATCAAGTTTTAAGGGATTATTGCAAAAAAGAGACCTATCAATAGACAATTTTTTTCGGAAATATTCATTTTCCCACCTACGTTATGTGTAAACTCGGAAATGACAAAGTAAGAGCGTTACTCTCTAAAATGAGATCGAGTGGTTTGTCACACGATTCTTCTTTTTCTTCTTTCGCAACGGTATAGTACCGACAATTTTTCATCGTATGCGATGCAGTTACTCTCTTCCCTGTACATCAACACTTTAGGGATCCTCTAAAGTTTTATAAAGTTTATTATTTCATTTTTCCAATTTCCAAACAAACGTGATACTTGTCCCGAGACACTCGACCTCGCCGCACATATATCGCGCGCAATTGTTGTATTCGCAACAAAGGTAGAAAAATCGTGATAATGTTTTACGGGAGCATGTGAAAACGGGGTTACGCGGTTGTGTAGACGGCGCGTTGCCTACAGAGGCAACGCGCGAAAGCTCAATTTTTTATCGGGGTCACTCGAACTCGCCGTGTTAGCGTTAAATTTTAATTCGGGACGCTCCCACTTTTCGGTACTTTACAACTCTAATTCGATCTGCCTGGAAAATAATTAGCGCGACGGGAATTGAAAGGTTAAACTTTCGATGTGAGGATTCGTCGAGGATTTTTTCCTTGGTGATAAAGTAACGTGTGATGTGTTATTACGTTTTATTCCCTTATCAGTCAGGCCTATGGCTGTCGATTAGCACAGTTTCGTCTACCCTTTTATGCCTATTACGGTGCTCGCCGATGGATCCGCCGATGGAGAGTCTCTTTAGATCACTGGTATGCGTTTTAGTATCTTTGAAATAACCTCCTTTGCGTAAGAGAATGGTAAATCAAAAGTGAAATGATTGATAAAAATTGATAATTTAGTTTATATCAGAACATTCTTCATTGATTTTAATGACCTTAAATAATTATGGTATCGTTTGCGACCAAAAGGTATAATTGTGGGTGGAAGAGAGAAAAAACTGCGGCTTTTATGTATTAACAAGAAACTTTGACGCGTGAAATTTATAATGTACACGATATGGAAGAAATTTTTTACTTTGCTCAACTTTTACCTATCACTGAAAGTGATTTTAGCGGGGGTAATCCAGAAAATCGGGCCTTTTCAAGTGCAACGCTGATGCAACGAAAATTAGCGATTGGTTGATTTGGGTCACGTGATTCGCGAGGGGGCGTGGGGTAGACCTCGAGTAGGAGTGGCGTTGTCTGCTACTGTAATTTTCTATCGATTCAGATGTTTGCATATCAATAAAATTTTATGGCAAAAGAGTCGTCTTCATTTCCTTTCAGTGAAACGAATCGTACTGGGGTACAAGTACAAGCAGTTTTTTGATTTATCTATATTTTTAAAGATATCAATTTGTATAATAATCCATAGTACAGTTGCATAAGAATTGAGAAAGTGTTCATATCGAAGTTATCCTATCGTAACTTGTCCAAATCCATACGCGAACGAGCAACTAATCCCTTTACGCGATGTCTGGCTTGATATTCCCGACAGCAAGTGAGTTTCTTTCGAGTCGAGAAAAGTTTAACGAACGTGTTCTTGCGTATATGATTTCTCAGCTTTCCCGCTTTAGGAACTCATGCGTAGTCGATTCACGGATTATATCGGTAAAAGTACACCACGGTCGCCTGCTACATAAGGAATATCCACCAGCCTCCGTTGAAAACACGCCGGTCTTTTCTGATTTACATGGATTCATGAGTTATTTATACCTGCTAGCAAACAGGTAGAATTTTACAGCGGCCAACTTTACGAATCACAATCGAAGCCTGCATGGTGTTTCGTTCGTCGAATCTCCATTCGCGTATCCCCGACGTTGCTCCGTCTTTCAGCCAAAAAGATGATATGCACTCGCGATCGAAAATGCTTTCTTCAAATTCAGTTTGTGCCTACGTACTTGGAATGGAGATGGAATTAAATCTACTTTGAAAGAAGAAAACTCAGTTCGCCTTTGCTGGAGTAGAAATCTTTCTATCAAATGAATAAAAATTGAAATTAAAGAAGACCAATGTTTGTACTTGAATAAATAAATGTTGCTCCCTCTTTTTAATCTATTTTTGCATGTGAACAGTTGCGACACGATTTTAATAATTTTGGCATTATATTGTACAAAATGTGAACGAAAATCGTTTTATTAAACTGTCATTTATTATAGAAGTAGATTTGAAAAGTAAAAAAAGTATCGAGGAAAGGAAAGTTCCTGATACGTTCCAAAGTCTTCAAACACCAAAATCTATCAATTCGAACATCAATCGAAGAAAATTTAACACTGGAACTGTCAATGATTGAAATTGATCTTTCAAAGATCACAGAGATATTGATACTTGAATTACTGACGACTATATAATGCAAGAATTGCATCAGAGAAAGTGCAAGGAATAGGGAAGTGTTTCCAACACAATAAAGAACAGGAAGTTTCGTATATTTTACAAACCTCATTCAAATCTCTGCGCAACACAACGTTGTAACAAAACTACTCAAATGAATTATAAATTTTAAAACTTTTATTTTAACTTTTATTTATATATTTTACGAAGAATTATTTAAAATACACCGTTTAAATTTTTAAACATGCACCATTTATAAAATCTCTAATAAAAATTATAAATTGGTCATTTATACCACTTTGATATAAATTGATACCGTTGAATGTGTAATGAAATTTGAAACATACGGATCAATGGTTCGTTTCAAATTTAACAACTTTCGTTTTTAATAGTATTTAACCAAATTAACCAAATGTTAAAATTTGCACGAAACACTTGTCAACTTTTCGACCTGTTCCATGCTAAATGACAAATTGGTAAAACAGATGTTCATTCTACTCTCACGTAGCTTTCGCTGATCCAGGAAAAGGTTCACGATGTTTGATCATCATGTATATGTTCTATTAATCAGGTGTGAACATAAATCAGTTTTCTCAAAATTGACAGAAGCTCAAGTTTTATTAAATTTGGTACATGGAAACAACAAATATTTAAATAACTCTGGACTGTGAATACAAGATTTTTCTCCCGCGCGTGTGTTTGCAACAAGTTACAAGGGGAGTAATGAAAATGAATGACCTTTTACGAAGGAAAATGCGCGTATAAATCGATGTACTTAATAACGTGGATTACACTCTGTCGGGAACGCTGAAGTATCGAGATTATACCTTCGAGAAAACTATACGTCGAAGTTGACGTATAAAAGTTTGCAGAAGTACCTCTGCTGCGGGAAGTTCTTCTGCTGCGTATCGAAAATTTGTGTATCGTCATTGTCGAAGTTGCCGTGACGAAACTTTCGTAACGTGCGAACCTGTTGAAGCGAAGTAAGAAGTGCAAAGTTGTCTCAAAAAATAAGCGACTCGCGGTATGAAGATAGGAAGGAAATAATCGCACGTAATTTTCAACGAGATGCGGGATCGGCGTGTAAATTTTTAATATCGAGGGGAAAAAAGTGCTGAAACGTAGAAAATTGACAATAAAGATATTTAATATGTTATAAAGAAACGTGATGAATGAAACTTCAAGATCTTTAACAAATGTTTGTGTTATTAGAAATGTTTGCATCCAGTGAATCACGAAAATATTCGAACGTTTATCATAGAAGAATCCTTATTTATTATGCGTGTTTGAAATTTCGTGAATGCTGCAATAAAAAATGAGTATTATAATGGCGTTGGCGAAATCTGAAGGTGTATAGAAGTTACAGAGATATTTATTGTAAATATATATTTAGCAAATAGATAGTTAGCTATCGAGTTAAATATTGGAGCTTATTTTCAAAACTCGACAGATCTTGCTTGCTGTTTTATGTTTTGTACAACATACATGATCAACTTATTCATAAAGAGTTCCTACACTGTTCTGAAATACCTTTAAAAATCACCTTTAAAATTAAAACACAATGTGTAGCTCATTTACTAGAAATTAATTTTATTTTACTTAAGAAAAAATCATTTTTTGGATAAAATTAGAGATTTAATTTTTTTTATTAGAAATTGAAAGATCAATTATTAGAAAGGGGCGAACGGGCCTCGTTATGCAAGCGAGTCATCCGGTAAATCGAAACATTTCGGTTTTCATCTTGATGAACGTTCAGCTGAACAAGGGTCGAAGATGCTTCACGTAGCGCACTTGAACACACGTTTCGTAAGCAGGTTCCTTCTATTCAACGGATTCTCCTCTACGTGCTTCTCCTTAATAGTCGGATGGAACTCGAAATAAATGCAGCGGATGTGCGCGCATTTTTCAAGATATACAAGAATTCACGGTGCACAATCGGGGAGAGGTGGTTCAAACGTGGGACTTCCTTCGTGTGCTTTTCAATCATTACCGTCTGAAAGGGGGGCCGTTTTAAAAGAGGGGCCGCGCGCCTTTTCAGGCCGGTAACGACCCGATGTAAAAAAGTAGGCGACGATCGATCCGCGTTCCTTCGGAACGTTTCATCGTAATCAATTCCTCGCGATGTGCCTCTTTTGTGTTGCACACGCTGCGAGACAAGTTTCCCTCCCAGCTCTCGCGCTCTCTCGATTCCCATTCTCCGATCGGGCTCACCTCCCCCCTTGTTGGATTTTTTTTTTTTTTTTTTTTTAAAGGCGCGTTAATTAAGATTCGGTCTTAATTGCTGCAGCTGCTGCCCCGATACTGTGCGGTTTCGCCGCGTTCGTTACCGCGAACAGATTTACCGGAAAATTGTATTACCCCCCCTCCCTTTTTTTTTTCTCAGTGTGATGTTCCGCCTCTTAGCCGGTAAGGCACGCCAATCGGGAGAAATATCGATCTTTACAGGAACAAACGAAAGGGAAGTATCAGAGTGTTGCATTTGAAATGGCCGATTTTCACGAGCGAAATATTCCGTGATAATTTTTTCATACTTTTAAACGTTTTGCGTAATTTACGATGCATCTCCTTTGCAGAAAATTCGTACAAATTGTGCATATTACTTTTTCACTTCCGTGTATGCTCGTATATTCCGCGATATTGATTCGTTGGATTCATCATATGTACATAATATCAAGAGCCTTTACTTGTAAATGTACAAATATACACATATATGTACATTTTATACACGATGTAAAATATTCGAACGACCGAGCTCGTCTTTCGTATTCGTGGCGAGTCAAACGTTTTCGAATAAATGGAAGTGATCATTCTGTGCGCGTATTGGTCGTTATCTGCATTCGTTCGTACAGGCAAATTCAAATCAGCCAGATTTTTCGTCCACTCTGTTTTGATCGAATCTACATTTTCTATCGTTTGACCGTTCTCGTTCATCGATCTACAATTCCACGTTTACAGTTCCAAAAAGGAAGAAACGGAAAAGAGAGCAGTGCCATCTCGAAAATTTAGTTACTCGTTGAGTAATTATTCAGCTTAGAAAAATGTTTCAGCGTCGTATCTATCGTATCTCTGTTTTTCTTTCTTCGAGTAAAAATTGCATTTTGCCGTCCGTGATATTATTGAAGTAATTGAAAATAACAATCAGACGAATCGGTGTCAAGTTTCTGTGACGTAAACACGCCATAGAAATCTGCATTTCTCATCGGAATCGAAACTACGTAGATATCGAAACGATCCACTTTACGAACCACACTTTGATCCAACAAAGTAATACAGTTTTCGAAATATCTGCGTCGAGAGAAGAAAGAAAATCCGCGCGAAAAATCTTTTGAACTAATTGAATTGTCATGTCATCGTTCGTCGAATCGCCAAGACATTGTTTCACGATGTACTCATTTCCAAGAAACAATTACAAACAGTCGTAACTTATATTGCGACTTTGATCGACTTTCATTCACCACAGTCTAGCATAAAATAAACTATAATTAATAAAACACACAATACGAAGCAATATCGTGGAAATTCATGACTGTGGTGCATGAAAGTCGATCGGAGTCTCAATATACGTTACGACTGTTTATAATTATTTCTTGGAAATAGTATCAACTGAGTCTTGTAATGTAAAAGAAATAATACGAAACAACGTGAAGCGAAATGCGCAGGAAACGGAGAATGGCACTTGCGGCAAAATCGCAAGCTATTCGAGCGCGTACCGGTATTACATAGATTCGCGTTGGCGTCCGTGCATGGATAACAACAGGGACGCGTTAAGAAAGGACGCGCCGAGTTTGGGAGACGTTAGTTCCTCCGGCGGCGGAGTATTTCCTTGGCAAGTGTCTGATACGCAGGTACGCGACGAATCCAACGATTCTGGAGGGAGACTGGAAGGCGGAATGCGCAGCGTACAACGTGCAGCTTCGGCAACGAACTTCTGTAATTTGCTTCCCCTGGCGTATTTCTCTCGGGGACTTTCCGCGGGGGAGCCACCGCGGCGGAGAAAGAGACTGGAAACTGCCGCGAATCCCCCGCTGCGCCACCTGATTTCATTTGCGAAACGTGTATCAAATATCTATAGAGGAGCATTCACCGTCGACTGTGAAGCCCGACGCCCTAACTTTGCGTTCCATTCTGTTACGGCCACTGTTTTAACAGGTATCGCGCGTTTTCCCGCCGCAATCTACGCTGCCCTGGGAATTCCCCCAAAAATCGACCGCGCAGAATTTCGAGCCCGCGAGACTACGCTGGGACTCTTGGCTGAAATTTACACTGGTAATAACTTTTAATTGCCGTCCATCGTGACGCGGAAATTCATCGGCGTACGTTTAACAATTGTCAGTGCTCCAGCTGGAAATAGTAACTCGTTTTGGGTAACGTTTTATTCGCAACTTGTTTCCGAGAGATATCTGCGACAATACGTGATAATAATACGTGAAAAATTGTGAAATATACATCAAATGTGTAAACAAGAGCGTGTGAGAGAGATTTTAAATTTTATTGTATCATTTATATTGTTCATACTGTGAAGTGTGATATTACATTCTATTATGTTGTATTATACTATTTTGTGTTATTCTATTATATATAATATTATTTATATATAATTTACATATATAATAAAATATACATTATATTTATAATAATAAATATAATAAAATGAATTTATATATAATTTTGTTAATTACACATTTATTATATTATAACACCTTTGTTTGCTCATTGATTCAAAAAGGTAGGTAGTAGGTTCAGGGTTGCGAGCAGATGAGGGGAAACTCAATCGGCTCAGTTGCATTCGTAAACGACGTTTCACTGGTTCTGGGTTTTTAATTAGCCTGCCTTAGTAGAATGTGCAATTTGTTCCTCCGTTATTTATCGCCGTTCGTTCGCTTTTCCTCAGTTATGCGCGCTTCCTCTTGGCCGTGGTCGTGGTGGAAATCGCCGATCTCCGATGCTGGAAACTTGCGAAAACAAACTTCATTAATTACTTCTCATCGACTTTCAGCATTTGCCCGGCACGCTGGAAAATTTACCACGCATTCGATGGTAATGTAACGCGGATGGTTATGTAATTTAATGGCGATCGCGAGGATCAGGCGAGGAAGTATAGGTTTATTTTAAGGGTTGGTGAGCACGACATCACGATATAATAGCCGAGGGCAATCGCGTGAACTCGATGGAGGAGGGAGATCCCAATGTGTCACAATAACGCGACTGAGTTTAACCCAATGAATTAGTTATTAATTATGATTGAAATACTTCCAGAGAACTTTTCCTGTATCATTATTATGTGAAGAGTGTGTTATATTTTATTGAGAACCAGTACTGACGGAATTTTCCGGATCAAAATGTTCGCGGTCAATCTAAGAAAAAGGTATATAATCGTACGTCATTGGAAATGTAACGTATGTTTAACTGTGAAACCTTTGAGTATTTAGTTTGTGCATCATACTGACACAAGATAGAAATGGATCAATAGTTTGTTTGAAGATTATATTGGAAGATATTATTAATTAAATTTATCGAAGGTATACACAGCGAAGTATATCCTACAAATATACGTACATAATATAGTCAAAGCTAGAAATCGATCAACAGTTTGTTTTGGAGATATAATTAATTTGGTTTATTGAACACATACGTAGCACAATATTTTATACAAGTATACCAAAAGTCTGAACAACATATTTTATTAATTTTTTATATATTTCTTTCGTACATTTGATCACTTTAATGAGCACCCAGAGTGCTAAAGTAATCAGAAGGTGCGTCACTTCTGAAACTGCAATTTCGAGATCTCGTCCCATTAGACTTTTATTTACAAGAAACTTTGAATTTTTTTACTCGTCGAATTAAAACAAAATCAAAATAATCTTCATAGAACAAATTTAACTCTCGACACGATTGGCGTGATGAACATTTTGAAAATGAGGTTGTAGGTCGGACTCGTCAACGTACAGTCTAGTAGCGAGCTCGGAGGAATAAAGAGAAGGTTCGAGCCACGCGGCCGCGCGTCGCGACTAATAGCATACCAGCTATCCGAAGCAAAATTTAATCCAATGAATTAATTATAAACTATGCCCGACATTTCGAACCTGGCTCATCCAATTACTATGGATATGAAGTACGCGCTCTTGCGAGACGTCGCCGCCTCTCCTCCCGCACGATACTATCGGTAATTTTATTTACCAACTTCAGCCCACGTTGGCCCGTGACTTCTCGACGTTGTTCAGATATTCTTCAACGAGTCGTTGTCTGTTTAATCGTTCCCGCTTTCACTCTCTGCGATCTGTTCTTCGTGTCCATCGTCGTTTCTTCCTTTGACTTGAGGTACGCGCAAGACATAAAAGAAAACATGATTGACTTTATAGCAAACTTCTTTCCCGCCGCTATTATGAAAATTAGTTTTCACCCCGTGCGTTCTTTCCCGTCGGAGCAAAACATGCAAGCAGTTTCTTCGATCTTCTTTTAACTTGGCTAAGCCAAAGCTAAAGCGGGGAGATCGACGCAGTGGAGGGGATAGATCTGTTGACTGAGGAAGGGGTACGCGGGCCGCCAGTTCGCCATTTCTGGCTTATAGAGAGCCAAGAGTAGTAGAAGAAAAGAAGTTGGCCAAGAAGTAATTGCGTTTTTTCTTCGAATGCAAATGAAAGGCGAATTTTTCATAAGAAGTAAAGACTTTATTAGACGATCTATTGACCATTTTGTTTTTTATTGATTCTTTTGACCATCTTTCGGGCAATTTCACGACTCCGCCTTATCTTTTTCAACAGAAATCAGTTCCAAGAACGATTTGAAATTCTGAACGCAGACCAATTCTGACTGCCGTAGTTTGAAGGCTTCTTTCACTTGGCAATCTTATTATTGCGAAAATACTTATTAACATTCTTGAACAAGTTATGGATTAGATGTATGTTTCGTATGTTTTTGTTCATATTTTGTTTAATTACAGACAATTATGACAATTTATATAAAAATGTCAACTCCAGTTCTTGAAATAAAAAGTTCTTCAAGGTGCTTCAAGTTTCGAGAGTTTACAAAGTTTTCGAATTCGAGTATTGAAGTTAGCTTCCAACCGATTCCTGCATGAAAATATACCGCAGTATAGAAACACCTTGTCTAGTCGTCTCTAGTCTCTAGAAGGATTTTTCAAAGTTTCGAATGTTTTTTATTTGCCTGTAACAGGAAATATTAGTGTCGAGCTGTGTCAAGTTCAGTTGTGTATTCTTCATCACAGGAGTGCTCTTACATTCGGTCGAAAAATGTCGGGCTGTAAAAGTGAGCAACGAGTTCCTGTTAGATTCAGGAAGTATTGATCAAGGTTTACGGTGAAGATCGCATGTCTCGCGCACATGTTTCTGAATGGCAGAAACGATTTTTGAAAGGCAGAGTAAACGTGAAAGATGATCGCTCAGGTCGTTCGCGTACTGTACTACCGGCAACACATTGAAAAATATGCGGAATGTGATTCGAAAAGGACCAAGTGTGCTCCGTCAACTCAGAGAAGAACTATCAGATCGTCGTCGTGGATTTCACAGCGTGGAAATCATTCGGAATTTGACGACTAAAATTGTTGTTAAATGTGTATTTATTTATTTGTTGATTCGTAGTTTACAGTTTGCCGAATTCGATATAATCGTCTTCTCATCAACTATTTTATTGCAAAATTATTTATTTTAGATTATTATATACATGCATACATACATACATACATAATACATACATTTATATATGTATATTATACAAATATAATTCATATAATTGTAAATATATAATATAAATATAATTCATATAATTAATTAGGCAAGAAGCTAACAAAGCAACTGATTATCTATGCTTGTTTAATAAGAAGAATTATACAAGCACGATCTCGTTGTCATTCTGCCTTCCATTCACGCTAGACAAACTCCAGCGTAATTCTATCATCGCTTTATGAACTTGTAGAATGTGACGAAACAGTGTAACGAAAGCGTTTTATAGTTACACAGATTCAGGACCGTGATAAAAATGGAGTTGTGAAAAGTTTCGCGTACAAGGAGAAACGACGTGTACTAATGGAGCAAAAGTTAGAGGGGTCAGCATCCCATAGCTCCGAAGGTGTTTAGGGTGATTAATAGTTACCGGACTACTCTCCATAATTAATGTACAACCGTAAATTCAGCTTTGCAGCTGCCGACTATTTAGATATTACAGTTAGGGAAGCTCTGGTCTAACTTGTTACTGATTTTGGGAAAAAATTTCGAGATACGAATCGAACAAGCTATGATTTTGTTTTTCCATTGGGTTGATCTCGTTTTCTTTTTCGGAATTTAAATTTGAATTTGACGCTCCAATGCTGTTCGATTTTCTCCTACCATTTAAATACCATAAAAAAAAGGGAAAGAAATTTTCTATAAATTCATGCATGTATTCGGTACTAAGAAGATTCATCAGAAAGTTACAAAATTCCATTGTCCTGATGTTAATCTGTAATTAGTAGACTACGGATTCTAAAATTTGATTATTCTGAAGAAACCACGTGCAATTAATAATTTATTTTCACCAATATTTGATATTTACTGATATAAGCCAACTCCTTTAAGTTCCTTCAAAAGTTCTTTTTAAACGAAATAAATTCCTTCGTGTGCTTTTCGACAAACTATAAACATCATAATTACGAGTTTCGTCGATTACAGTTCCACTTGAAAATATCAGTATCGCACATTTATATTTGTGAAAGTCGTATTTATTTCTTTCAAAGTCCCAACACGCGCGAAACAATCTGAGCCAGAGTTATTTACAAAAGAAATTGCATTAATTTCTCTCGTTTCCACGCGAGCGTATTATCTCAAGGATCCATTTGATCTAATTCAGTTAGATTTGCCACCGCGTTCAATTATCAACCGAAAAATATTCGCGTTCGCTTCACACAAAGGATTTCGGTGTTCTTTGTTCATTCGATTCGGCTTAATGAGCGAAGCCGTTCCTCCCGCGAATTTCCCTGGTAATTGCAGCAAGTGTAGCGCGACAAGCGACCCTGATGCGGGCTAATAGCCCTCTCCTTTCTCCGCCCTGGGGTTGAAGTTTCGCGATTCGGTATCGGATCGAAGGCGTGCGTTATACGTGCACGTTTACGGTCAGTATTCCGGGGCGAAGCGGCACTTTCGGAAAACGGTTATGTCGGGCACGAAACCGCTCGAGCGGTCACAAAATTGCAACAACCCCCTTCGCTCACGTCGTTGAATTCTCTTCTCGTCGTGTTCCTTCGTCCCTTTTTGTTATCTTTGTCGTTTTAATCTTTTCCTTTTCCGAACGATTAAAAATATACGTGCTACGATAAAGTACGTATCATTTGTACTCATCTGGACGCTGGATCCATTCTTATTACTAATTACAAATTCGCGGTAATAACAATCAAATATAATTGTTCTCTTTAAAGAAAGAACATATTATATTCCGATATTGTGTACCACCAACCAATTGAGCACCAACCAATTGAGCACTTGCAATATTCTGATTATCCACGATGCCCAATATTGAATTTCCGATATTTTTATTACGTATGAATTTTTGTCCGACCAAAACTTGTCGAATAATAAATATACGCAATCTTTTATCTGTCTTCTGAATCAGAAGGTACGATCGGGACACGTTACGATCTGCTTAAATAATAAATAATTTTCATTTATTATTATTATCACTTTGTTTTTTATCGATATTATAATTTTGAGAATGAACAAACAACCAATGTTTTATCTCGTCGACGCTATTCAGAACGAACAATAAATCGATTATACGTCTTTGCGTATAAAACAGTACGAGGCTCGTAGTAGAGGTAAATCACAAGTCGTACTCAACGCGAATGGATGAAGGCTAGTTTTGACAAACATTTTAGTGCTTTTATTCGATGTTTCATCGGTTTTATTTCTCTCTCTCTCTCTCTTTCTTTAATTTCTTCATAATATTTCAAGATTCCATTGTTATGAGAAAATGTCACGAAAACATGTTGTAAAAACATATAAAAATCCAAAGTCCAGTACCTAATCTGGTATACAGATTTTCGTAAAATTTATTTATGTTTCAAGCAATTATTGATATTTCGTGTAATAGTTGGTTTGACAAATTATTTGTCGACGAAAATGTCCAAAGTACAGCCTTCAATAAATATTTGGAAGTTTTACTTTTGTAACTGGCTGTACGCGCAACAACGTTTCAATCCGAAGCCAACACTTTGCAAATGAAATTATAATAACACGTTGCTCAATTTATTCAAGTAACGTTTCAATGAGCTCCTCGCCAGAACCGTATCAACAGTACCTCGTATAATTTCGTAATTAAACGAATCGGTTAAGTTTGCATCAATGAAAATTGCCCCTATCGAGATCTTATCTCGCTTCACGGTTCGCTCGTACGCGAAACGACTTTACGAGACGACGAGATTATTAAAAATCACACGAATCGAATTCTCGTGGTAATTCCACTCGAACAAAAATACACGTATCACGCTATCGTTCGCGTCCTGCATTTCTCTACCGAAGATGCAATGTTTTCTCGTTAGTGAGGTTTCGTACACGAGGTTGGATCGATGTTGATCACGATACGTGGTATAATTTAACATTTTAACGACCCTAAACACGAAAACTTTATGTAAATCGCAGATTTACGATATTTATTATTTTCGCACTTTTATTTTTGGAGGCGTTCTGTTCTAACCTTAACCGGCAATTACACGTGCATAAATTTCGAAAATAAAAAGTTGGAATGGAACAAAGTTTGAGAGAAACTATTATTTAAAGTTGGCGAAAATGTGTTAGTTATTGAGAGAATCTCAGGGATATTTCAGTTTCCCATAAACCTGTAAAAATCTGCAGTCTAATTATGATCAATTCCATCGTGAATAAGCTATCTTGATCCATTTACATCACGATTAAGCGACGTCAAATAAACTGTCTTAACCGATTTGCATCACGATTAAAATTGCACGATAGGCTCGTATCGACGAAGCTTGTACAGTTTATCAAATCATTTATTATTTGTGAAGCTACGTGTAAACGTCTATTATTCTCTATTAACGCTATTAACGCTACGATTTATTAGAATCACCAAACTGATCGAAATGATTAATTTATAATTTTTATTAGGGAATCTTTTTAGAGGTTCAAATGATTTTTCGTAAAATGAACAAATTATCCGTTTTCACCATTTTAAAGTTTCACTATTCTTTGACTTTGTATCTCTAATGAAAATTCTAGCTTTCAGTCAGTGTTAAAATTCACCGAGTATCTAAAATTCAGTTTCATTCTGTCTTGTATATTATTCATATTCCCATCAACATTTTACGATGTAATTTGTTACTTTCAAAATGTTAATTGTCGGAAATTCTTTTTGTTTCAATCTGCCGCCCGCGCGCGTATCTATGCAGCACATCTTGAGAAAAATACATCGAGAAAAAAAATAGAATAAAATGAAATAGAACGCCGCAATGCGGGTTGAACAAAGCTAGCGAAGAAAAATTGATCGGCGGGGGAAATACCTTGCGGATATTCCAAGATCGTCTTTTCTTTTTTCCTTCGGTGACGTTTGGCGTCCGCCAATTTAGGAAGTAACGACAACCGTAAAAATAAATTCAACAAAGGAGGAGACAGTTCTTGACATTTGATTCCTTTCACGGTGAGAGAGAGACGCCACCGTCACGTACAATTTTCATCGGCGCGCAGCGGTGTACCCGCTTCTTCTTCTCGTTATTCGACGAATTGGAACAGTTTTACGAGTGTCGTTGCGCCGCGATATTTTACGATATCGATAAATTGCTTCCGATTGATATAGATCGCTGCGCGTTCCGCGAGGAATCTGCTTTGTTCGCTCTCTTTCGTCAGTGAATTCGCGTACGCGGTGTGCGCGGGCAGCCGAGGATCTAGCAATCCGGAAGGAGCTACATTAAAAAGAAATCACGTTATACTTAGAAATTACGTTTAAGGTAGCCTTGTTCGGCTCGTGTAACTACCGAGTAACACGTAAAGCGTACGACCGAGAATAAAGGGGGCCTTTCAGCCCCGCTGAACTACAGACGCTGCCTCTAGAAAATGTATTCACGAGCGCGAATCAATTTTCATCAAACTGTAACGACCGCCATTAAATAAAATAATCGACCTCGCGATAAAGTTATTTTATGGCCGCGGGAAACACTCGTGAGCCGAGGGGAAAGGGACGAAGTGTTTCGCGAGGGTAATCGTCTTCTGAAATACGGGGCGAACATGCATACGTGAGAATTTGACGATTTCTTAAAGAATGGATCTCTTTGTAACTAAACGTTGAGTTGAATGTCAGATGGTCGTAAAGTTTTAAACGCGATAAAATCTTAAGTTTTGTATTTAGTTGAGTGTTAAATTGTTATATATTAAATTAATAAATTCAACGATATTTAGTAATTATTTAAATATTAAATTAATGATATTCTTTATAAACTTTTATTTTTAAATTTTATTTTTTTTTTTTTTTTTAAAGAAACTTTAAACTAAAGTCGGCCATTAAATGCATATGTGTGTATATATATATCGGTGTTTGTAAAGAAAAACCTTGCATGTTAATACATGCTTTCATTTTCGAGATATTATCGTTTACAGTTCTCTACATCAATTCTTATTACTAGTCTTACTAATTTCCTTATTTTCTTTTATAATTGCATGCTTTCCTCTCTCTGTTCACAATATCATTTTTCTTTTTCTGCAATCAAAACGTTCCGCTAGAAAATAACGTAGAGCACATTTTTCGTACATTGTTTTATTTCATACAAAATATATTAGAGTCTAAAAAGATAATCATGATCGTCTTCAAATTTTGTTCTTGACTAACACGTACAAACGAAATATTGATTTTCAATCAAATTGCATTTTCTTGAATCTACAAAATTTTTTTCCACGCATCTTTTTATTAAGTACACAAATCATGTATCGTACAATCCAATTGACGTATAAATTCAAGCATTATCATAGCGTTTTCTCTACAGCCACGTATGTATTTGAAACAATATTATTTTCAATTTTCTCATTGAGCTCCGAAAATTACTTCTTTTATACCGTGATAAAAACGTATAATATTTTACGTTTAAAGATATATTATACTGTGAAAGTAAGTCACTCGTACGACGTTTCTCCACCGAAAAAGTTCAACTAGCATTGGTACTTGAAATTGCAAAGATTTTTTTATTTTTCTTTTGCAAAGAAGAAGAAAAAAACGCAACAAATTTTATTGAAAAGTGCGGATGGGAAAGTTAGAAACACGACGAAGATCAAGTGGAGGGGTGGAGGGGGAAAGATACGTTAACCGATCTCTAAAACACCAGGCCGGCGATATGAATATTCCATTACGCAGTGTCACCGTGTATGCAAGGTCCTGTACGCAAATAGGAGGGTCCTGCTGCCGCTCGCATCGTTTGCACAGGTCGGTGTAGGTGCGCACGTATCTTTCTAGGCGGTTGCTCGTGCAGAGAGGAGGTGGTCGTTTAGCACGAGGTGCGGAATATCTCCGGTGTAATTGCACCTTTCGCGCGAACCGCGCCGCGTAAATCTACGCGAGGGGGGCAATTTCGATGCGCGTCTAGGCGCGCGGCGACACATGCTCGATACTATCTTTAATTGAGCAACAGCCAGCATCGCGACGAGGCTTGCCCCGGAAGCTAATTCACCGCTGCCACTCGTCCGATTTCGTTCTCCAATTTGATACGAATGGACGTCAAAGTCCTCTTTGGCTGCGTGCTGACCATTCTGAATTGCGGCTGTCGCCTGCCGTCCGTTAATGTCACGTCACACCGTGCCAGCCACGTTTAGGTGCGTCTCGCAGATTGGAACTGGCGTGTCTTTTTCAATGTCATTCGCCCCTGTTTTTCTTTACAATTATCGTCATTTTTTCACTTTATTTTTCTTGAAAAGATTTCTCTCGCCTTTTCATATACTTGCCAATTTTTTTTTTATTTTTTTTTTATTAATTTTTATTCTGTACGATGAAAGTGGAATGAAGCACTTGAGATATACATATAATAATAAATATTTATAAATTATTTAAAATAATATATTAATATTAAAATAATATATATAAAATAATATATAATAAAATAATAATAAATATACATTTTGTGGCACGACAGATTATTATAAAATGAAAAATCTTTGAACTTCAACATATCTATGAATATTTTTAACGACGAGAAATTAAAAATTCTCGAGGACTCGAAAACACAGAGACGAATGGTTTATACAACGAAAGTCGACTGATTCTCCTCTCTGCTAGTAATCCTTTCGTTCACGCAGTTAATAGTCGAAACAAATAGATACAACTAATAAGATTTCATAACCAAGTTTCTGACTAGAATTAATTCAAAGTTCAAATGGAATTGACATAAACTGTGTAACTGTATTTCTCGTTTAATATTTCAAACAATCGGCGTATTCGATGCAAGCTTAATGTCTTCGTTCGAGTCCAAGTGTCGTCGTCGTCGTCGTTGCCGTTCCAAGGAATAACGTTCTTGACGGAATAATCAGATTTAATGGAGGATGTCGTCGGAAGAAGAGACACACAGGCGGGTAAAATTAGTTCTCGTACGAAATTCTAAATATTCCAAGTGCCTTCGACCGGATGTAGCCAATATCGGTAAAGTCAAGAACACGGCAATGGCGCAGATGTCGTCAGGCGGCAGGTGTATTCGCCATCCTATAGCATGCTTCATAAGTGCTACGTAAAAGTAACGCTCCTACAGATAGTCGGAACTTTTGCGTCTGAACTCGGATCGTACGATCTCGCGTTGTCTCTGAGGTTTTAATGAAAAAAAAAAATATATATATATATATATATTATATTAATATATATAATTATATTTTCATTAATATACACACACATACACACACACATATATAAATGCTGGTGAACGTGTTTCATTGGGATTCGAAATTCGAAGGCTTTTTTTTGCGTCTAAAAAGAGAAAAAGAGAGAGAGAGAGAGAGAAATTCTTAAATTTCTTGAAATTTCATCGAATTATAGAATCTAGACGGCAACAGAAGGAAAATTTACAGAAATAAATGGAATTTTCTTTCGTAACTCCAACGAAAAATAAACAAATAAAGTTCTCAACACAAATTGATGGAGAAGAATCGTAAATGATCTTTAACGAGTTGACGACGCGTCCTGCCATTCTGACACGGGTCTGATGTTAATTGTCATTCGATAACGCAGAGAAAACACGGTTTTGTTTTCTAACCACACATTGCCTGCGTCACGTGTGATTTATGCACGACCGTGCGCAAGCGGAGAGCAGGCAAGAGTGATGCACGCAGCGCGGAACACGTGCGCAAAGTTTTACGGGGGCTTGGACGCAGCTGTGCGTTTCCGGAAGCTCGAGGTGCGTACAACGCTGTGTGACACCACCGCGCGCGCAAGCTCGAGCGGCGAGCACCTATCAACAACGAGCCAACGTCTTCATGGTTTCCGCTTTCCGCAGATCGCGCGCCCGCGAGTAGAATCGAGAACGAAAACGAGCGGTTCGATTGTTTTCGTTGTCTGTTTCCAAGAGGAACGACGCTTCTTCCTCCCCGTGGAAAACAATTTCTCGGGGCCGCGCGATACGTCTTCCGAACGAAGGAACTGCTCCGAACGATTGAAACAGCCGTTTTCTGTTATCGCCGTAGGAGGAATTCTAGGAAATTCCACCGGGGAGAAAACCGGGTTTCTTTGCGCCGTTTGCCTCGGCCAATTAATCGATCGTACGTTTAATCGACGTGTCGGGCAAACGTTTCTCTATCTTCCCGGATATTTCCGCAACATTTATCACGGTGCGTAAAATAAACTTGCTTGCCGCAACGATCCAACTCATGCGCCGAACGTATTTGGAGGGAAAGGGTTCTAGGAACAAGCAGGATGGCAGTTTTTAAGATTTTCCTTGGATATTATTTGCAATATATTAATTTTTATTGTATTACATTTAACTATACGGTATAGTTGGTAACACGTATAGTATTAATTTATATTAATGTTAATGTAACACGTGGTCATCGGTTTGCAATAGTTTTATACAATGAACGTAAATATTTTAGAATAACGACCATGCAGAGTGGATTAACACTTAACGTCGATTACCTCAACTGTTTTCGTTATTAGTGGATCGAATTTTTTTTCTTTTTTTCCCTTTTCCTCATCACGGATGGTACGATTTCGAGATAGAGAAATCTTTAGCCTGTGATGATTTTTGTGTGATTTTTCCTGATGTCTCTTCTGCTTTTTTACTTACACTTCTTTATATATGTATACACAGTAGCTTAGGAAAGTATTCGAACGCTCCCAATCTATATGTAGCTATGACTATAATTCTTTTCGTCCGTCGAGACGAATACGAGTTCGAAAGAAACCAGCGTTTTCCTTTCTTTTTTTTCATCCATAGGATACGTCGATAAAAATGTCGTCGACGAGTAAATTTATACAAACGATTTATACTCACGATTTTTATAGTAAATGGTCGAATTATATCTACAATTATATCTTTCGTCTTTTAATTGTATTATTGTTTCGGACACACGTATATGTTTTTTGGATCTCACTGCCTTGGACTTTTTTTTACGGCGTATGTAAAAATCAATCTTGTCAATATTTCAAATTTACTTTGAAAGATTAAGAGATATATTTTCGTCAAAATTGATATCGATTTCGATAGAGACAGAGTGGCTATTTGTTTTAATTACTCGCTACCGCCTGTATTTAGAATCTTTTGATCCGTGGAGGCCGGTAGTTCTAACGTTGGCAGGATATTCCAACAACCGGCGGGAGATAAATGAATTATGGATGCATGTTCAGCATTAAATCGAGATAATGACGTGATTGAAAGCTGCATGCAGTCGTTTGTCGAGCGAGTAATTCCAACACGTTTTGCAGAAACGGGCCATTCTAACACGTGTCAATTTCCCAGAAGGGTACAACCAGTGTCCGGTACTGAAAATTTATTTGCGAAATATACAGAATTTCTCCAATTTCTCCAACTTTTCATCAAACTAATTAAATTAAATAAAGCTTAATTCGTTCAAATTTAATTTATTTATTTTCTCGGTTAATTTATCTACCGGATACTCGGATACCCGGTGTCATTGTCGAGACAAATGAAAATCGACATTATTAATATTTGGTTTTATAACGATGGTTCCAAAGATAGCCAATTTGATTGGACGAAAGAAAAAGAAAAAGGAACGAAAAGTCCAAGCGGAGAGACGGGACATAGTCTGTCGATCCGAGAATTGATCCTACCGATCCTCTACGAGAGTCCTCATTAGTCGAATTTCCAAGCAACAAAGCCGCGTCTGCTGGCCTCGCGCGTAACCGGATTGACGAATGGGTATCGCGTACAGCGTAGAGGTGAAATCTCAGGCCTGCGCTGCCAGTAACGAGTCGCTGTTATCGGAGAGCCACGCCGTCGATAATAAGAATCGAAATCAGAAACGCGTATTCGGGGAGAGGGGCAAGAACTCAACGTCTCGTTTGTTTCAATAACGCGAATGAGAGAGCCGCGTCGTCGAACGATCGATGAGCCACCGGATTCGCTGATATCGATAAATTGACAATATTAATCCCTCGACCGGAGGGGAAACGTTTGTTTTCCCGTGTATGTGTGCTGAAATGGGACCATATGTGGAGCGAATGATTATTTCCGTAGGACAACGTAGGAGGCATACCGCCACGTAGCTTCGCTATGGTCGAATCACTATCACATCCGTGATTTGATGAACAAAAGGATCGATCTGATGATCATTTTGGACCAAGGCAAGCAGTGCTTCGCCCTTTAATTATATTAAATTATATTCATATTTTACAACCATTGCCAGTCTAAAATACAAGACTTTTACGTTCAAACTCATATTCTTACACAGTGAAACTCCATTTCTACGAACGTCATTTGTTCGAACCAAATTTCATACACCATTAAACGAATTCGTGGTGCTCGAATCCACTTATTCAAACTCGAACGAAAAGTTGCTAGTAGAAGAGAGAATCAATGGACTGTTGCACTAACTCCAATTACATAACAATTACATAATTTGTCCCCAAGTTTATGCGAATGAGAATTTCAACTACAGATAATCTTACTTGTCTACCGTAATTATTTTATATATCTACTACGAACAAAATGAACAGAAATTTGTTCCACTCGACAGCGTCCTTTACGCACCTACTTTTTCTCACCGCACTCTGTATCTTGGTTTCTCAAATCTGCAGTCGAGCCGCGACGAGCTGTGTCGTCACGCGCAACAGAGATGTCTCTGAACTCGGCAAAAAATGCCGTCGTAGCCAGTGAAGATATGACACGCGCGTTATCGCGCGAAATTCCAATTTTCTCCGATATATATACGTGCCTATATACGTACATACATACATACATATATATATATATAACCGATATCGGCTGGAGTGATTTACTTAAACACGGGACGAATGGGGTGATGGTATCGCGAAGAAGCCGCCGAGTCATTTCCCGGATTATATCGAGGGTGTTGGCTGAGCGAGCGGAGCTGTTCCGACACGTTTCGCGAACGAGTAGACGGCCGTTTCTTATCTCGGAGCGTTCCAACGCCGCTAACCATCTGCCGCTTCCTCGGCGACTGGAATTCGTGCTACGTGAGAAACGAAGGCCGAGCTGGATGTCGAAAACTTGGACAAATATTCCGT
Organism: Melipona bicolor; assembly: GCA_030673865.1. Lineage (NCBI taxonomy): Eukaryota > Metazoa > Arthropoda > Insecta > Hymenoptera > Apidae > Melipona > Melipona bicolor. Next base: position 322,161 of record JAHYIQ010000059.1, on the reverse strand, counting down.
GTATATTCTCGCAGAGTCTCGGAGTCTCGGTCAATAAACCTTGTCGGACGCTGGATCGTGTCCATTGTGGCCTCCCTCGAGACATTGTGTCATTCGCTCGACTCTACACACACGCGCGGTGGACACACACACACACACACGGTTACACAAAGTGGTAACGCGACGGGCGTCTAGTTCTTTTCCACAGTATGCACGTGTGTGTATATTTCTGCTAAACTGGAACGAATAATACGCAGATTTCTATTCCCCGGGGTATTCAACATTTTGCGGAGACGTGACGCGCAGTGCTCGTTCGTCGTCGATTCGAGACTAGTTCGAGGATTTCGTTATCGCGATATTTGCATATGTGTGGGTTTTCCTAGCGAATGATTACCATTTACCATCGTTCCGCGTGGTTGGTTAGCCATCCGCTGTCCGGTGGTCGACTCTATTTTTCGGCGATTATATCCACTTAATTGGTCGAATTGAAAGTAGCATACCTGTGCAAAAGTCGAGCGATATTCTCATTTGTTTCTTTGGCACTTATTAAATTTGTCATCTCTTTGGTTCGAGTAAAGAAAGTATTTGGAACGCTGGGTATATTTCAAGTTTCTTCCTTCTTCGTAGCGACTATATTCATTCGCAAAAGCATGCATCAGACGTAAATTTGAAACGCAGGAAGATAAATTTAAGAAAGGACAGTGTGCAATGCTCTCGCGAGTAAGTAAGACGCGAGAAACGAACAAAGCAGCGAAAACAATTTCGAACGTACCAGATTTACGCACGACCTGCAATGACGCGCGACTAATTTACCGCGGCACACTTTTTTCCAGCGATAAAACTTTCGATTCGGAGATCAATTTATACGGTTATGCAATTCCAGGACTTGTGACTCGCTCGTGTTTTCACGAAACGTCGTTGCAGCCGGTAACAAAACAACGTAGCTCGTGCATATGCAGAGTGCCTCGAGCGAACACTGATGGGGGGGAATCGTGAATTCGCTTAATGGAATTCAATTTAATCGTTAAATCAACATCGGTGAATATCGTTGCACGATGTACCCGGTCGAGCGTGTAATATTGTTTGTAATGCGTTCAATAACGACGTAAAAGAACCTACGAGGTTCGACGAGGACCTGCTAATCGTCTTACGGAGAATCGGCGAACTTTTCTTCTGTGATCTACCAGCAATTTATTTGCGAAGCATCATTTCAAATAATCATATTTTGTTAATTATATCTTTCTAACACGTGATATCGTCAACCTCTTAGAGCAAGTATAATATACGAGAGTTAATGATGCATCTTTGGAAAAATAACATGTTCCACCATCTTCGTAAGAAGCAATAAGAAGTCTAGTTCATGTGACTATCGTTGACTATCTTGAGAAATGTCTTATTATAGCTCTCACTCTAGGCATCTGTTCAGATACATTACGTTGTACATCGCATCGTACACGTTCATGATGATTGTCAGCAAATTATAAGAAGAGAAAGTCCGATCTGTCGGCTACTAGATCTAAGTACGAAGAAGAGATGCAAGTCGAATGCAAAGGGTTAAAACAGTCGGCTTCCTCGCGACACTGAGCCAGTCGTTACAATAATACATTCCGCTTAGTAACGTGATGCATCGGATAATGTAATCTCGTTAATGCCCCGCGTTAATCCCATTTTCACGAAAATGTTCCGCGTTGCTAAAATCGCCGCCTAATGCCACTAATTAGTTGCCATTAATCGTCGGCGCTATAGTCGCCAAGCATTTTGCCTACGCACTTCGCCGGAGATTTCCCCTTTGAGTCTGCTGCAGTCGCTAATTTTCTAACCGTGATTTGATTCAGAGTCGCGCGGTAATTCACGCCGCCCGTTAATTAACTTCTTCCGCCCGTTCGTAAAATATGCAGTTATATATCAGTTACATTAATCGACTAGCCGGGAATTTATCAGCCGGGTACGAAGCTACCCGGTGAAAATTTAACACGGCGCTTGATCGACGAGTTACTCGAGTTAACGAGAGCGTGTGTGGGAGAATTCGATGTTGAAATCTTTCATTCAGGAGGAAGATCTGTGAAATCTTGATGCTGTATTATAAACTTCGGTGAACCTAGAAACGATTATTTTACTTGTAATGAAAAATTTTGAAAGGGTGATTTGGTACGCTCTTTTCTCGGACAGTGCGTCTCTCCAGAGTTCATAATCACACAAAATTGAAAGAAATTGAGGTAGGTTAAAATACTTTATCGTATAATATTAGCGTGAAAAAGCCGTTCTAAATAATCTAATCTAAAAAGTATACAATTTAAACTTTTGAGCAGGGCTGTAGACTGGTAAATACCCCGATGTCTCGGAAATCGTGCAGAAAGTATGAAAACCTAAAAATCGATAAGCAACGAGTGGTTTCAAGTATCAGTTTTAATCGGCTAATCTTGCTCCATTTACGTATTATAACACCACCGGGGCAAACGCGATCAATTGTTATATAATTGTCCAGTAACGAATTGTATCGGATAAATTCAAATACGCGGTTGATAGGTACACGCGTGATCGAAGCCGGAATTAGTACGTGACACTAATTATTGCTCGTAATACAAATTGTCCGAGCCACGTACATACGTTTCGCGATGAGACTGCAGATCGATACGCTGCCTGTATTTCGCGATACTTCGCGCAACGGCTTTCTCGAGAAATTATTCGATGGGGAACGATCCTTCCGTCACGTTGTTGATATTCTCTCATTATTTTTTGATATAGGAGGAGATTAAAATTTCCACTTTGAACGGGGTGGTGAAAATGAATGATGCATCGCGAATTCTCCTTGAGTAATGCACTTTTTATGCAAACTGATTCCTTCCTGGAATTAATATCCTCGAAGTTGTCCGCACGATCTCTCGGTTTTGTTACGTTCATTGTCTACAACTATTTAAATAATCTTCGCATCACGACGGCGGGATGTTCCCTCGGAGTTTCGTAATTTCGAAACGAAGGCCGCGGATCTACATAAATTGCAAGTTTGAAATATAAATCTATGCAAATTAGAGTGATATCTATCGTCTATGTTGAAACGTAGATGTGAATATAATGAAAATGAAGTATAAATGTGTCAGATATACATAAATATACAGAATATTGCTGTTACGTGTACGATGCACGTGACAATACAATATGCGTTAGACGTGTACAGGAATATTAATTTGTAAATATTCGTGTACAGTACATGCGTTGCAAATGGTACAACGAGAGTAAAATATATAAAATATAAAATAAAACAGAAATGTATCGTGCAATGAATATCATGCAATAAATAAAGCAAACATTTAACTGATGTCATTTAGCTGAAACGCTAACAAATATATAAAAAAGCTGCACGATTTGTACCCCTTCAGTACGATTCGTCTCCCTGAAAGGCCCAGAAGCAACTGTTCTGACTGATTTTTTTGCCATAAAATTTTATCGATATGCAAACATTCGAATCGATAGAAAACAAATTACAGGCGCGATCGCTCAGTACCAGACAACGCCACTCCTACTCGAGGTCTACTCCACGCCCCCTCGCGAATCACGTGACCCAAATCAACCAATCGCTAATTTTCGTTGCATCAGCATTGCATCTGAAGAGGAAATATAATAAATATTATACACTTGATATATTAAATATATTTAATATATTCAACATAGTAAAGATATTGCGAGTCGTTTGGAATGAAAATATTTTCCGTGAGATCACAATAAACCGTGAATGGCTCCGGGCCATGAACATCCGGGATCGTGCAAGCGGAGAGTTTTAACACACACAGGTGACAGAGCGAACGTTCCGATCCGACTTAAAATTAAATCCGATCGATCAGTGTCGTTTCTAATTCGGTACTCGAGACTACGGCGCCGAGAGTTTAAGCAGGAAACGAGAAACATTCGCGAGATTAATCCAAAGTGACTCGACTCGAGTCGAAATAATTATAAGATTAATTTTTAGTATCTCGACGAATAAGAGAATGTCAATGCGGAGACAGACAGGGAAGAAGTGCGGAGACGCTCGAGCGTGAAACGATCAGCCGATAGACAAGTTACAAGCGTTGCAGTATCGACAGGAAACACAGAGCTGAATGGGACTGAAAAATTCATGCTGCCTTTCCGACGTTTCCGATATCTCGAGCAAAGTCGGGATCCTTCAAGGCGCGAGATGACGTATTCCCGTTGAAGGTTGCGAAGTGCTTCGAGGGTCGGATCTCTGCTTGAATTCTCAAATTAGAATCGTATACGAGAAAGAATAACGAACCGAGTCAGCATCGAACGAGAGAGAGCAGAGGGGCTGTTTGACGGGTACGTTCGTTTAACAAATTGCTTGCGCCGTTGTCATTGGTCCGTGAATTTTTGTGCACACGTAGTTTCGAGGATGGACGGGGAACGCACATTGGAGCATAGAGGGAAATTATCTGGCGCTTTGCTCGTTCGTAAACTGTTTAATAATTTAATGGATTGTCCAAATATCAACGAGTCAAATAGGATTAACGTCCTAGTTGAAAGTTTATAATACCGTGACTTTCTCTTTCTGCAGTATCCGGCATAATACCTATCACGTTTGGTTGTCACACTGGGATAAATTGTGTGGAAATGAATTATGGTAATTAATGTTAATCCGCTGATGCTCGGTGTTCTTACGCTTGTAGGATATTACAATTGTTATTATTGTCAGAACATTTGTTAGCTTGTCTGTTTTCACGGAAATAACAAATAATAAACATAAAGTACAGAATGTTCTGGTCAGAGATAAATCAGAAAGGAAGAACATGAAAAGAGATTGAAAATTTGTCAGGTTTAGCTCGAGTTTAGCTGACTGCAAACTGTATAGAAATAAATCAAAATTTTACCTCGTTTATCATAATCATGAACAACGGACCACAAATCTATCGAATAAATTAGCGACGGTTTAAAATTTTTAATCACAATAATTGCAAAGCTGTTTTCCAGTGGACGTATCGAATTCAGCGAATCAGAATTATTGCAGGATACTCATCAATTATTACAAAATACTGTTTCGAAGAGAGGCACGAAGGAACTCGTACTGCGAATTTCGTCGTGATACATGGATTCGACTTGTTCAATTATATCGATAATAATTCGCGCGAATATCCGCAGTATAGTCGCTACGATCGGGCGTTTATTGACTTTGCCCGCTAACTTTGTTCGCTCGAAGTTATGCTTTTTCGTATTTAACCAGAATGGAGAGCGGTTTGAAGTACTCTCTTTCATCGAGCGGAGTACCAACGATGGAACGAAAGAAAAACTGACTGGTTAAACATAATTTCAGAGGAACGAAGGGAGAAGGAGGGAACCGATGGTAATCGATGCACAACGGTCCCCCATTTGTACTCGGGCAGTAACGAGGAAAAAGCTGCGTGTTTTTGCAAACTTCTCGTTACCGTCCGCGGAAGGAATTTCCGTTTTATGCGACGTCGCCCGAGCACTCGGACATTAATCTTTCGCCAACTCAAGGATCGCGTCCCAAAGAAGCTTCCGTCGCATTTATCGAAAAAGGATCACTGCTCCCATTTAAACAGATACACCTTGGAAATTGATGCGAATGCCAATCGAAATGCATTTGTACCGCCTCTTTATTCTCAATATGAATGGGAGGATGATTTCAGATGCAAAAAGAGAAGTAACTAACGTAATTTATCCTACGTTTGTTGTTATGCGTATGACAGTAATTACATGTGATATACGTTCGTGGAAAATTTGAGGATAAAGAAATGCGAAACGAATACCTAGCTTCTACTGTTTACAAAAATGTTAATTTGAATAAGAATCCGTAGTCTAATAATAGTTCATTTGAGTTTTCGTTCCTCTTCTCCAAAGAAATATATACGCCTTGAATACATCTAGCATTTAATTAAATTTTCATGTTTAATTTTCTTGGAAACGAAGCGTCTTTGAACATTACTTTATTAGATAGCCTAACCTCATTCGGAATTAGTTATGTTCAATTATACGTGATAAATCAGGCTTTCGAACGAAAAACGAGCCTTTAAATGAACAATTTCTTTCCTCCTTTTTATTTTTATCTTTCCATTTTTTCATATGGTTCTTTTACTGTTATTTTACTGTTAGCAACACAACACTCTGTATAACACAAAAACAATATATACACGATCGTTTTTTGTTTGAAAATTAACGTTCGTTCGATCTAGGAATTGAGTTATCGTATCTTGCAAACTTATAATAAGCGAACTTATAATGAGCTCATAATACACTCACACCAAGCTTGAATAAGCTACCATCTTTGCGAGTACGCAATTGATCGTATTCGAATCTTTATTTAAATTTTTCAACATTTCCGTCAAAAGAGACGTTTTTTGCTCGAGTATTAATAATAATATAACAATGAATATACGAGTCTTGAAACATTCAAAACGCGATCATAAAAATAGACCAATGCAATTGAAAAATTCCATCAACGACGAGTGTTGAATGTTAAAAACAAAAAATGTGCTCTGAGACTTTTCAAGCGAAAGATACGTACAAATCTAGGCATTGCGAGAAGCGTACTTCATTTTAAGAAAAATTGTTTTGCAAGGGGACGGGCATTAAAGGCAGGCAGCGTATAATTTGAAATCGATCGAGTCGTGCTCGATGTTTAATAGGATAGCGGTTTTCGACCCAGATACTATTTTAACCCTGCACAATAATTAATCGTCGGCCGATAATCTCGCCTTCCTTGTTAATTCAGAACGATCCATCCTTTCTTCCCGGGCACAACGCGATTAAAGAAATAAAAGGCGTATTAATATTCCTTTGGAAGCTCTGTAATAAACATTGGACGTTCTAGCGGGAGTTCTAATTTGCCGATTGCACGGCCCTATCTTCTGGATCCACAAAACGACTCGCGGCGCCCCTTCTTCTTCCGCTTCTCTTTTCTCTCTCTCTCTCTCTCGCTCTTTCTTCTTTTTCACTTTTATTTTTAGGGGAATGAATTCATTAGTAGCCGTAGCCGAGAGGGAAAAAGAAAATTACAAGATTGTTAACCGAAGCCGCGGGCTGGACGAGGTCAAAGGTGCAATCTCAATTTTCCACATCTCCTTCAATTATATCCCCGAGGCATTAATCTTCGCGGAGTAGCGGCAAACTCTGGTACACGCCGTGATGAATGTGAAAAAGGGAAGGAAACTTTGACGCGCGCTCGATTGTGCGCTTATTCAGTTATTGAAAATCACGTTCTCTTTTTCTTTTCGCTGTTGACGGTGAAATGATATATTTACGCGAAGGTTTGAGCTGATTGCTCGTCATTTTAGGTATACGTAGGTGTATTATGCTACATTTCGTATTGTAAGTGCAATTTTTAACTTTTTGTTAGAGTTTTAGATTTTTAACTTATTTTTTTCCAATTTGATCGTACGTTAAAGATCTTCAGCAATACCTTCTTTTCCTCTTCCCCTTGTTCTCATTTCGTTCTTCTTTATCTTTCGTGTCACACCTGGAGAGCCATTACGTGGAAACTCGCAGGAAAATGGAAGGGTTTGTCAGAAAAATTTCTGTGTTTGGACAGAAAACGTTTGGTGCTCCGTAGAGATAACAGGTCTTGCGACCGCTAATCAGGTCAAAATTGGTCGACATTGTCGAAATTTCCACAGCGTACGCGACGCATCGCGCCATTACGTTCCACCGCAACGATCGTGCCCTCTCGTTCGGAATTCGATGACATCGTGTTTGCCAAATTAAGGCATCAATGTCCGATGACACTTTGCGCCGACTATTTCCCGATTTATAAACCTATCATTCCATAAATGTCTAATGGAAACTCGCTGTTTCTTTCTTTTTTCGAAACGTGAACTGTTTTTGCAACGATGATTTTCTACTTTAACTGTTTTAACAATTACTATGGAATCGTGTGGTATTCAACGTTTTATGATTATTATGTAATTTTAATTTCACTTGGCAGGATTTATTTGTTAATAGTAATAAGTATTGGAAATATAGCGAGGATAAAATTATGAAAAGATAAAAAAATACGAAAGAAGAACATATTAGGTACAGATAACTGTTCGTATTTGCACGCATTATTATTCAAATAAATTACACGAAAGATTAAAAATTGAATGTAATCAAAGAACATTAAATGACACTAAAATTATACAATTTATTTATTTTCACGTGTTGTTTTGTTAATTTATTTTAATATCAGAGCATAGAGGTAGAAACAGACATATCAATACTCAGTTGTAAAATATAGCGAGTTTCAAAGTATAAATACGAACAGTTATTCAACATGTACGAGAATAGAACTATAGGTAGAATAAATAATTGTTAGACGCTACTGAGCAATCTCGTGTATTTTATTATAATTTTATATTTAATTTAATTTTAATGACATTACCGGATCAATCAATGATGTATGATCGTACGTATAATCTTTACTCGGTAAAAAAAAGAAGAAAATTTTTATTACAGTGAATAAAAATTTAACAAAACTTGTCTCAAGTAAAAATCACTCCCGAAAGTACAAGCTCGTTACAAAGTTAAACTTCTCCTTGCGATAATGTTAAAAAGGGAATAAAATCGCGCGAGAAATTCGACTATGAGCGAACACTGCGTTCAAAGGAACGTTCTCTCTCAGAGAAGTATTTCACAACGGATCTGCGAGCAAGCGGATTTGATCGATCGCGAATCGCGAATCGTTGCGTGTACGTTACACGGGGGGGCTGATTACGAATGAATGAATCGAGCGAGTTGAACTCGAGGAGGTGGAAGGGAGGAAATAAAAAAAATCTGTTAATCCCGCGCTTTACGACGCGCAACGAACGGTAACGTGATTGTGTTTTAAGTACATCGTCGATTGAACTTTCTCTCTCTCTCTCTCTCCCCTTTTCTGTTGTACGATATCGAATAACATCGAGCAGACACGGTTGAATGAAGTCAAGTATTTTTCATTACGTCTCTCTTTGAAAGTATCTGGAAAGCTCCGAGCCGGGCCGAGGAAGAGTATCGCGGGATCGCGTAAAAGACCGAACGCAACGACGCGGCGAGGGGATATATTAAATAATGGGGGGCTGAGGCGGAACGGAGGCGCATCCGGCTCTGAATGGGGCTCTGGTAACAAGGAGGAATCGCCGTGCGTTCCCGTGCCGCGGGAAATCCGGTGTTCCCGGGAACGCGGCAAGCTTCTTAGCATCGGCGTAGAATAAATCGCGCGCGGAAGAAAGAGGAACTCGAGGGTTGACGTTGTCGCGAAATAATACATCCCGGTGTAAAAGGGGCAGGCTGCATAAATAAAAGCGGGCGAAGCCAGGCGTTTCGCGTCGCGTGGCGTCGCGCCGCTCGCGCTTCAATTTATCATCAACCGCCCGCGTTGCGAAAATTTCACTTTCCCGCGCGTGGGCGAGTCAACTGTCCGCACCCGCTTCGTAACGAACTTTAAACGACCAAGTCCGCGCTATTGTGTTTCTACCTTTCTCGCACTTTTTCCTTGCACCTCGTCGTCTTTTCCCTCGAGAAGTTTCTCGCTCGTTGCTTCGTATTTCATTGGGCGTTACTCCCCACGACGTACGTTGACGTTGGACAACTTTGAATTGTCTGTTACGCGTCCCTGTTACGGAATTTAAATGGAGGAGGAGGAGTGCCGTGCTTTGTTGTAGAGGATCAGAGTAAAGTTGCGGAAATTTGTCCGAGTTTGAGAAACTCGGAGAGAATCATTTTTGCGAAATTTAACGATATGATATGATAGAATATACCAGTCCATTGATAAGTCATAGATGTTTCATCGCCGAGACGGATCTATTAAAATTTCTATCGCCAAAAAACTGCTCGACTTGTACGATTCGTCTCTACATAAAATTTTATTGATATGCAAACACTTGGCGCGATCGCTCAGTAGCAGACTACGCCACGCCCTCTCGCGAATCACGTGACGCAAATCAACCAATCGCTAATTTTCGTTGCATCAGCGTTGCACTTGAGGCCCGATTTTCTAACTTACCTCCGCTAAAGTCACTTTCAGTGATAAAACAGCCGTCAAACGCCCAGTCCACGAACGGACGATCCTGCAACAAAAACGGCGAAACGTCCGAGCGACTGCGAGTGTGTAAATGGAGAGTGTTGAACAGACGAGCGTACCACGCGGGAGAGTCTCTCTGGAAATATTTTGGAAGCGGATAAAATGATGCGAGGATGGAGGGCAGGGGAAAAAAGGAAAGAATTATTTTTCCGAGTGGGACGTGCAGAGCGAGGCTGTAAGAAATTAAATCGGTGCAACGAACCGGGCAGGGAAGAGAGTAGACGAGCGTGGCTAGCTGGCTCGGGCGTTTTATCGGGCTGCTCTATTTTCTTCGTTGCAATTGCCGTTGCAAGCGCGCGCACGGGCCATCTGTTTTGTACGCGAGCGGGTTTCGTTATGTCCCGCTAGTTCGGATGACACCTCCTGTATTAAAACAATACCGAATGACGCGTGACGCCTGTAGCCGCAGTAAAATATGGTTTATATGCAAATTACCGCCACCGGGCAACTTGGAGCCAACGGGCTCTCCTTTCCCCTTTCGGTATTTTTCATTTGCAAACCCAGTCGCATCGTTGACAAAAATACTCGAAAGCGCGCGATTTTGTTTTATCCCCGTGTAAAACCAGTTGCTGCACGAGTAAACGTAAATGCATCACGTCACGTTTCTTTGTCCATTGCACGTTCTCTCGATTGTTTCCTGTCTGATCTGTATCACGGTACGCCGAAACTGTCGTGGGAGATTCTATTTTATTTGAAATAATTTTGATTCTTATTTTCTTGTTTAGTCCTTTAGTACTCGGCTTGTCTTACGAACCGTGGACATGATTCCACGCGAAACAACGAGCCGATAAGAAAAGAAAATTTATTACAAGGAGAGGGAATAATGAACGGGAGAATTCGAAAGTAATAGGAAAATTAGTATTTCTCTTAAGCATTATTTTGAATTTAAAAAGTCGTGTCCACGGAAAAAATGACAAAGCTAAATATAATGTAAATAATTTTACTCCGGATACATGTTTCTACGTACTTTCAAATATACGCGCTTGCAAAAGAGGACTGAAACATTGAAATCACTTATTGACGTTACCTGTGTCGAGCAAGATAAACCCACCGAATATCGAGGCTTATTGACACACAATAAACCATAGAATATAGAATAGAATATAATGGAACCTCTGAATATTTAAATAGTTGTACCAAATATCTCGTAATTTTTACATACGTACGTACATACGTACATGTCTTTGAATTTGTTTCAAACTCAGCCAATACGATCACAAATTCTGCACAAATTCGAAAACGTTTCGCGTGAAACGCATTCGTAAAATGTTTCCGCGTTATGTCCAAACGTTCGAATACTTCGGCAAGGTAAATATTCAAAGTCCCTGAACATAATCACCGCTGGCACCGAGGGTCAAAGCGTGCTGATTAACTGACGCATATCTGCACGTCAACCGTGCGATACGCGTACGTATGAACTTGCTCTCCCGTCCGTTATTACACATGTTGCGGCAAACTCCGACCGAAAACCGCACGAAAACTTATTCGACGATCCAATATTTTCCGTGCTTCGCTCTCGCGCAAATATGAAAGCGACGTCGCGGCGTTCGTTTCCTTTCGCGTTATCCCCGGCGATTCGTTTTAATGGTAATTGATTAGAGGGACGAGTCGATGGATACCGAGCGGATAAATCAAACGGTAGAAGGCAGGGGGGCCGAGCTCGCAGCGACGATGAAATTGGTGTATCCGGGGGGAGGAGGGGTTGCACGATTCACTTTATCGCGAAATCCCTGGTCGCGGAGTCGCGCGAGCAACTATTTTCGCGCGGGGGGCGGGGGGTGATCGATGGCACGAGATCGGCCGCGATTTCTCCTCACGTTCTCCAACTTCCACTTCCTCCGCTCGCGAGCTGCATTTTTAAGGGGCGTGCTGCGCCCCGACTTTGCGTCGAAAGTTGACTCGCCGTGTCTCGCCGCTTGAATTGTTCCACCTGCCGATTTTACCATTGCTTTGCAAAGTTTCCGCGTCCTGCAACGCGTTGCGACGCCTCGTTATGGCTGGAATTTTGTTTTTGCTTGTCGCGGAACGCAAATTGCCTCTCTCGCGCGAGTACACACAATCGGTCGGAGAGAAGATGCTTGTCGAGTTTCAAAAAGCTCGAAAGAAATATTTTTCGGATATTTCGCGCGAACGAATCGACCTGCGTTTGCGAATCGTTGGAAATCGGAACGCTTCTACAGTGTCAAAATAATCTTCCAACTAGGGCCGCGTGTTATTTATATATAAGTAGTTTAATATTAATTTAGTTTGATATTAACTTAGTTTGACATCAAGAGTATCATTCTTAATATTCGGATCGATAAAGTTCTTAGAGACAGGCCTAGTTCTTTTGCCGATGACGTATTAGCAAAAATCTGTTTCCTTACAAAAGTAACGTGCACAATTTCCAACAGTGAATTGTGCAATAATAATATAAGAAGATCGAAATGAATTGTGCAATGATAATAAAAGTTCGAGAATCAAAAAGACAATACTTTGCAACTCTCTACCACGTATAAGATATTTTTAATACTTGGTTTAGTTTAAAGATAGGTGACCTTACCTTTACAAATTTACTTACAAATTCTGTAATTTTTCCAATAAAATTCGGACGTCAATATGACACAAGCGTGTCAATACTTTTGACACGCGTAATTATATTCTTTCAATAAAGTACGAGGCGGATATAATACGCTAATCGGGTGATTTGCTCTTGATCGACAGTTTTTTAAAGTTATATATTCGTACCATTTTTATCGACACAAACCTGGAAGCGTATAAATAAATTAATCTCAAAGAAAGATTTAGATTTTTTCTAAAATTCAAAATCCATCGTTTCGTCTCAAAATTGCGAGTACGCGCGGTCACGGTATGCACGTACGTACGTGTACTTTTGTGGACACTGCGAGAACCCCGAGCGACGTATAATAACATTTGACGAAGGTTCGACAGCGCGAAGAAAGGGAACGACCGCGGAACCGATAATCAATTTCAGGGTGTATCAATCAGGAACCGCGGCCACGGGGCGCACGGCTCGAACGCAGAATGTAGAAACGGCCGGTAATTACGCGTCGTAACTACATCTCCGCGAAGGTTTAACAATCCCTGCTCCCCCGGAACGAAGATTGACCGATGGCGCTTCATCGTTCGATAATTACGGGAATTAAGACGCGATCGATTAACGAGACGTAATTTTCAAAGGAGGGGGAATGCGCGGGCCCGTAATACCTTCTCCGGGGCAGATAGAGTCGTCTGACGTGCAAAGCCAGAAGCGGCTTTCAAACGCCAATAAATCGATCAGGTCTCTGCTCGAGGACTCGTTATCGCGTTTTCTCATAACGGGAGGGAGGCTGGCACCACTCGAGTACCAAATAATCATTCTTTTCTCAAAACATCTTCACGCCCTAGCCGGTTGGCTACGCAACGATCGATTCCACCCTCCCCTTGTCGGGCGTAATTGCGGATTTTCATTCATTTGTGGGAAGTTGAGCATCAAAGAGACGTGTGTCAAAGGGAAATAATTTCTGTTTATAAAATACTGACATATAAAATTAGATGGCGGATTTTTATATTTAAAGCTGAAAAATTGTCATCTGCATAGTGTGTTTGAAGATCTTTGCACTTTTAAATTTCTCACAGATGTATAGAGTCTAATTACGTCTGAATGTCTCTATTCAGTTGTATTTGTAAATGTTTGAGGGTTTGCATTTTATTGGGATAAAATGTTTGAAGAACGATTGTTTAAATAACGTGTCATTTTGTCTCTTGAATAATTCGACTAGTCAATTTGAACAGGCAAGTGATCTCTTTCGAAGTTATAGCCATCAAATGAAATATTTATCTTCGTATTTATTTTTAACATTATTCCTCAATGAATTTCTGGTTTTATTCTAAAAATTTCATTTTCTGCTAATTGTTATCGACCAAGTGTTCATTTATTCCAGCGAATTAACTCAAACGAAGCATTATTCGAATTCCAGATAAAGTCACTTTTCTCGAAAGCTATTTTTCAAATAAAACATAACGAGTTAATAGAAATAATTGTTATAATATTTGCTTTCGTTTCAAAATAAAATTTTGCGAACCCTGTTTCCAACGCAAAAAAGTTGCGTCTATTCTTTTTTCTTTCTTCATCTCTTGATTTTCGAACCGAATTTGTTGCCAAATGACGAAACATTAATTACGGCGAATTTTCAAATTTTGCGCGGAATTTTCAGTGTCAGAGATATGTAAAAGGATCGAGGGAGTCCATATTCAGTAACGGGTCGACGCGCGTATTTTTATGTCGGTCAAACTCGTTCCCAAGGGATTTCGCTAGTTGCCGGCGACGAATTTGAATTTAAATTTCCAAAAATTCGAAATGTCCTATTCGCCGTGGTGTCATGTCCCGATCAACTCGATCATCGTTCTTGCTCGACGCGCCACTCCCGTCTCTTTTCTTCTTTTCGAATTTCGAAAATACTTTATTTCCCTCTGCTACCGCGGCACCGTCAGTCGATCAAACATAAAAGTACCTCAAACAGCATTATAACTCGACTCGACTATTATACGCGAACAAGTGAAATTGTTTAAATTGCTATCACTTGATGAAAAGAAAAAAAGATCGTACAACAATTTGGCTTCATTTAAAGAGTAAAGTTTCCATTTTGACGTGTGTCAAAATCTGAGAGATTGTAAAAAAAACATTTCTCCCGTTAATTATAATGCTTTTGGAATTAGTTAAATTCAAAGGTATACACGACGAACTCGACTTTCTCGAAAACGAAAGATTTCGCCTTTTGCGAAAGAAATTTTACTCTTTCTTTTTTCGACTCCCGCTCGGCTGTAACTTTCACCGGTTACGGGACACCCTGTGTCGAGGCAACGCAGCTTCCTCCTCTTTAATTTCGTCGGCTTGATTCGAAGCGAAAAGAGGGATCAAAGCGGGGAGCTCGCTGAAGGAAGTACATCGGCTTCTCGTCGCTTGACTCGCAGCTCACGGCCGATCTCGGTTACTCTCGCGAGAAACTGGCAGTCATACGCCCGCCCGTTCGTTTTTCAAAGGAGGGGAGAGGGTTCCTTTTAATTTCGATCGCGCGAAACCTGGCAGGCCTAGGTAATTTTTTAACCAACAAGAAAAACGACCTCACCCACGCACCGTCGAACCCGTCGTCGCGAGCCGTTTTCCGCCAGGGAGTTTTTCAAGGAGCCGCGTTACCGGGGGAAAACTCTCCTCCTGGCGTTTTAATCATGTCCTTCGCCTCGAAACGCGTTCGAGACTTTAAATTAAACAGCTGTAAAGGCACCTTTGGCTAATTAAACGAGAAATATCGCGTTTCTCCTTTTTTGCGACGCGTGTTCGGCTAATAAGGTCCGTCCCCACGGTGACGTAATTGTCGAGAACGTACGAAAGTTAACCGCGCCGCTTTTGCAAAAAACACCGTGGACCTGGCGTCCCCTACCCCTCGCCCCTTTCTTTGAGTGAATTTTTCAGTCGTTAATTCCTTGGAACGCGGCTGATCGAAATTTCAACCGATTCGGATAGGGTGAGGTAGCTTTCAACCTCTTTCAGTCTTGAATAATTAAAGCGACTTGTTTAAATTTACGTCGTTTATGTTATCGCTGATTTTAGCGGGAGTAACCCAGAAAATCGGGCCTCTTTAGGTGCAACGCTGATGCAACGAAAATTTGCGATTGGTTGATTTGCGTCACGTGATTCGCGAGGGGGCATGGCGTAGACCTCGAGTAGGAGTTGTCTAGTACTGAGCGATCGCACTTAGTCACAGATTATTTCTTATTTAATTCGTTTTTTATTCTTGATCGTTTCATACTCGACAAGTGAAATAATCTTGTTCTCATTTGAGAGAGGAAATTTTAGTTTACTATAAATTAACGAATTAATAATCATCCATCCGCGTGATCGAAGACTCGAAAGCCTAGCTTAGAAAATTAGAAAATTCCCGTTTCATACTTTTCGCGGCGTATACTAAGCCAAATCCGTTGTTGGAGTACCGGCAACAACGACAGACGGCTGTCGTAACTTTGTCCACAACATATTTCAACAGTTATTGTAAAAGTTTACCTCGTTTAACGGATTTACTCTGCACAATCTAACGACATCACTCTTTCGTTCTGTTTTCCTTCTCTCGGTATATTTTGTTGCGGATATCGATTGAGATAGTTTCGGTTTTTAGCCTATTAATTTTAGAATTGACGAATTAATGAATGTTTTTTATTCTAAAATTACAAAATTGATCGAAATAATTTCTCTCGGGGAAATTATATAAATTTTAAGATTTGCAAAAATATGCCTACGAACGAAAGGTTGGTGTTTTGTATTTTATTACCAACTTTGTTCTATTCTTTGTTATTTCCTGCCTGTAATTTTTTTTCAAACATTTGACATTGTGGAATATCGTTTTTGTTCTTTTTTTGTTATTGTTGAATATTGTAGTTGCAATATAGAACTTTAAGAATTTGCTCGAAATTTTAAAATTGGAAAAATTGGGGTATTTTAACATGGTGACGTACTATTTCTTGGTCTTTAATAAGTTAAACATTTTATCCACAAAAGAACCATAGACTCTAGATCGTTGAATTTGTTTCGCTGGCGATCGTTATATTTCAAAATTCGATTAAAAACTTTGCAGAAATCTTTAAACGAAATCGAAAGAATCAACTTTTTTCTTTTGCATTTCCTTGGAGCGGCGTGTTTGAAGAGACGTGTGCAGAAGGATTTGTTTGATCTCGTGAGAATTTAATTAATTATAAATGTTTAGTGGACACACACGTCGCGCCGTAAAGGCGTTTCTAACCACTTCAGATGTATTTTTAACTCTTTTTCAAGTCATTAAAAAGAAAGTGTACGAGAAAATGAAAATAGCTTTCTATGAACGTGTTTTTTCTGGAAACTTCATTTTTTGAAATAGCTGCCACGATACTTCAAATTCTGGTGCTAATCAAAACATTTGAAGTTTATTGATTTTCTCCGTTTCTTTTTCTTTCTTTTTAACACGAAATGAAAACGAAAAAGCGATCAAGATGATTCTTCATCTTCCTCCTTCAAACGAGGAAAATTGTCGAAATCGTGTCAGCCATCGTGAAAAATTTCTTTTCAAATGAAGACTCTTGATTATTCTTGTCTTAAAGATATAACTTGAATAAATATAATGTTCAGAAAAAGTCTTGCGGTTCTTTCTTGAGAAAAGAAGAAAAGATTCTGAAAATGACTTGAAACATTCGAAATCAGAATACTCCTTCAAATTCCCATTTGAAACCCATCTGAATGTTGTTCCTTTTGGTTGCTTTCGACGCAGAAATCTCTCTCGTAACTCATCCGGCTGCTGTTTTCCGCGATCGTCGTTCCGAATCGAAACCGATCCGAGTCTTTAATTACCTTTCGGAATGGCAAGTGTAACGTATTCATCGCCGAGAATATCGCAGGTAAAACATAATCGGCCGGGTGCTTCGTAAACAGACGCGAATCGCGCAATGAAGGCTCGGTTCGTGTCCGTGCATTCATGAATGTCGAAAACCGGCGTTCCTCCTCCTTGGGAACGCCACGAATTACGGTGAAACCGGCGACTGCCATTTCCCAGCGTGTTCGAGAGAAACGTGTTCGTGCGCACTCGTGAATTTAAAAAAAAAAAAAAACAAAAAAACAAAAAAAAATAACGCAGCAATCCTATCATTCGGTTTAACAACGTCGCGCGATTCGCAACGGTGACGTTCGCGTAAATATTAATTTTTCCGCGTGCTCTGTTATTCATACGAGCGGCGGCACATTCGTACGGAACGATGCAACGTGAATTGTTTTCTTTCCTTCTTTTTGCCATCTGTTTTGTTTGTCCTTCGCTGCGCAACGCGGTTTGAATATTTCAAATATTTCAATTACTTCGGGCTATGCGATTAGTACGTGGATCATACGTGCGATTTGGTGGTTGATTTGGAGATCGAGCGACGTGTTGCATTTTAACTGCTCGCGTCTGGGAGTAGATGATTTTCTCTTTCGTTAAATTTTTCGTATTGTCACGTGGAAGAAGGGAGAACCAATTTTCTGTTAATCTAATCGTAAGTTCAAGCGTGCTAGTTGCAGAGTCCTCGACAGTTTTCACCGTTCAATGCGTTTTTACTAAAATTGAAGGATTCTCGTGAAATTCAATTTTATTAACAGTCTGCTATCTTTTCTTGGCGATTCATGCTACATTGAAATGGTTCACAAAGTTCGACAAAGGGCACTAAAACAAGTCACTTTTATCGTATTGGCATCTTTCTACAATGGTCAATACATTGACTACTCTCGTGTCAAATATATAATAATTCCGTTTCATAAAATTTTTGCTACATTTTCTTACTTATCTCTTGAACTTTCTCTTGTCCATCGGCTGTGTATCTTTGAGTGTCGCAACACATTGTGACGGTGTGAGCGTTAGTGTTAAAGGGTTAATTTCTAATTTGGAACATCTCCTCCTGTTTTTTTAGACCCGCTGGATTATTCGACGGCGTTTGTTAAGTTAAAGCTTGATTAATTCCCGCAGAGTCGTAGTCGCGGGATCGGCGCGATTAACGGCCGCAGTTAGACTTTACATTAGATTACAATTGAATTCGATTTTGTTCGCGTTAAATAACCGCGGCGACCGCGCGTGATAGTTGGATTACACGATTCAACCGAAACACGTATATAAATATCCGGCCGGGGGGAGATAACGGCTGAAAAGTGCCGTTCAACGACAACTTCGATTTTACGCGATAATAAAGGAGATTATGGAAATGCTCGGGCATAATAGTCAAATTTATCGGACCTCAAAACGTGGTAATTCGGCCTGTACCGTTCTACAAATCCCGATTAACTTAATTACCGCTCGTGAATTGTCGGCCGCAGCGTTTAACGGCAATTGGAATTTCATATTTCTCGAAGAAGAAGAAAAAAAAAAAAGGAAAAAAGTATACGGCGAATAATCCTGCCGGTCGGTTAATGGGAGAACCGGCGGCGCGGATAAATTGCCGAAGAAGGTGTAAAGTGTAGCCTGTTCAGGGGCCTTGATCGCCATCTCCTTTTCGCAGTTTACTCTCCTTTCCTCTTTACTAGCCAATTAACCAGATCGGCGTGTTGCTTCGCGATCACGATTCGAATTAATTAATTGTTAGTAATTAATAATTCTGAAGGAAGAATCAGACAGTGCCTAACAACTTGTTACGATATTGTCGTTTGTTGATCTTGGCGAGTCGCAGTGAAGAGTATAACGATTGGTTAACAATAGTTCTCCAATATTTTACGTAAATCGAGAAATATGAATTATAAAAGTGTTTCGATTACAGACATCTTTTATTTGTAACATTGTTTCAGTCTTGTTTCATGTTGGCTTACTCTACAAAGTAATTCGATTCGTGCGAAAGTTTGCCACATCCAAATATTCAAATTGTAAGTGATCTTAAGCGTGCGGAAATTAGCTCAGAGCACGAAAATCTTTTAATTTTAAAAGTGTGAAATGTCCATCCATATTGATTATTGAAGAGAATCAGAGAGCAATAAAATAATATTCGTTCCGATTAAATTTCCGTGAAAAATGATAAATTGGCCATTTTATGATAGGTTCAATGTTATAAAAAAAAATAGAACATTATCGATAATAAGGACGAGCTTCTTGAAAATAAAAATGTAGAAGTATTGCATTTGACAAAATTCTTTAATTAATATTAATTAAAACCTGCGATTACCAGTTGACTCGTACTCTTCACTGCACGCGTATGAAACAAATGATTGCCAAAAGAAAAAAGAAAAAGATCGACCATCAAAATTTGGAAACTGTCAGCCATCTATGGCGCGAAGTATTTATACTCGTGCGCTTAAGTACCGCGTGCCTTGTGAAAATAATCGACGGTGTCGAAACACGTGGGATTAGAAACCCATTCAACGACGATATTTGTAACTCGTCGAAGATTCAGGTTGAACTATGGACTAAGTAATCAGGCGAATCGGGCGCAGGTTAGTCGTGCGGTTAATTATTCGAATTGCCTAAATACCTGGATGTATTTCACAGAAATGTAGCACTAGCCGAGGTCAGACCGGCTGCAGGAGCGTACTGTTTCACCGGAGATAATTAATGGAGACTTCAGGCTAATAGCAGAGTAACACGACCGCATGACGGGGTTACAATGTAAATGGCCATTACTGGCTTTCAACTAAGAAATTAGAGTGACTCGTGTCCAGAACACGCGCGCTTAAAAAGACTTTAACTCTCATCCAGAAACTTTCCGGGAATATTCCGTCGAGAATGCGCTTGGTGTCTGTACGATACTATCGTTTGACACTCTACTATCTGACATCATGCAAGAGAGTATAATCAGTTTGGAAGTCTGTACATATGTATATTTGTCAAATTTCGTTTATGTTTGATTGTCATGGTAATTCGCGGGACAGAAATGTACAATATTTGGTTTTCTCTAAATTAAATCCAATGCAAAGTTCAAAAAGAAACGTAGAAATTTAGATTATGGCTCGCCATTCCATTTTGTGGACCCAAGTTGGTTGAAATTAGATTGTCATTTCGACAATGTTTCTCGCATCGTCATATAAAAATTTACTAGTTTCGTCAATCCAAAAGAACCTAATCTCCTTACACATATTCGAAGTTTAAATATTTGAGAGATTTGTGGTCAACTTAGGTCAATGACATGAGTCTGAAAAGTCGCCCGGTGTGGGGAAACCTCGGGTCGACGACCAATCAATTCGCGTAACGTATCACGAAACGTAAGAGTACGTGTGCAGGTGCGTGCAGCAGGATTTCGGTCAGGTAGACCAATTAAGGGCAATTCTGCCTCATCGTTCACCATTGTTAGGAACAATGAATGAACATTAACGAAGGCGAAGGAAAAAAAGACACGGATCGAAGGCACGGATTCGTGTCAGTTGAAAATTTTGACTCTGGCGCGGCTCTTCTTTCCATCTGAAATAAAACTCTTTTATTTGCTGACTCACGTCCCCCTCCAAAACATTAGGACACTTACAGAAAATGAAATAAATTTGGAGAGCCATTAGGAAATTGTTATAATTTCTTAAATTTATTTCAAAGTCATATTAAGTTATATTAAGCTGGGAGAATTTATAGTAACAATGACATCAATTTTGCACGCATACAGCATCGTCACGGACAACCATAGTAATTTGCATTACATTACAAGAATTGAAGGTGTTTATTCTACTTTGCATTCCACGCTCTCCCCGACAGAGATCACAAAGTTGAAAATTCTAAAATTACGAAAGATCGGAGAGATCGAACTCCTTTCTGCTTGTTTGCTCCGTTAGGGCTTCGAGATGGCGCGTTCCGAGTGACGTTGCCGTTTCTTAGCAAGTCCTGCTTGAGAGAAAAAGCTGCAAGGAGAGAGCATCGGCGGATTTCTGGGACGTTTGAAGCAGCGATGTCCTCGGGTTATGTTCCGAGTACAAGGAAAGAAGCTTATCCCGTTAGATGCATATCCTGCTAGACAAGGCACCTCGCGTGCTTAACATATAAAATGGTACCTGTTTCCCAACTTTGTCGCGGTAAACAACTGAATTATAGTGTGTCGCAGCGAACACAACCGTTTCGTTATAGAAGTCGCGACGAGAATGAAGAATAAATGTGCAGATACACAGACTCTTTCCTAATCTTTGATCTAAAATTTGAGGAAATTCGTGTGTTCTAATTTGCGTCGTATCGGAGGATATTTTTATATATAATTCGTCGAACGATCATTTCTCAAGTGTTGCTTTTTATTTGTCAATCGCAAAATTATTAACAGCAAGTTACATCCTTCTTGCACGCATATTCAACGTGACGTTTTTCAGCTTCAGCTCCCATTCAATTAACATTCATAGATTTCTAGATTCCTAAATTTTATCGTAGAAAGGTCCAAGTCTGATGCTCGTTTGATAGTCGCGCAAGTGTTAATCGTACGCAAAGATAAAAAAAAAGAGAGAAGGAATTCTGCCAAGCCAAAAAGAAAAAAAAAACTCTGTCATTTGCGAACAAGTCCTCGCGCTGCTAACGACCATTAAAACTAAAAGGTCGTCCGTGGTTTACTTACGCGAGAGATATGGTCAGTCGAAAAACGTTTATTACCTTTATTACGGTATTTTTTGGCGAGCGCGCTCGTAACTATATCCCCCCCCTCGCGCTCCTACATTGCCAGTCCAATCGTATACAAACGAAATAGGTCGGCGAACATTATTAGCCATCAGTTGTGAACAAATTTTCGGGAATATCCTCTGAAAAGTGGAATTACATCTGGTCATTTCGCCGTGAGTAAGTCACACACACGCGTGGAGAAACAAATCGTCCTTCCGTTAACTATTGCATAAACGACTCTTGTTTGTTTCGAAGCTGAAATTAATTTTAATTTGTTCGCTTGCACCGCAAATTGCGATGTTGTACCTGCATTTGTACCGCCAAATGCGAAATCACTCGTCAAGGGCAGTGGCTAACCGATTTTATCTAATTTTTGACAATTTCTGATCTTCCCGATATATTTGAATAAAAAAGTCAGGATTTCAAAGTTTCACATCAAGTCGAGGATTTGAAGAATCGAGAATTTATCAAAGCATTCAAAAATCTTTTACCTCTTTCGAAAGTCTGAAAGAGAAACAGACGTAGAGCGATTTGATAAACTACGTACGTGTGGTCAGTAAGTTTCGTTCACACGCATAACTTAAGTCGCGACGCAAATTAATCGATTTCTAGTCTCGCTGTGCCTCGGGAAGTTGATTCAATCGTGGAAATGAGAACTGAATTTCGACTTTGAAATCTTCCTAACTGTTGAAACAATTTAGAAACGCATCGATGAAACTCGATTCATTGCTCTTCGGCGAATTGGAAACGGCACGTCTGAAATTTTGTAGAAAATCGAGTGTTAAAGAAACAGTGTCTTTTCATTTTCATCGTACGAAAGTGTGTTTAGCGTAATGTTTTCTTTAATAGGATTTTCTTAAATTACAGAAAACATTTGCACGCAATTATTTTGTAATGAACTTGTTTTTCATTTGAAAGGAAATACTTTCTCTTACTTTAAACTTAAAGTATTATGTATTATTCTTCCAAAATTATCATCCCTTCATTTGAACTTTTATAACATGAACGCGAGAAAATGTACGTATTCAGCGTACACGCTGAAAGTTACGGTTTTAACGAAATGGAGTGCGCAGGAGGAAAGTAGAAAAGTAGCGCTTTTTTCCTCCCTTTTTCCCCCCTTTCTTTCTTTCTTTTTTCTCTCTCGAACGATAGCAGAGAATTCGAGATTGCAAGGAATCGTAAGGTTGAAAGTTGAGAGGGTGTATCGTCGTAGTCGATTAAATGATCTGAGTCCTCCTCTTTGGTATCGGAAGCTTCTCGGCAGAAGTTTCCTGGCCGTTCAATTCGGGCCAATCTCGACGGACGGCCATGAGTCAAAGGGAAGTTGGACGAATCGGGGTCGAAATTAAGTTTCGACCCGATTGACGTACCGGGCACCGGTGCTCGACTTTATCGACGAACCAATTATATTCCTCCTTATGCTCATCCTCCGCCTACCTCGGTTCTGACCCATTCAACTCGCTTCTTTTTCCTCGCACGCGCAAAAAAAAAATTCGAGAGAGAAGAGATAATCAGATACGAACGATATTTTGATTAGCAGTGGTAATGTTGCAAAGAAGTAGATGTTTCGTCAACTATAGACAAAAGGAAGATCTTGTAACATCTAGAGGAGGAAATTCTTCTTAAAGTTCCCAACGTATGAAAATAGAGATCCTTTAGAGTGTAATACCTTTGTCTTTCACACATGTCTTTTAATTTCATTTCTTTATCATTGTGATTATACAATTTAATTCGCGACGTTGCTAATTTATAAATAAAATATCTATACAATGTGTGAGGTCTCGGTATAAAATTGAATATATATATATATGTAATGTAATATATATATATATATATATACATATATAATTACAATTATCGTTTCGATTACGCTCTCATATATATATAATTATATAAGTAAATCTATATAATATTAATATATCTTATATATATACATATTATAATAATATATATATTACATTACACACACACACTAGATATTACTATATATATAATTACAATTATCGTTTCGATTACGCTGTTCGCCGTGTAATTACTCACAACGCCGTACATTTCTCCTTCCTCTCCCGGCTCTTCCTCCCCTGGATCTCTGCTGTTCGTTCAAACGATCCGTGAACGTGCCGCGTGCCTCACGGATTTCGGAAATAATAGCGCTCTCCGGCCCCTCTCTCGATTTCCGTGACCGGGTTGTTCGCCCGGCATTGATTTTGGATAATGTCCAATCTGTTTGTTATTTATGGGGAACGAGGTAACTCCTCGTTCTCTTCCCTTTCGCTCCCGTGCTTTCACCATTTCGTTCCGACGTGCCAGCCGCGGCAACCGATCTCCCGTCTTTTTCCACCGCTCGTCGCTACCATCTGCGGCTGTCGCAGTCGCTCGCCAGGCCGCTCCGCAAGGAGGCAAGGCCACGTACAACCACACTGGGAAATCAATTTTCGCGGACAACGAAATGTCCGCCCTTTTCAGTCGTGGCCGGCGTGACGCTGCTGCTGCTGCTGCTGCATCGACGTATCTCGGTTGTGAAAACGCGGCCGCGTCTCGGCATTCCACTTTATCAAACCGACAAATATCAACTGACCGATCCAATTATCGTTTCAAGCGAACGTCGTTCGAACGCGACGTGGCATTAATTGCACGCGAATTGTTATTTCTGAAATTACCCGTTGCCTTCGAAGCTGCTCCGATAACGACGCTCGGTGGGTGGATTTTCATTTCGTTAGCGGGGCGGAACCGCCAAGTGCGAAAATTGTCAATTTGTCCGACTTTGTACTTTTGCGAGCGTCGTCTAGAGAAAACGGAAAATGGAGTTGAATTTGCCGAATGTTAAAACTGTTCACACTTCAGATACAATCCCGCGTATCAAATTTTTCGAAAATGTATAAACATCCGCAGTCTAGTAATTTTTTTGTAGAAATTTTACGCAGCATCCGACATTATTTTTTTCGTCGATCATAACACAAATGTTTCGGATTTAGACTCAGACCTAATGAAATAAAGATTTTTAAAAGTGTATGAAATGAAAGTTAATTTATTGCTCTTTTCATTGTTTGGAATTAATTTAAAGATTAACTGGCAAATTGTACAATTTCAAGGAGCGAGAAGTAAGTTAGATTTAATAATTTTCAACGCACGGTATGTTACAATCAAAAAATAAACTTTTCTTTAAATTTCTCGTTTTTGAAGCCGCTAATGGCTGAAAAAACGTGGACTTAAAAAAAAACTTATTTCGCATCATGCCATCTCGTGCATTAAAAGTTATTAAAAATTAAAGAAATTTATTCCAAATTACTTTTCAGAGTTTCTTAAAATTACACAATTGTCTAGTGTAAGTTAACAGAAAGTTCATCGTTAAGAAAATGTGTCGCGATAAATTAAGAGATTCAGCGAGGAGTTGTGAAAAACATTGCAACAAAATTTTCGTTTAATTTTCAATTAAAAGCGCAATTCAAATACTTTGCCACATACTTGGAAACTATTAGAGATATTTAATAGTTGATAAAAATTAACAGATCAATAAAACTTTCGTTTTAATCGACATTGAAATTCACTGCAAGTTTTAATTAATTCATTGTATACGTAAATTTGATACTTTGAGTTCAAATTACTTTCACTTCTTTCATTATACATTGCTTTTTCAAAAACTTTGCATACACACATTCTTAGATATTCAATGATTAAATATAAAATGCGCTACAAGACAAGTGCGGCTCTAGAGATTTTTACGACTCGAACTAAAATCTTGTATTTCCCGCACTAGTTACGCATTAATTTCATATTTCACTCGTTGGTGGTTGCAACGTTAAAGAGAAATTCTATTTCACGGTTCGTTTACTTGGCATTTTCGTTCGAAGCACCTCTATCAGTCCTTCGTATGAATTTTTATTCCGCGCAATAGGATTGCATTCAATTCCACCAACTTTCAGTTTCCCAGATTTTATTTTCCATTCTTGCAATCAACAGAATCCAAGGTGGAGGCGCCTGCACGCTCGTACACGCAACTGACAGAGATTTTCGCACGCCGTTAACATTCGATTCGCCACTGTCCGGGATTAAATATTCATGAGTCGCGTGTACACGAGGGTCGTCGGAATGTTGCATGGAACTCGAACCCCTTAGGAGATATCGAAAGTTTTATTGCATCGACAGATTTCGCGGCGCGCTGCCGTGCGGCATTCTCCTGCGAATTTCCGGTCAAGTTCTAACGCGCTTTTATCGATTTATCGTCAAATTCATCATAAATGCGCGAACATACGGGAAATTTTCAAAAAGTTTCGCGCGCAGTGCACGGTGATAATTCTCGATGACTGGTGTCCGAGTCTTGTCGAGTACTCGCCAGCTGTTTAGAGACGTTACGGGCAAAATCGTTCAAAATCGTTCAGTTTTCAAAATTGGTTTTACGCCGGGGAGTATCTGGAGCGGGATAATCTCCGTGCATTTTTCACAGCGCGCTCGTTCAATCCTAGAAACGTTGTTTTTCTTTATATACCGGTGTAGCGTTTCAGCCCAATTTTGCGCTTTTTTACGCTTCCAGGCATTTTTTTGTTTTTGTATTTTTCCCTTTTTTTTCCCCTCCCCGTTTTTTCGGTTGATATCGCGAGATTGAGACAGCACAGCGTACTATGTGGGTCTCGTTCCGTGCGTTAAATAAAGGAAGAGGAGGGAACTCAAAATTTTGCTAATCGATCGTAGGTGCGGAGCGAGTACACAGTCTGTACCATTATCGAAAATATTTTCTTAGTGACAGCGGTTGGGAATATGGCGCGAGGCAGAGAGAAACTTGCAGGTATTCTGAAAATCCGCCAATTTCAACAATAGATGATTCTGCATTCAGCATAAATTTGTATAAACGGAGCCACTAATTTCAGCGAGGGAGATTTAGATTGCTGCTATTTTAAACTTTCGACGTTCGCATTTGCAAATGCGAACCCATTTAGGATGCGCTATTTTGATTTTCCTCTTCGAATTATACGCTTGCGTGAATTTTGCAAGTATCCGTTGAAAACGTTTGCTGCAGACGCGAAATGATCATTTTTACATTCAGCAAACGTTTCGCTTGATAGACGGCTAAAATTGTTGAGCCTCTTGCATAAACTTCTTCCAAACGATACATATCGTTATTAAAACTTGGAGAAAACATGTTTGAAATTCTATTCAAAACATTCGACATCCTATAGTTTGAGTAACATTTTAATTTTTGAAATATTTCTCAGCCACAAAACTGAATTGTACTCTGGTTTTAAATTTTAAATTATCACGCTGTATTTTCTTCCTCACTTACAATCAGCGTTTCAATTTGCTTTCAATGCAATTTTTTTATTAAAGTAGTATAATGCTTTAAAGTAATTTTTTTTTATTTAAATACTTACTAGTATAATGCTAGTAAAACGAGTGGTACGTTTCAATTTAATAATATCGTTAATCTCGCGATCGTGTCGATTCTACTGTGTAAACTCTGTCTTACACAGACTGAATGTTTCTACTTTTGCTCACGTACGTCACGAGCGTAAGAGCATAAGAACTTGAATGTATATCACCATTTCCAACAATAATATTTAAAATAAATTGAAATGAATAATGTAAATAAATATTTACGCGATAAAAGTATACAAATATATTTAAATAAATAAAATATTTCAAGATCCAGATATTCTCAAATAAGACGTTGTTTTTAAATACGATATCGAAAGCTCATTGTACCAAACGAAATATTTGCATACACAATTCAAAATAAAAAATAGCTTATTTATTACATATAATTCAAAATTAAATTTAACCTAACGCTGATCGTTGTACGTACTTTTATATTTTAGTATCGTCTATTACGAAATATCTCGTAAACTGAGTCGAGTGTTTTCACAAACAGTCAAATATTTGTTCTTTGCCTAGTATCTTACGATGATCGAGAGCGTCGTGCTCCACTCTAGAAATTGCCTCTCTTGCTTGTTTCTCGCATTAACCCTCATTCCACTTGGTGTCAAATTAAGCGCAATAATGAAAAATTAATACCTGCGATGAAGAGCCAGCTATCTAGTTAAATGTGCAAATATTTTGCATATAACACAATAAACAGACTTTGTCCACTTCATTGCGCACAAAATTCACACGAATCCTGCTTTTACGCACAACTGTTCAATTTCACATCGCGATCCTGTCTGCTTTAATTTTTTCTAACGTTGCGATCATTTATTTTGGATTTTTACTTGTTATAACTATATTCGAAGCATCTTTGAAAAGATGGTGCATTGAATGCATAATTGTATTATAATTTTAATCATATTGCCTGTAAAAGGACTGTCATTATTGTTATTTTTCTTACTGAAAATATAAAAAAAAATGAACGTTATATTATGTTACCACCTTTGCGTTACATGGTAACATAACGTAACGTTTTAAAAGAAAAATCTGTCAAATTGACACAAGGAACTTTATGAGCGTTAAATAACACGTCATCTTATCTGACAATCGTTTTCAATACACATGTACGTCGTTCCTATATTTTGGATTTTTAGCTACACGTATAATTTGTCGCCCTTAATAGGGGTTGATGGGAAAAGTTCAGTTTCAAGGTGGCGGGAAAGACAAAATACTTGTTAAATTTGAAAAAGAACAGAGACACGACTGAATTGATCGATACACGTCGATGGCAGGACATTTTAAATTTTCAAAATCTGAAATATGAATCAGTTTAATTGAATGAATATAAATCGATCTAAAGTCTAATGTAAACTTGTCCCAAAAAAATAAATTTTCAACTTACAACTGTATGACCAACTTATACCGTGACTGAAAGCTATTCGCGTCGATTCGAAAGGAATAAAAAATTCGTGGTCCTTACGAAATTATCTCCAATTAATTACGGCGGTAACATAGTTCCGCCAGAATAGAATCGATTTCACGAGCTATCATGAGGCGGAACTACGTAAACCCGTGACGTACAACTTCTTCGGCATGATCTTGCACGTAATATAGCGCACCTGCGCTCCCGGCGTTTTGGTATCTACAGCATGTACGCGTATTAACGCAATAACCGTGGAAATTATGACGGCGGATGTGGTGGTGGCATTGTCGTAGAAAAGACATTCTCTCGAGCGAAGCTACCGTTTAATCGCGTGGTCCCGGTTAATAGGTAAGATTCACCTCGCGGCGCGCCTCGCCGAATTCCAACATACGTCGCGATCGTTAAGATTTTCATTAATCTCGTTTGGTTCCGTTCCCAGGGACTCTCGTCTCTCCGCGTCTAAATTCCGCGTCGAAATCAAACAATCGTGGAAGGTTTTGGATAAAACGATTATCAAGGCAATATTAACGTAGCTCTCTCTCTCTCTCTCTCTCTCGCGTGATTTTGTTCGATAGAAAACAAATTACAGGCGCGATTGTTACCAGACAACGTCACTCCTACTCGAGGTCTACCGCACGCCCCTTCGCGAATCACGTGATCCAAATCAACCAATCGCAAATTTTCGTTGCATCAGCGTTGCACCTGAAGAGGCCCGTTTTTCTGGGTTACCCCGCTATAATCACTTACAGTGATTAAAAAAAAAAAATTACGCGAAACAACGGGACGAAAGTAATTTCCAAGAGCAAATGATACACGCCTGGCAAACGGGATAGAATCCGAAAGACAGATCGTTAAAATGTTAATCAGGACTATAAATTGTTCGTTGCTGTTATCGTGCTTCATATAACTGGCGTGGACGGTTTTTCGCAGGCGAAAATATCTCGGGAAGATAAGACCGGGGACGAAGTTCGGATCGTAAATCAGAAAACGGGGCGGTCAGTCGAGCCGCTGAGCTTCATTCTCGCGCACGGACGTGATTTATACGGTCACCGTGTACGCGTTAGTCGAGACTGCAGCCCCAGCAGCCTTCTTAGTCACCTCAGAGACTTGCCTTCCTTCTGTTAACCCACGTCTTCGGAGATAAATTAGGTTACATCGTTGTTAAGAACACTTGTAGCTCGATTGTGTGTAAACGCGAATTGTGATACAGATAGATTGTTCCACCGTGTGTACGCGCAAGTGTTTCCATTCGATCGACGATGGTATGATATTACAGGCAATTATAGTATTCACGAACGATTTATGATGTTGATTCAATATTTTATGTTTCTGTATCATTGTTATAAATGTGACAAAGAATAAACTTTCTTTACGAAAAAAAAAGGAAACAATTATGAATGTAACTTGCATCTCTTTTTTTCTAATGAGAAAGATCATTCTAAGCTGTTCGAAAATAGATGAAGTTTTGTGTTTGCTGGAAAATTTAAACAAATTTGAATAAAAAATTATGAAATTTACTGTTACAATTACCATAAGCACACCAAGTATCATTATTGTTATTATTGTAATCAGAATACATTTCATTCGCTTTGCTGTATAGAGTAATTATATATAGATTTTTGTAAGATTTCTTTGAAACTGATAACCCCTTGAAAATTCTGATAGATTAACAACGAACCATAAATTTTTCTGTCGAAAGACTTTTGTGATTCTAAAAAACATGTGAATTTTCCATTTTCACCCTTTCAGTCAACGTCTCGACAGTTTCCCGAATACTTGTCCCAATCAAGTTAGTTACTAGATTTACTACGTAAATAAAAGTTTTCTTTTTGCAAGAAACGACAAGACTAAAGTACGTGATCGCTATCGCGCATTTAAACGCTCTTCAATTATGCAAAACCCTCTGAAGAAACACTGGAACGTCGATTGAACTCCCCTCGTGGGAGTTGGCGTTAATAGAATTCGTCAGATTATACATTGGCGGGCACTTTAAACGTAAGTGCTTAAGTAAATTACTGCGGGAGCATCAACCCTCGTCGTCTTGAAATATCCTTCGAATGTTATTATATTAATCTGCAGGATCAATACGAGATCCTCTGCCACAATTTTAATACTGCAAAAATCGTCTTTCTCGATGGCCCTTGAAATTTTAATAAATTGCTCGACTTCTTTGAATTTTCGATGTTTCAATTTCTTAATCTCGAGATATATTAAAAATCTTCAGTTTAAACTAAAAAAAGAAATACACCGCTTCTTTTGATCATTTATACCTTGTTTTATAAATAATTCTAGTTTGAAATTCAATGCAAAAGCATCTAATGAGGTTAATTGCGTAAAATCTTTCTGTAGCGTGCGTTTTCTCTTTCTTTTCGTTAACAATAGCGAAGAAATTTAATTAGACCATCGTCATCGTACGTACGTGCAATTCGCTCAAAATTCGAATTGCCAACTGGCCCCTTACGTTGAATATTCTTGAATTAGAGAACGACGTTTTGTTTAATCCTGGAACTGTTAAACGTGGGTCTAAAGCGATTTTCGTGCCCGGTCGTCGTTAATTCGTAACGGAGATTTGCAAATGCAACGTCGTTCATTGTGTCAAAGTTACAAACGCCGCAATAGAATTTCATTGCTGGACACAATGTTCGATGCTTCCGCCAAGTATCGCAGAATAGCTCGGCGTATGTATGCACGTGGCCGGCCGTTCGATATAGTCGAGTGTGCGTAATGTTTCCCGAGCGGGGACAACCACGAATCATCCGCCATAAATGTAATCACCGTCGTCAATTTTCTTGCTCTGGTCTTGTCGGAGCAATCGTTTCTTCAATGAAAAATTTGGCAATCTGGAAAGAAGTTCAGTAATCATTTGAATCGCCGAAAGTCTAAAAGTTTGACGAGGAGTCCAGTCGCAAACATGTATACACATGTCTTTTGAAATATTTATTTAATACCCTCAAATAAACAAACTAATTGCTCCAAGAATCGCAGATAATTCTAACGTGCATTTATTGAGAAAGCCGTGAAATTTATTGAAAACGCGCGGAAACGAGAATGAAAGTCGTGCGAATGCGACATACGATATCGTTCAACGAAAGAGAGATTCCCAAAGAAAGACGAACAGCTGGAAATTTGTACAGATCGCAGGACGCGACATTGGTGGCCAACGAACGACCGACCGACGGCGAGTCAAGACGAAAAAGACGGAGCACGATGTTCGCCGCGAGCAAGATCGTATCACTCGATTAACCCGTATGCGCGTACGGGCGGATTTATTAGACGTGAGACAAATTTCGCGTGTCGGGCGAAATGAACGCGTGACAGAGAGACAAAGCTCGGCGCCGACGAAAACGGGGAAGGCGAATAGAATGCTGGAGGAAGATGGAGCACTTGAGCGGAATGAAAAATAGAGTCGCGAGTCAGCCAATGTGTGTGACGTCGAAGCGAGGGGAAGGATTTGATGAAGCCCGGATGAAACGGGCTTAAGGAGCGAAAATGGAAAGAAGACAAAACGTCGTGTGTACGTGGACAGGATGATTTTTAATCGCATGTCAGTGACACTTTGTGCGAATCTATATAGTAAAGTAAATAAAAATTGTCATCGGAATATATGCTCTGTGTGTCTTAGTTTTCGAGTTAAAGAAAATGCTATTATTATAAGTTATAGCATGACAATGTTTGCGAATAATATTCATCGATGTGAATTAGGCAGATTTCCATTAGATTTTTTATTTTTGGTTTTCATCTGAAATCTATTATATATTGAACGATATGTGGATAATGTAAAAGATATGAAGTGGATTCGACTAACTATGTTAAAACGCGCTGAAACGCATTTGTTAAGCATTGAATATTTTCTTCAATTATTTACAGGTTAACCGGTCTTAATTTATACATGTAAATTATTCGTAAATTGTCTTTTATACTCCAAAAAGAAAAAAAGAATAACTTGGATAAGAAATGAAGAGATTTCAAAGAAATGATCATAATCTAGTATGTATAAATTTTTTTTTTTTTTAATAAAATAGCATGTTTTTTAATGCAGATTATTATTTGTGCAAATTGTATCAAGCTACTTATACTGAAAAGTCATTAGTTTAAAAGGCATTTTAATCGCACAGATTTTAAAATAAAATTAAAATTCAAATGTCTCTTCAACTAACAAGATAAGTTTGTATCTCGATAACTTGGATATCTAGGACAAAGGTATATGTGGTTATATATATTTATACGGTACGTGACATTTTTCATTGATTTACTCATACATAACGTCTT
The DNA here is from genome assembly GCA_030673865.1 of Melipona bicolor. Taxonomy (NCBI): domain Eukaryota; kingdom Metazoa; phylum Arthropoda; class Insecta; order Hymenoptera; family Apidae; genus Melipona; species Melipona bicolor. The sequence goes on along the minus strand of JAHYIQ010000059.1, from coordinate 289,031 downwards.
GTGTACACGATGTTACATCATGTCTATTTATATCTTACATAACGTTGTATCTTACATGTCATGTGTCATTCACACGACGTTTATTCATATAAGACGTTCCTTACATTTTCACTGAATTTAACGCGCAAAGTATCAATGCACGATTAAGACTCACGAATCTGCACGAATCGTTGGCAAAGAGAAGAAGGATCGGGAAAATAGAAGGAAAATGAGGAAAAGAGAAAAGAAAAGAAGGAAAGAAAATCGCGAATAGATGTAGGGGGAGGGGCGTTTAGGGTGACGAAGTCCGTCGCAATATCCTGTAACGAAAGCCAATAAATAAAGGACGACTTTACCGGTGGAATTAAAACACATACATCACGACGGTGGCTGGTAGACATTTCCTTGTTTCCAGTTCTCGTCAGCTCTCGCTCCGACCGGTGTTTCTCTGTTCCCGTGCGCGCGGTAGCTCGGGCTCCGCTGCGGTCGGCCCGAAGCTCGAATTAATCTTGGCCTGGCACTGATTGCGAAATAATTTCGCGATCGAACCGTCCCGGCCCGACGGGTTTCCGATCGTTACCAAATGACGCAAGACGCGAACGTTCGCGAGCATCCCACGGAGATATATATATATTATAGGTTTAGGTTAGGTTAGGTTAAACTATAGCCTGCAAAGGAATCTTCTTTTGAGAATACTCACAACTGGTGTCGATCTTTATATCTTGGGATATCTTAGGATTCGAAGAACCTAAGACCTACTGTTTTGGGTTAGGTTTAGGTTAGGTCAAACCTATATATGTAGGTCTTTGAACTATAATGGTAGTTGCCTGCAAAGGAATCTTCCTTTGGTAACATTCACGATTGGTGTCGATCTTTATATCTTGGGATATCTTAGGATTAGAAGAACCCAAGACCTACTGTTTTGGGTTAGGTTTAGGTTAGGTCAAACCTATATATGTATATATGTAGGTCTTTGAACTATAATGGTAGTTGCCTGCAAAGGAATCTTCCTTTGGTAACATTCACGATTGGTGTCGATCTTTATATCTTGGGATATCTTAGGATTCGAAGAACCTAAGATCTACTGTTGTGGGAAATGAATAGCTATGATTTGACCTGGTTTGGCCTCTGCTAGATTCAGCAAACTTGGCTTGTCTGAATAGTTAAAGTACTATTCGTAAGATACTCCTAGCCGAATATTGACCGATGTCTGACTATTGGATCTTGCCTCAATTAAATGTTCAAGTCACTGTGTTCTTATCTGACTCTTCTACCTCTCTTGATTTTCTCAAAGTTCTCCTTTATAATTACAAAATCAAAATAACAGAACATTAGAAGTACACTTTAGTAGAAATACACTTCGATTTGTAGAAATCGGGCTTCTGAATTCGAGTACAAGTAAAACATATGCCGAACGCGAGACAGATAATTCGAGTTTTTGCATTTTTATTTGTGAGAAATAGAGAGACTTCTCGAGTCATGGAGGTTCGACCGTACAACGAAATACAAAATATTTGTAATTATCTCTGTTTCAGATATTCAATTTCGACCTATTAAATTCTGTTAAATTTCATTTCATTAAATATATTAATAAATAATAACCTATTTGTATATCAATAAATTAATGTCGTCGTTGCACATGTTTGGCATCCATACATTTTCTCTATTACTAATGATAAATCAGTGAATGGTAAATTTCTTGCAGTATTTTACTGTGAACACACATAGGAATTAGCAACGAACGGTTAAATAAATAATTGGGCAAACAGTAAATTTTATTTGGTCTCATTCTAATCGATTTAATATCAACTTGCCTTGGTCTCTCCCACGACAGAGATGACAACGATAGCGACAGTTTATTAAATTATTCATTCGTTTTACCGTAACGTGTAAAATTTGGAGATTATTACAGATACCGTGTGACAGCGAAACACAAGACGTTAGAAATTTATTCATGAAATGCAAAACACACTATTGAATACCTGAATATTTTGCGTTTCAATTAGATACTTATTCGATAGTTTGGCATCCCGAGCCGTAGATTCGCAAGTTCCCGGGGTAAATTTATTCGCGATACATCGATAATTTGCATATATTCATGTTTTAGACAAAGTTTTTCAAACAGCGAAGTACGCGCGTTTTTTTAATCAACGAACACCACGTTGTGCAAAATGTCAGGGTAGCAAAGTATTATACAATAAAGAGCAAACTGAACCGCAGATTTTCTATAAATTCATTATCATTACTATTAATATCGATGTACAGGGAGAATACATATTATAGAAACATATTTTGGGTAATTAAAACTGTGGATGGTTTTATTTTATTTTCCTTTCATTTGGGTACAAGTATTCGTCGAGTCAACTTTGCAGAATGTTTCCCTTCACGATCAAATTTATCAGCTTCGGTAACTTATTAATTGCTTTTAGCTTTTAGCTTCTCGGATGGTTTTAATTCTCGACAATTTCAAGATAAATTTTATTCTTTTAAAATCAACGAATTTAGGGTTTGATATTAATGGATAGTAAGAAACTTTGTTTCTTAACGAAATCAAGACTGGCACAATTCTATGCATAGAACGAATTTTCGCGTTTTGAATTAATTTTATAAATCTTTCGCCACAGATTTAGGATTCTAACCGTCATAGTTTCTTTGGAAAATTGTACACTTTTGATTGTATCGATTGCTTTCTAAACTAACTTTATATAATACTTGCAAGTCCCAATTCATTCTAGATCAACACCGATAATTTTATAGATGAATATTTTTATTTACCAGCAAATATAGAATTCGTTTCTTCAGATTAGCGCAAAATATTTTTCCAATGTATATTTTTTTATATTAAACGCCGAATGATTTACTAATGAAAAATGATGAATTGGTCCAGTTTGACGCTCTGAACTCTTCATCGTCAGTTTCGTTCGAATCAATTTCAGGTCAGGTGTTGGGTTTGACCTCTGGTTAGGCACTGCTTCGATTTAAATTGAAGCAACCTGAATACATACGCCGACATTTCTAGCTGGCGTTACTCGCATCTAGATCAGATATGAGTTAGATTGCCCAGATTCACACAAGAGTTCTATATATTAGCTAGGTCTGGGTGACATATGGGTTAGGTGTACCTACACATTCTCTGTATTAAACGTTCCGAGTGTTCCGGGCCGTATGATCCGGGCTGCAGATCGGTAGGCTACCGAGAGAATTTAGCGATCGTTAATGTTAACTCTACCCTAAGTCTATTTCTAAGTTTACTGTGCGGGCTGGTTTACTCTGAGAAACGAGTCAAGGCAAATAATTTTATTCTTAATCCTCTTAATCCGCGAGAGGATACGTCTTTACGCGTCGCTTTGGTTTCTATTATTATCATTATCCTGCAGTCAGAACTGCTGGAACAAAGCTATGCGTATCGTGATGCTATTAATTGAACGAATGATACAATTATATCTTCGAGTTTTATCGTCAATAAAAATTTGTCTCAACAAGTTAACCTTCGATGTAAGCTTTCGAGTTGTCGATACGAATTTGTTTTCGCTGCTTCATTATTTAGAAATATTATACATATATTTTTTAAACATTTTTTATTTTCAACGAATGAATATAATCGACAGAAAAAGCAGTCTGATATTTAACCGTGCAAAAGACGAAAAAATAACAATCCATTGCTTATACCTGTCTCTTCTCAAACGGTTGCTCGCGATTTTCAGAAGATGGCAAATCATCTTCAACTTGTATTTTACTGAGAAGAATCCCATGCCCTCGATAGAAGATTTCTTGTCGCATTTTACCGCTATCCACGTTGTTCAATTCCATCGTGTACTCTTACGATGTTGTTAAAACGAGATTTTCATGGATCAGAAAGGAATTGGTATAGAAACACTGCCTCGATCCTCCCGACAGAAAACAACCACTATGAAAACTACCACCGATCGGGAAATTCTTTTAGAATTTTGTATCCCGTAGAACGAAACCTTTATAGGGTCGTCTGAAGTCACTCGCAGTTGTACTAATAATATTAATAATGAAAACCGGTCGCAATTAGTTTTTATCGAAGAACTTGTCGAAATTTCATCCAGCAAGAACGAAACTCTCCCTTCAAACGTCTTAATATTAAAATTTAATATAATTTTTTTAATTTAATATAATCTTGTTATTTAATTTTAATTTAATATCAATTTCAAACTTTCAAATGTAAATATTTCACGAACAAGCCCAAGTATTTTAAGCCAAAGTATTTTACAAAACTTTTCTGAACTTAATTTTCTGCAACGTGAATATTTCAGTCGTTCTTAGTAGATTATGATTGTGTTTAAATAAAATTCTCCAAGACTGCTATTTTCTTTTTTAATTTAAATCTACTTCTACAAAGACGGTGTAAAAATATTTCTTTTTCTATTGCATTTTTGAAACTCCACCGTTGAAAACAACCATTCATACAATCAAACGTGCAAACTAGATTATAATAAATATGTGGACGCCACGTGGAAGGAATTTTCCGATCAACGTCGAACTTTAAGTATCTGCTGACGTTACGCGCATATGATTCAACGTTTCAATGCAGAACGCAGTATCTCGCGTCTGATCGCCGAGAGGAGAATCTCGGAAGGAAACGAGCAAAGTTGCCAATTTACGTCGGCTGTTCATCGGTGTTGGAAGTTGGATTCGGCGAACGAAACGCGGACTACCGCGGCTAGACATTTCCGCGGCTATCAAAGACACGACGGCGGGAGGGGGGACAGGGTAGGCCAGTAGGTGGAGGAGATGTAAATGGCGCGCTTCATTAACGTGAGTTACCGTCACATCCATTATTCGCGGTAACCAAGCTGACAAGCGCGATTCCAGCTTGTCCAGGGTATTACCGCGCCGCGTTCCTTCCTCGGACAGCCAAATTGGAGCGAGCTGATGCCGCCGTCCCAGAAAACGTCTGTCCCCGCGACAGCCACCGCGTAATCGCTGCAGCTCCCCGCCCTTAATAAAGGCCGATTGGCGATGGGACTCCGAGTACCTCGCAAGTGGCCACTCTTTTTATCGTTGGATCTCAACACTTCTTCATACGCGCAAGTCATCCATACGAACTTTTATCGTCACTGATCCTTTCTTTTTAGTATTTAATTTTGTAATTAATACGCCTCGTTATAATTTATATAAGGTACATCGAACTTGGCTCGAATTCTCGAGCACACGTCCAACTTTGTCCCATTTTCGCTGTCTAGCTCAAACTGGCTGATACGACGAATTTCAATTATGGAATTAAAGTTTTGTTACTTGTAATTACAGCCACGTGCAATGGAATAACGTACTGAAATATCTTTTGCCTTTTGAGTACGTGTGATATTTATAAGTTGATCTTGACTCGGATTCGTACACGTTTGACTCGAGCTCGTTCTTTCGCCCTCGCGAATGGTCCGCGAAGCGACCGAGCTTCTCGCGAATTAACAAACTTTCGTTAATTTCGAAAAGCACCTGCTGTCACGTCTCGGTTACCAAAGCGACGCGGTTTGTGTCATCTGAGCGCGACACCCCGTTTCCCGGGGAAACGTGACGTTTCTCAGAAAGCCACCAGCTCGCGCGTCTTTTGCGAAAATAACGGTGAAACCGACGTTTCGGTCTAAGTGGATGATTCTCTCTTTTCTTTTTGTTCCTTTTTTAGCGAGAGACCAGATTTTGTTAGAACGTGGGACGGAACATGTGTGCACAGAGAGAGTTCTCTTCAATTTTTATTTCAGAGGTTTATTTCAATGTTTGAAGCGGTGCTACGTGCGAAATCGCGCGATACCTGCAACTTTAATGGCATTACGAAGTTTTAATTCTTTTGAACAAAATATTTTAGAGGAATGTTTTTTGAATTCTAGATGTTAGTTGTTATTTGTGAAATAATGGTAACTTTAATGGTATTGCGAAGTTTTAATTCTTTTGAACAAAATATCTTAGAGGAATGTTTTTTGAATTCTAGATGTTTATTGTTATTTGTGAAATGGTTGATTTTAGTTTCTTTCCGTACCTTCGTTAATTTCGTTGAATTTGAATTTAATTCCCAATAAAAGATGACGAGAATTTGTTCTACTCTTTGTTCTTGAATAATGAGTCTGTACGTATTAGAACGTCGTGGATGAAATAATGGAATTTTTTTATAAATTTTCCAGCAAATTTGTGTTTCTCTCGAGAATTCTATTTCCATTTCTGTAATTACCATATTTTTTCAGAATATAATTAATGAAGTAAAACCTTGGTAAAAAGTTGTTCTACGTGTTCAAATGTCGTGAAAACATCGCACTTTGGATATTTTGTAGATTCTCTCACATTATTTGCATATGCAATTGTGTGATTCAAAATCCATACTCTAAACAAAAGATTTGAAATTCATCAAATTGATACAACGACAAAGAAATAGCTAAACCGGATTCGTCCAATTACTAATTTCAATTTCATATTTTTACGAGCACGGATTAAGGAAACGAGATCTAAGCAAAAATTCTTTTTCTTCGTCGAATGTTTCAACAAATATCTTCCTTTCGATTCTTTTATACATTTCTTCATATTTTTCATAAAATATAAGTAAAAAAAAAAGTTTAATAAAAAAAGAGTATCGGCTACAGACAAACGGAGGCGTTCACCGCGCTGGAATCTGGAAATTGTTAAGTACCGTATATTCCATCGATATTAATTGGAGTCGGAATTAATTCCCCTCTCCCTCTCCCTCGCTACGAACCACCTGAAAACTTGATCAGTATTCCCCGAAGCAACGCCAATACGCTGACGATGAATTTCTGCGAATAGTTGGATGTCGAAGTATGCAGATATAGCGAACTCTCAACGTCTACCAGTCTGAGCAGCACAACGCAGGAGGATTCTGCCCTTCTCCGCGTGTATTTGTTACGTCGTTCAGTCAACGAGGAGCATATTTTATCAAAAACTTATCCCGTGTACTCGCGGTTGATTCGATCAGCGAACACGATGCGCGTTTACCCTGTCTACATTGCTGTTCGCCAACTAAGCTCGCAAACTAAGTACTAGTCAAAGGACTTGCGTTGTGCAGGTATACGTGTCCTCAATGAATTAATTTGACAAATCGCTTCGCTGCTTCAGTTTCAGTTTTAAGCTTCGGTTTTCATTTGATCCGTGACTGGTCAACATTGAGCGTAGAATCGTCTGATTTTCCATTTTGGAAAATTGTTACGATAACGTGATTTGTTCAGTCTCGCCGAACAAGGCGAGGGCCAGACAGTCATGGCGGTTCCCTTTCTAATCGTATTTTCCCGCCGCTGCCGTGCTATGCGCGCGTGCATGGGCACAAATGGCCCACTGAGGAATTTAAGGTTCGGGATGCTTGATGGAAGGACGGAAGGTGTATGAGAGAGAGAGAGAAGGTGAGAGAAGAAAGGCGAATGCGTTTCGTCTCGGAGAGTTACTGCCTAGACTCATTTAGTGGGGCTGATGGCAGCGACTCCTTACCCCAGACGCACGCTTGTTGTAACTCTACCCGCTAGGCTGGCCCGACACCCTTCTAGCGGAGTTCCGTACGCTGCTTGTTGCTTAACGTCGGAGATCGGTAGGACCACGACGCTAGGTGCAGCCACTTGCGGCTTGTGCTAGTCAGTGTTCGAATCTCGTAATTGAGGAATCCTAGGCCGCTACATACTGTTAGCATCACTATCTTTATCGTCAAGTACAATTATTCTTTCTAATTTGAATTCAACAGAACACCTTTGTTACTATCTTAATTTATGTTGGCAGCCATCTTACAGATTAGTCACTTCTCAAGAGTTAATCAAATCAACTATTATGTATTCTTATTTTACATTTACATTCTTATTTTTAAATCTTATAAGTATACTATAAATTTTATAGTATAATTTTGTTATAATCTCGTACAACTGATTTTATTAATATACGAAAAAATTAACATAATTGAAACAATATTTTGTATTGGACACTATGAATATGTTGCATTCCCCGACCAATAAAATCTTATTATTTATTTTCAAATTTGGCCAATAAGAAGCGCTTATTGTGATCACGTGATACAGCGCCATATATTGCGCAAGTCTTATTACGGATTGCATCATACTGTGACTACCGTCGTGAAGAGTGCGTGTTAAATTGAAGTCTGTGTTATTTATAATTGTGTCGTTTCTTTGATTAACGAAATACTGTCTAACGATATTCAGAAACTGTTTTTCTTTTCTTCCACTTTTGTCGTAATACAAAGTAACATTTAATAGCTATTGTATCAAAATTGCGTAGAAATTAAATAGTACGTTAAAGACAGTTGTGTTAGCAGCTTCGAATGTGTGAAAGAAGAATGAAATTCACGAAATCCAGGTCAACATTTTTTGTGTATGTCTGAGATTCCGGTCATAACTTGTTTCTTAATACAAAAATTTTGAATTGATAACTATGAATATGCTGCAAACACTTCTCGACCAATAATATCTTATTATTTCTTTTCAGAATTTGGCCAATAAGAAGCGCTTATTCTGATCACGTGACTGTATCATTTTATTTCTTTTCATAATTTGGCCAATAAGAAGCGCTTATTGTGATCACGTGATACAGCGCCATATATTGCGCAAGTCTTATTGCGGATTGCATCATACTGTGACTACCGTCGTGAAGAAGTGCGTGTTAAATTGAAGTCTGTGTTATTTATAATTGTGTCGTTTCTTTGATTAACAAAATACTGTAACAATACTCAGAAACTGTTTTCCCTTCTTCTAGAAGATATAATACTTCCACTTTTGTTGCAAGTGTATATGAAATGACATTTGATATATCCTGCATCTCATTGCATAAAAATTAAATAGTTAAATAGGCAGTTGTGTAACCAGTCTCAAATGTGTGAAAGAAGAACGAAATCTATGAAAATCTACGTCTTTGGTCCACGTCAACATTTGCTGTTTGTTGCTGGAACTCCGGTTAATACAGGTTTGCTAATATTATTATATTAATGTTCTATGTCTTGTTTCTATATGATACACTTTTGTTCTCATGAATACTTTAGAATAACTACAATAATATGAATATCATTGATAAACAATTTTCAACACTGTAAATAATTAGATAGTATATATTATAAAATGGAAAATGCGCTTTCGGGCTGTAAGCAAAATTGTAATGGTTTTGTCATGTTACTGACGTTTGTGGGATATGAAATTTCCATACGATACGAAACGGTCCCTTTTTCTTCTAATAATATTTTTCATTTATTTAATATGCAACTGATGCAAGCGATAAATCTGCTTTAATTATTTCGTGTGTTTACGAATGGCTGTCTTTCTCTTTTGTCATTTATCCGTTTCGTGCGTAAAAACAGACTGCGACTTTTTCGTAATGACAACGAAAAGGCATTTTATATCTTTTGTCAAACGTTTTTAAATGTTTTCCTTATGTTTACGTATAAATAAAATGTGTATTTATTGCATATAACACAGTGCAATAATATGATTATCATAAAATATCAAATACATTTACAAACACTATATATTTATTTATATTTGTTCATTTCATTTATTTTGTAATAGCAAATGATTTTATCGGATTAACTAGCCATTCGTTTATTTAATCAAAAAATGATTCAAAAGAAAGAGCATTCCACGTTGCATTTACCTCGAAATTTAGCTAAAAGCATGGTCTCTGTACATCGTTTTAGCGTTCATTCATACGCGAGTCCGAAATCGACATATATAGAAATAAATAGAAAAAAAGGAAGACGTCAATGTTACGTCGTTATTTCAAAACACGGTGGATACAAGTAGCATCCTTACTCAAGTAAGTCCGATTCTACAATTGTTCGCGAGTTTCAGCTACGTGGATGCGATACTTTCGCTGTTTGCGAACAGCTGAAACATCTTTAACCGGTGTGGATCTACCGTGCCATAAGCTGAACGCTGTTCACTCGTGTTACGTCGCGGCTCGTCGTGCGTCGACGGGGGGTGAGAGCTAGTGCCGTCGCAGCGTAACCACGCGGTCCTCTCGATGCTCGATTATTAAGGCCGTTGCTCATTAATTTTCATGAAACTCGCAACTCGGTACCGAGCCAGGCATCCATTGTCTCCGCGCGCAGTTTATTCAGTCGTATCGAGAAATTATTGGCCGTGCAATTTTACCTGTCGTTTATCCGCGACATTCAATCGCCATTGTTTCAGCGAAACGTGGGTGATATGAAATTCGAAGACACAAGAACCCGGGCGACATTAATTAACGCGACAATTAATCTGCTCCGTTTCTTCGAGGCACCGCTTCGCTGTTTTTCTTTCATTGCGATTTACTGGTAAATAGACGGCTGGAAATCACTTTTGATCGGAGAGTAATAAATCAAGCAAAATACAAAGGTATTCTTCGCAATGTTTAGCGTTTGAACTCGGGGGATGAAAGAAGTGTTCGATTGATCAAAAGAACCATTTCTTTGATCAAGAATATTGTCGGTTTATTTCAATACTTGAGAATACTCTCTCTCTTTTTTTTAGCTATAAAATTATCTAATCTTTTGGCATAGACAAATGCGTTGGAAATATTTATCACTTCTGGATTCGCTATTTATTATTCAGGCATTGTACTTGTATATTTCGCAAGCATTTAACTACATTTAACGTGTAACATTGAAGCTTTCCACGAGAAAAGTTTACAAAGCTTGACTCATCTTTAGACATCTTAGAACCATCTCTTCCCTTAAGAGGAAGATTTTTGAATTATTTGGATAATTACAGTTAATGGTATAATGTGAATTCAATTTATTATAAAATTTCTTAATCAAATTAAAATTAAATGTCCAGGAATTAAATTTGGTGATAAACGAATAGATAATGTTCATGGTCGAATAATTTAATTAATTCGATAATAACTACAAAATGTATCAAAGGTTTAGGAGAATTTAATGGAACTAAATGTTTCAAAAAATTAATTGGAAAATTGGAAATTAAATAAATTAAAAATCTCAATCATGAAGAACGAGATAAAGATAAATTAAATAAAATTTACAATATAAGAATTAATAACTTTTATCAAACTATAATAAATAAGAACTCGTGCTAAAAATTCCTCTATCAACATCAATAAGAGCCATTTGTCCCGAGATACGTATAATCCAATCACTATTCTCATTAAATTTTACAAAGTCACGAGTTGCCATTTGTCTCTTGAACCTTCGTCGAACCTTCGTCCCTCCATCGTGCTATAATTATTTCAACAAAATGAAAAAATACGTACACTTGGGGGAATTTTTGAATATTCACCTTCGTCAAAGTCGATAAATCGTCAGAGTCATTATCAGGGGGCGGGATCACGCGGAATTACCCGTTTCGAAATCGTTTTGACAGTGTCGGCTGTTTAAACGCGCGCGCGAGAAGGAGCGCGGCCGATTTTCACTGCGCGTCGGCGGAACAAAAAGACTGATTTATCATTGGGGATATCGATCGGGTAACTGCGACGCAATTTCGACCACTTGGAAATTAATACTGCACCGGTATGACAGGTGTGTGGCGCGCGACGCGGAAAAGTGATTATATCGTTAATCATCGGCCGCGGATCGGTGTAGCTAACGGAGATCCGTCTCTTTGTTTGTATTCCGAGCGAGCGCGGCTGGTTGATTGGGCCGACGGAAAAATCGTCGAAAACGGCCCGTTAATTATCGGCATTCCGTATCGACGCGACGTCGTTGGGAAACGGGCGCGGCGCGATTAACATGCAAATCGACTATCCTCCGTTGTAGATTATTTCAAGAATCACCGATTCATAATTAACGCTGGGAATCCGTCGAGCGACGGCGCGGCCTCGCCCGGGCAACTTCGTTTTAATACGCCGCACTGATTGTCGCCTCCACATTAATTAATGCGATCGTACAAAGGGCCGAACGACGAGCGAGTTCGAACGAATTGCTTTCGCAATTCTCTCTCTCTCTCTCTCTCTCTCTCTCTGTCTCCTTTCATCGGCTCTCTTTAAAAGCGCCATGTTCCACCGATGCTCCTTTTCCGAACGGAGAACTATCGCTGCAAGTTTTATTTCGAATGTTTCTATAATTCGAATTGACGTATACGCGAGTTTGTCTCGTTGCATTAGTGTATACACGGCGATGAAAGTGTTTGAAATTTTATATACGTGTGTGTGTGTGTGGGTTATACGAAACATTTTGAGATTTTATCAGTACCGTAATACAATACAAGTGTATCATAGCGATTATATCGGTAAAATTTGAAATCAATTTGAAGATGTATGTAAGAGTTGGAGAGAGAATATTTATTACATGCATACGTTTGAAATTTTATATACGTATGTGTGTGTGCTTGTATGTGTTATACGAAACATTTTGGAATTATCAATACCGTAATATAATACAAGTATATCACAGCGATTATATTGGTAAAATTTGAAATTAATCTGAAGATGTATGTAAGAGTTGGAGAAAGGATATTTATTACATGCATACCTATCTTTGTTGATACTTATCGTGTTGTTTGTAATTGACACTGTTTATTTTATTAATTTATTGTGAATATTTAGGTTTATTGACATGATTAATTATAGATGTTTGAATATTTTATAATCTCTTATATATACGCCTTCTTGTATGAAATATAAAATATTAAACATTTTCTAATTTTGATTTGTGTTTCTCGTAATGTATAGTAAATTTTAAAATGTTTCACTTACCATAGTGCACTCATAAATAGTTAATATAGCAGATAATTGGATAACTGTTTAAATATTTTTCTGGATAATAATAATTATCTAATATGTAATAATAGTAATTTCCACATATTTTTAGATTTATTTCAAACTTGACCAATATAATCACGACAGTCGCGTCTCGTTATATCAACGAAATTTCAAAATATTTCACGTAATACATAATACGTGGTATGTTCGTAAAAAGTTAATACAATGGATAATTCTTGCATTGTTCGAATTACAGAAACATACAGTTTAATAGTTATTAAAATGTTTTACGTTAAAGTGTTTGAACACTTTGGTAAACACCTCGTAATTACAATACGTGTAATTAACCCAGTTAGATCGTACATTTACTCGTTTCACCACAGATTCCCTGTCAGTATTTGTTACAGCGCTATTACATTGAACGAGTTTTCGATAGAATCAACCGAAACGAAGCTGTCAACTAATTACTGTATATTGCACACAATATGCGAGATAATACGAACAGACATAGTCTCTCACGCCGGCCGCTTTACACTTTGTACCTGCGTGATTCGCATTTTCATTGCTTCAGTTATCGACGACGATCAAACTTCATTTTCATTTTCAAGAATTTAAACGCTGCGATATCGTCGCACGGCCGCAATATATGTTATCCATAAAATATGAAATTCGTACGCGCGCGTTTGCGAAAAAACCCGCCGTTGATCCGCGGTCAAAAGTGAAGATGAAATTTTTTTTTTTCTATAAAGTAAGAGCCAATCTACGCGCCGACAAATTGCTCAAAAGTACTACTCGCAAACGCCGCGATCCAGTTTTTCTCGATCTGTGACGCGCGCACACTGGCCGCTTTTTCTCCCGGTCATCGACTTTCGATCCTGTTTACGATACCGGTGTAATAACTGGCGGCGCTTAATTAAATACGAAACGGATGAAAGCGGAAAGCTAGCGCGCGCGTAGATGGATAAAAATCGGCAAACACGGCTGAACGGAGGGAAGTGTAAAAGCCGGGAACATCTGCGGCTAATGAACGCAAAAAGCGATTGCTCATTTCGCACGGTAATGCAGATGTTTTGCATAAAACGGGACGCCTAAATATCTTGCTCGTTGTCGGCGATGGTGAGAAACGAATCGGATGGAACTCGTTTTGACGTCGTCGAGCGTGTAATCCGATGTTAATAAATTTTTCATGCGCGGACGCGCGAAACGGGGATCGTGCGAAAATTAACTTGGTTGTTTCTCTCCTTTTTGTTTTTCTTAACTGAAATCTTTTCACATCTTTAATTCTTTCGTATCGTACTTTGATATACGTGTAATTTAACGATCCTTTCGTAGGACTTTAATCACATTTTATGTCTCGAGACAGAACTATTCTACGCCTCGAATCAGAACTTTGGAGTATTACCAGTAGTTGCTCCATTTGCAGAATGATCCTTCACTGTCGATGAGTCTCGCAGAATTATTCTCGTCCAGGGATCTGAATCTAAAAAACTGCACGACTTGTACCCCAGTACGATTCGTCTCACTGAATGGACTAGGAAATGAAGACTTTTTATAATATATAAAATAAAATTTTGTATTGATATGCAAACATTCGAATCGATAGAAAACAACGCCACTCCTACTCGAGGTCTACTACCCCACGCCCCCTCGCGAATCACGTGACTCAAATCAACCAATCGTTAATTTTCGTTGCATCAGTGTTGCACTTAAAGAGTTACTAAAATCACTTTCAGTGATAAAAAAGGAAAAAAAAAGATGCTTTTCACTCGTAAGATTTAAATAATTTGTTTAAAAAAAAAAAAGAAGAAGAAATAGAGCTTATCTGTACTCGGAAAATGATCGTATTTCGGAATTGTTAGTCGCCCTCGCTGGCGCCGGAAGTTCGTAATTTATCCAAAAGCCTGGTAATAACTGAATGGTGGTCGGGCGCGACGTGCAGCAATAGCAGCAGCAAAAGCAGAGACTGGCTTTTCTCTTTAAAACCCAGGGGCGATGGTCGTGGTACGAGGAGAATCCAAAGAAAGAAGAGGAAGAGAGAGAGAGAGAGAGGGAGAGAAAAAGAGGGAATCTCCCCTATCTTCTCGCGTGCCTTCCACGGCCAGCTCATTTATCAAGCTGGGCTTCCATTAATATCCAACAAAATAGTACAGGTACGGCGTGACATCCCATAGAAGTCACGGCTGTCCGGTGCTTCTGCATCTCGCTGTGTATATATATATATATATGTACGTATATCTCTCGCACACGCCTCTCCACGGCCACGTTTTCGGATAGCACGGCTGACCGACTCGGCTCCCTCGAGCGTATGCCGCGTGACGCGATTAGTAATGATCATCCGATGCTCCCTCATGTGAGTTTGCAAGCAATATCATACCGCAAAGCCCCGAGTTCGTACCTCGTTTCCACCAGTCGCGCGTCTTTGAAACATTAATCGCTAATCTTCCCGAATGAGGGAATATTGTTCTTCCTGCGTGATAATCAAGCACGTAATTGATAGACTGCGGATTTCGAGGCGTTTCTACATTTGGATGTACGTACTTGCGAGACTGAAGGTTTGCAACGTAATTAATTTTAATTGTCATGTCATATCAAATGTGGCAATGAATTTTTATTATCTTGTCAAGGAAATTGAGTAGAAACTTGTTTCGTCTGTTATTTATTAGAATGAATCGATTATTATTTTTCTCGCAGTGAAGCGAATTTCTATTTACATGTAAGCTGCATCGAGTAACTCGTAACTCTCTGAATATCTCCTTTCTGAAGTATGCACACGTGCATAATACATTCTTTTCTGTTGCTCAATGGCGCAATGTTTGCGAACGTTTAAAATTCTTTAAAATGTTCAAACACGATTGCGAAATTAGTTCCCTAAAGGTGAAATGAGGCATGAAACTAAGGGAAAATGGACGTAAATTGTTTGCATTTCCTGCTGGGCATGGAAAGGAACGGGTATATAACAGCGTTACGCACGTTGCATTGTATAATACGTTAGAACCGTAATTGTATCTCAGAAAGTCACGTAATCTCATTAGTTACGCCATGAAAAACGAAAGCGAGGAAAGTATACTGGAACAGAGTAAATAGTGCCTTTAGCTTTCCAATGTTTGTATAGCAATGATAATTGTTTCTTTCCTTGAAACTGATATGATGATCAAAAATATGATCGAAAAATATATCGGACATACTGAATCATCGTTTGATCAATGTTCATTTTCAAGAAAGGTATAAATTAACCGAAAACTCGATCGTTTCAATTTGTAGATTGATCCAGTCAAAATTCAGGAAAATGTACAAATGCCTGAATAAAGCATAGTTGCACAGCATAGTAAAGTATGCCCAGCTCATGGATGTTAATTAGATAAAATTTCATTGTTGTTTCTTGTTACAAGTTGCACGCAAAACTCCGTTTTGTATAAACTCTATTTGTCTCAATTAAATTTTAGTCAATGCACGGATTAATGGACCATTGAAAACGCTGCGATTACGTCCAATTTTAAATTAATGTTGCAGTTATATTGTGCGCTTGAAAATTCATACAATTCTATATACATATTTTCTGATTATTGGACTGTAGATGTTTACCTAAATTCACAGTTTTGGAAAATTAAAATAACATGGTAGAAAATTGTTACGTATTAAATATTATAACTTGGTATTTTAACATTTCTTATAAGCATTGCTCGCAGAAAAATTTGCAATTTACTCGTTATACTTCGAAAGTTGCAAAGAATAAATTAAAGTTTTAATTATTACAATAAATTAGGATTGAAAATACGCTAAAAAATTAAGTGAACTCCTGTTGATTAAACGAACTGACAATAACATTCTTTTGTATAAATAAGAAAACCAGTAATGGAAAAGAGAATCAGTGAACTCCAGTTATATAATCTATTTGCCTCGCAACAAATTTGTACAAATGGAGTTCCATTGTAAACGAAATTAATGATCGGAACTTTAGAAAAAAGTCACGCAATTCACGGAAATGCACGGAATTACACTTACGTTCCAAATGCCGACAACTGCACGCATCCACTTTTCTGCCTTATCCCCGGATCTCGTGCGATTTAGACCAAGCCACGGGGATTTGTTTGCGCAGAAGCTTCGCAACATGTTTTCTATTAGGAGGCTTAGGTATAGTTTTTCCTGGTCGTTGACTGAAGATTGGAACGCTTTCGAAAGCGACTTAACAATCGGGAGATCTGCTGCGAAAGTAAATATAATATATAATAAATCGTATGGCGTCGAATATCGCTGAACGAGAGATATAATAATTACAATCTATTGGACGAGAGAAATTATTGGATAAACCGATGGTAACGAAGCATTTCCCCGAATAAAATTTTCAATCTGTAAAATTTTTAGTTTAACTAGAAAATTAATGGTATCGTGTCATTTTAATGTTTTAATGTAGCTTGGAAATTGAATGTTCCAGAATAACGAGTTAGACAAGAAATTATTAATGACTCGTGGATCACTATCTTTCTATAATGAAAGGTTTGCGCGAACTTGAGTTCACTATTAGTAAATAATTTTGTTATATGTTATAAATGTTATTAATTGATAATTTTTATTTACTAAATTCCATACATTTACATTCACAAATACACGCCTAGTGTATTAATTACTATCATTTCACACATCAGGTGGTCTAAGATCACATTTACTTTCCCCGCCTCACTTTCTATTTTTCTCGCTGGCAGAAATATCAGAAAGACACTTGCTTATCAGCGAATTTTCATTGACCCGACGATAGCTAAAACTAAGATACGCAGGTTCGGCGTTAGGATCGTTGAAGCGTGAATTCCGAGGTGCAAACACAGGGAGGAAGGTGGGGGGAGGGGGCTGCTTTGAAAAACGAAGACGCACGGGTGTGTAGGATTGTTCGACGAGTGGTAAGTTTTCCCGATAATGGGGCTATCGACGTTCCTTGTTTTTCCTCGGCTACGCTCGCGGCAGCTCTGCCGATAGCGCAGCCAACAACGTCCGGTACCTCGCGCGCCGTTCCGCTCCGTTCATGCGTAATGGGAAAAACGATTATTGACGCGACGCGACCGATCACGCCCAAATGTTAACGAGTCGTAATTGAATCACACTCTCGTTGCAGATTCTTTTGTATCGGGATTCTACTCGCGCCAAAATTTATCACGACGGGGGCCATTTATCGTTGATACTGTCTGACGTTACTTGTTGTCTAATAGCACTTGGAAGATGCATCTGTAGAAACGATACATACTTAACACTGGCACCAATTTATAAATTGGACATTTTGATATTTTCAGAGATTTAAATGATTTTATCGTAAACGAAAGCTTGCGTACTCTGTTGCATTTTGTTTTAACGTCTCTGGTGGAAATTTTAATTTCATACTTTAATCGCGAGTAGTTCTAGTGTCAAGTGCGCGGTGATTGATCACTTTGATCGATCTGTAGCAACAATATATAAATTCCACTTGAAATGTTCAAACATTTTCTTGTCTCTTTCATACAACGAAGTTAAAATATTTCCTAAACTGGCAATTTTTTGACACTGTTGTTGCATTTAATTATTTCAAACAATCAAAATTGATTCTTCTTATCGTTCCACAATTAAATTAATGACGTCAGATACACGATAATTAATAGCATTAGATGATATCGAAGCCATTTATCATTTCTCGCTGCTGATAATGATCATTAATCAGTGATAACATGTACATTTATGCCATAATAATATATTTTACCATATATCTATCACATAGTATATATACACATACACTTGCTATTTAAATTTCATTATTTGAAAACTTTGAAAACTTTTTTATCAGTTTAGAAAGAATTTCTTAATCTCGCGATATTTCGTTAAAGTTTACAGAGGCAGTTGGTCAGAATCTGCAGGTTTCCTCGCCGTGTGTAAATACCTCTTTCTAGTATAATCAAACGACGCAGGAAAAATGCAGGATTTAGAAAGTCGATTGCACGTCCACGTGTACGTTGCAGTTTGGCCAATTAGGCTCTTAGAATGGAATTAAAATGGCGCGTTCGATGATTACAGAGCGAAGTTGACGTTCGCTGTTTGGACAAACGTCGCATGCAAATAGCGAGAATTTATCCCAGGGAGACCGTAATTGTTGAATTGTATGGGGCAGTGCCGAGAGTGCCGAAATCTGTCGGCCAAACACTGCCGCTACGAGCATTTCCCTCGGCAATATTAAGTTTCAACTTTAGAAATTATTTCGTTTGCAACAACGGGCGAAGCGCGTGATATTTTCATTTGTCCGACTACTTTAATCGTTTTTGGTGAAACAAACTGTGAATGAAACTTTTTTCGTCGTGTTGAAAGAAACGACAACTCCGTGGGGTACGAAAATATAGGAATAAACGTTTGTTTGTTTAAAAAGTTTGAATAAATTTGTTCAATTTAATTAGAATATGTCACATGCGTGTATGTGCGTAGCACACATGGTTTGCTGTTTAGTACACTCTTGTCGCATTTGTGTTTTATTCACTTTAGATTAATTTTTAGATTTTTATTTACTTTAGATTAATTTACTTTAGGTTAATTTCTGCATATTTTTTGGTAATACGATCGATACGTTCATTCTCTAATATACAATATATCAACTCACGAGTAGTGTTACAGTGGCATGGTGACTAGAGTGTAGATTAGGGTATTTTATATTCTACGTGATAAGGATTAATAATAAAATGAGTAAAAATTTAAAAACTAAGCAATTTACGTTTAAATTGTTATATTTCTAATAGAATTTAATGATACATTTATGAGTTAAAACACTCTATCGGGGAGCGTGCATTATTTTAGAAGGTCTATAAAATTTCATTAATATGTACTCGTGAAAGAATTTATCAGTCGTCGCCGTCAAACAGTAAATTAACAATTATATTCATAAAAATAAGCGACGATGGATACATTTATATATTCGTAAAGACTCACGCTATCAATACAAAGTATACCTCGTCGTCGTACAAAAATTAATCAAAATTAACTTTGATAAAAGATTAATTTGAAACGACACGAATAGAAAAAAAAGATATTACACGAGCTGAAAAGAACGAAATGTTTAATTCCAAAAGCATCGTCTCCGTCACTGTCGGACGTTTTCTGATAATTCTCAGCCAAAGTTCTAGCGAACGCGGGCATTTTCTCTGTTTGGAAATTTCGCTGGATATCGGTCCTCGGATAAATAATATCGGGGCTCGCGCCTTTCACGTTCCCCGATTGACTTTCAAATTGGAGAATGTCTCGCGACACTCGTCGATATTCGAAAGCAATTAAACTTCTCTTCCCTTTCGAGCTTTTTGTCTGGTCGCCTCTTTTTTTTCTCTGCGTCTGGCTTTCTTCTTCGCGGCTTCCTCCATTACTTATCGGCGGGCTTTGTGCAGCGTTCGCTTTAAAGCGGCCTTTACCAACTCCTCTCTCCCTCCTTTCTCTCCGACTAATTCAGTCTATTGTGACAAGGTACATTCTCGAGGAGCCCGGCTCGTTTATGCAACGAACGCGCAATCATCTTTTCTCCGTCGTCTGTGCGTTTCCGTTCGAGCGTCCTTACGCTCGACACGCACCGGTGCCTCTCTTCGCATCTGCTTGTCGCCGCAATTCGTTTCAATTGAACTTAACGACTTGCACGATTTTTTTCGTTTAGTTTGCCACACACGGGCGAAATTACGTTTAATTACGAGGATATACAGACGATCGTGCAAGGTTCCAATAATTCAGATAGAATCAGGATCGCGCGTAGGAATGAAAAATGATTCGACGAATCAGAACGAGGATCTTGCAACGATGAATCAAGTGAGAGTGAAAAATAGACTTGTAACGGATAAAAAGATAAACAGAGTTTAGAACGGACTTAACTAACTCCGTGGAAATAAATTATATTTTATATTTTTCTGTCAGGTCGTCTATCTGGGGTACGTTTTGATAGTATGTGTAGACTATAGGCGTTACATAAAACTATAAAGATTTCATACTCGCATTCTAGAAAGCAGTAGCCACACAGTGCATTTATTCGATTGCATTTCTCACATCTGTCTCTTTCTGAAGAGATAGATGAAAAATAAATAAATTTTTGTAACATTTTAACTCGTCAAATATTGAACATTTATACATGTAAAAGAAATTGAAACTTCTCACTTATTAATAGTCTGTAAAAAAAACTCACAAGCTTTATTATATATCTACTTTTGGTAACTGGTTTAAATTAGTAATTTGTAATTTTACACGTAAAATGTATCTGTATAATATGAAACATAAAATTTACTGCACGTTTAATACAAATTTCTTTTGCATTTAATACAAATTAAACTTATACTTGTGATTACTACTTCATTATCGTGCATGTTGTATATATTACAATATATAGTATAACAATTATAATAACGTTACAATATAAAATTTATCGTACTACAAACTTTTCCCACTTCCTCGTTTCCTCCGTCTCTTCGATGTTTCTCAATTTTAGTCGCGGTCGATAAATATCACATTCTCGCTCTCGTACATTTATTACGACATCGTCGCCCCTCTCTGTTCGTACAACTTTTCACCGCTACTTGCCTCCGCCGCTCCTCATCTTCATGTACTCTCCGGTGATCCCACGTTCGCGAGTTCGGATATTTAAAAAGTTTCGAGATACCAGCGGAGAAGCCGAAGTCGTGTTTACCGGAGCTAGGAACTCGCCGAATTTTTATCATGCCGATTTGAAAGTCAACGCCAGCCGGGCGGTGCGTCGCGCCGCCTCGACGGGGATCTTTTAAAACGGATTAGAGTTGGCGCGCGTTTGGAAATTTCCGTTCCGAGTCGGATTCCGACGCGCGAATCCCGGGCAGATCCGGAAATCTGGATACCAGCTTGATCCGCGTAATTTTCTTTTGAAGCCCGACGCCGCGCCGATCGATTCAGACTGCTGCTCCCTTTTTAGACGCACACGCTCTGATATTCTGCTCGACGATATTTTACCTGTACAGGATGTTTTCGATCGTAAAACTCGGTTTACGTCGAAATCGGTTCCTAGAACCGATCGAACGATTCACGTTGCGTACAATCGCCCCGTTGGAAAGGCGACAAATCCCAATTGATTTTTATTCGGTGTTAGGCTGCGGATTTTTATGTAAATTCGTGAGTAAGATAGAAATTTTTAATGTTTTAAAAATTGTACATATTGTTATATTTGGTATATTTTTATATACTATATATATCATTTGCATTACTTATTTATATGTTATTATATATTATTTAAATGAACAGTCTGTTCATTTTCAACGTCCTTTGAGTTTTTAATAAAATCGAGCACTCTGCAGAGTGCAGTTGATTAATAAATTAAAGTACATTTACTGCACAAGCATCAACTATTGTGTACGTGTGCGTACCTATATTTCCCGGCATACTTCGTACATTTTACGTAGTTGATCAAACTTGTAATTAAATTTCATTACATTATTATTAATTGCATTAGTAAGTTTCGCTATTAAATTTTACTAAAAACACGTGACGTTTCATTGAAAATCGTTAATGGTCACGTTATTCAGTGGCCAGAGAATTTCATTTGTTTTTGAAAAATTCGCAATTTTCGAAAGAACTCGGATATAGCGAGAATTAGTTTCAAAGATATTGCGAAGGAGCGTGAACCACCAAGATTGTACACATCATCCTCGCCCGCCATTGACGAACAAATGGCTCGCCGCCGCGGAAAATGAACTTTTCTTCGACGATAGTTTATTGCGCCGTGACTCGAAGGGAATCAGAGATACAAAAGGTTTCGATAACCCGGGGGGAGAGAGCTCTTTTCTGGCAGGTCTATTTGCGCGTCATCTCCCAAATGGATTTCGCATTGTTGTGCCGGAAGCCGTGCGGCATGCTTTATTTCCTCTCTTTCCCCTCGGCGACGTGCCGTGACATATCAGTCGAATCCCTGACGCGGGATTGTCTCGAACCGAGTCGGAGTACATTCTTTGCGTTCGTTGCGAGCTCGTTAATTTTGAAATTCCCTCGGTGACTCGCGTGATGTCGCGTAATATCTGTCCTAGCCGGAGTTGCTCCGCTAGTTGCTTGCAAACTATTCGCGAGATGTTCCGCCAACGACACAAAGTATCGCATCCTTCGCACTGGAACTCGCAAACAGTTCGCAGAATCTCTCTTGTTTGCTCGCGTACGAAAATTTGCACACAAAATGGCCGATTTCCAAGAAAAAACACGTAAAAATCATTCGGAATTTCGTTGCTGGAAGTGTTTATTATGTAAAGTTTGTTATCTAATAAAGTCACGAATCAAGTGGAAACTAAAGCTTGGCAACGGGCAGAGAGATTATATACGTGTGCACTTGGTGTGAGTATTATGGCCGCGACATTCTCAACGCAGTGGAGGGGAGAGATTAGCAGAGTGGGGGCAAGGGCCACGTGGCCGGCGAGCCGCCAGTTAGCCACCTCTTTAGATGAATTTAGAAAAATTGAAACGCGATGAAATAAAATTTTGCTCGATACTGTCCCACTTCGTATTATTTTGTAATTTCGAACTGAGACATCCATGCACGCCAATTTAACAGATGAATTCACAAATTCCTTTAAAATTGGAATGCGATGAAATTTTGCTCGATACTGTCCAATCACGCGCTACTTTGCAGTTCCGAACTAAAATATCCACGAGGCTGAATTTACAGATAAATTCTGTGTGAATGAAACCTTCACTTAAAGAAACTTTTCACGAATATGCGAACATTATTCGCGTTATGTGAAACATTTTGAAATTTCATTACGTTAAATATGCTCGCACTGAATATTCCGAATTATCGTTTAAATATCTCGTAATTTTTCTATACACTTTAAAACTTTCACACTTTGTCGATATAATCACGACGATCGAGTCAAGTTACAGTGTTACACGTTTCTCAGATATAAATTCTTACAAGTGTTTGAGCAAACAGCAGAAACCCGTCCCTTCTGTTCGCGCACGTTTTGATCGAAATCTTCCCGAATGAAAGCACTCTTTGAGGGTGCAATCTTAAATGGCACAGTTTTTTAAAATGGAGTTTTGTTGTTGCACAATGGCGGCGCTCTGGCAAGATCCTTGGATGCGCGATTTGACGAAACACGGAGTCGACGAAAATGGTGCACTCTCCATCATGGTTCGTCGTTTCAAGGGACGAAACGAATCAAAGGTGCGCGAGAGCTTCCAATCGTCAAATGGATTTCGCTGTTGCGACGTTCGCTCATACATTGCCAGCTCGCGACTCCTTTTATTTCCCGTCAAACACCCCGGGAATCGTATAAGCCGTGCTCTCGTTTTTCTTTACGATTGTACGCCCGACGGTCACTGCCTTTATTTCGCGCTCTCTCCTTCGCGATTCGAACGCGATAGATCTCGAGGATGAAAGGAACAGCCCGATTCGATTTTAAACGAGGCACGAATAAGTTTCTAATCCACTTTAGTCCACTTTCAACACGATTGCTGTGTTAAAGATTCGAAGAAATCTGAAAAAGTATATAGAAATCACAAACTATTTATCGTAGATATATATTATAGTAAGAAAATTATCATTCATTGTGATTAATAAGAACGATTACATGTATTACAGATGATTCCACTATACAGATTTATTAACATAATCGGTATAATACGAGTAGATGTAACTAAAGCTAAAAATATTAAAAGTTTTTATAATCTTGCATTAACGTTTTTAAATTAATACATCAGATGAATATTTGTATCAATTTAATATTATAATATTTTTACGTTATTAAATTATTTTTTTATCAATGTTATTTGTTTCAAACTTAAATCGTGGCAGCTTTTAAAATTTTTTAATTAATTTTCACGAAACAAATACATTTCTAATACTTTCGTCTATTGATGTTATTTGTTTCAAACTTGAAATGTTTTGCGTAACAAACTCATGGTACATTTTGAATACATTTCGTACAAGTAAATTGCCAACTATAAATAAATTTTTCTTGAGGACGTAAACAATCTTAGTAAGATACCGTGAACAACACCGTTGGAAACGGTAATCCAATTGTTTGATTTTAATTGTGTTTCACACGTAGCGCAGGTAGGAAACGGAGATATCGAGGTTTCGGTGCGGTTTTGCACTATCCTATTAGATTGGTTTCAGCGTACCGGAGATTACTCGCATCGATTTGCTCGTATTTCAATCTTGCTGTATATTGCGAATTAAAAAGCGTTTGGTCCGTTGCGTGTCCCGAAAGCGACGCACATTTCGATATGCGTATTTTCCCGTTAATAATTAAAAGTTGCAATTTGAACGGTTTCTTCGTGGAAGAAAAGCGATGAGATCGCCCGTCGTTTCAATTCTACACGTACGTTTTCAAAATCCAAAGGCTGTTTACGCAAGAAAATAAATAAAATCAAATATTTGTAATTGGAAACAAACGTAATGAAATGAATAAACATTTACATGTTTTTAAATATATCATTTGATAATTGAAAACTCCGTTTACCGCGATAAAATTATTTGACTTGCGGCAGCAAGGCTGATTTACGTAAAAATTGCTTTCCACCCAGGACAGTATTATAGAGAATTGTCATTATTTACTATATAAATATTTATATTCAAACAGCAATATCAAACCATAGCGTGTAATTGAGAAATGCAACTAGATGAATTGCACCTCCTAAATTAATTAAAAGTCGTAATGTATATGTGAATGTGTGTATTTATTCCCAAAGATAGTAATTTGAACATTTTCTTCACATACCGCGATGAAATTATTTACCCTACTGTTCCACAATTAAAAGTAGATCGAAGCAACGGTATTTTCTGCATTTCAAGGATTCAGAGAAATATCAAAATAATCGTGATGATTCAGTGTATAAACACACGAGACGAAGAGACCCGTTCGAGAGATCGAAGGCCCGCCAACAGGTAGACTCTCAACGCCCCAATCCTCTCCTCGCCTTATTTCGCGTATAAAATCGTAGGAGAACGATAAAAAAAACATGAAGAAAAAAAGAAAAAAACGAAGTTTCCAGGTGAAGCATTCAGGATAGGGGAATTGTATTTCCAGCATAAATTTCGGCTGGTCGATGGGTTGCCCGGTGGGAGAAAGACGGCGTAACAACCCGTCCTAACTTCTCGCTCATCGCGTATTCCAGTCAGCAGTTTCGCAGAGAGCGAGTAGCGTCCAATCCAAAGCCGAAACTGGGTCAACATTTGCTCGCCAATCTGAGAAAAGAACGAAATACGTCCGCAAGAACAGACCGCCTCTGCGCTGTGTCCGAACGAGACCGAGTCAGACAGCCTCTCATCGCCGATCCGAAACTTTCGGCGTTTTTCCATTTAGGAATTCTCACCTGAAACGCGACGTTCGCTGTCGCGAGCTCTGGCCACGTTCGGATTTAATTTTCTCTTTTTATCACTGAAAGTGATTTTAGCGGGGATAACACAGTAAATCGGGCCTCTTCAGGTGCAACGCTGATGCAACGAAAATTAGCGAGTGGTTGATTTGGGTCACGTGATTCGCGAGGGGGCGTGGGCTAGACCTCGAGTAGGAGTGGCGTTGTCTGGTACTAAGCGATCGCGCCTGTAATTTGTTTTCTGTCGATTCAAACGTTTGCGTATCGATAAAATTTTATGGCAAAAAAGTCGTTTTCATTTCCTTTCCGTGAGACGAATCGTACTGGGGTACAAGTCGTGCAGTTTTTTTCTTTTTCGTCTCAATGATTTCTGTGTCGAAGTCCGTGATTTGAATGCTTGAAACGCCATCGCTCTCGTTCGAGTCTCCTCCGAAAGTTGCAACATAATAATTCTCCGTGAACGATACTGTAATTTTTGCGAAATACCGAGAGAGATAATGTCGCATGATTGAATTTAGTAACTTGTCGAATTTTATAAAAGTATAGTTGTACGTAGTAATGACTACAGTGGGCACATTTTTCTCAGATATTTTTACATATTAAAATGATATTCTTATTAACAGTAATAAGAAATGATTTATGCTAATCATTTTTCTGCGGCTACACCGGTTGTCAGTTGTGTTCTTCGTTGTATGACAAAATGCTAATACGTAGTCACAACCTGTATATTCTGTAAACGATGCGCTGCACTGGTTTAACAACACAAGACAAACAGTTTCGAGGATAGTGGACATTGTCGCTTTTCATCTTTCCCTCGAGTCCTGCTCGTGAAAGAGACTCGTAAAGTCTTTACGTGCTAGCAAATTTGCATTATGTGTTTATATTTCATTATGTTTTTTTCACGTTATATGTATATCAACGTGGAATTAAAAAAAAAGATACATTCGTGCAAATACAAAGGTTCGAAACACTTGCTTTCTTTAATTTTCTGTATTTGTTGTGAATAATGAAATTTTTAAATTGAATGTGTATTTCGTAACACAATCTTAATATTATATTCAAGTATTAGTTACATATTAATAATATTATAAAATTTTATTCTTTGTTGTATGTGAAGTGTTATTTCATTCGAAACAGACATCGTTTGTGGAAAATTACAGTTAGTATCGTCAAATGTATTAAATTTCTCCTGTAACCATGGATAGATCGGTTTATCGTGTTTCTTCATAAAACCATTGACAACTCTTGCCTTGACAACTCGGAACTTTCGAAACTAACCTACTTTAATATATCTCCTTTACTTCTCAGAGATCTTCCATTGTTTCCGTCGTATACGTCCGGCTTCTTTTTTTCGACCCAATTATCGATTATCAAAATTTGTTCACAAGCTTACAAATTTACTTAACCAGTTCTTGGATTTTTTTAATACTCTTCTTACATCTATAATATCTCTTCGATTCTACATGGCCCGAAATGAATATTATAATTCAACACACGTTCTTGAAACATACACAGAGTTCTTAAATAGCTAAATTTTAATATTTAGTACGAGCTAGTCTTTTTCTCAAAACATATGCACATACAGTTAGTTTTAATACTGCGCGCGATTTACGATCGTTTTTGTATTCCACAGATTTTATAAATAATTTATTGCGATGAAAGAAAGATATCAAACAAAATTGAAAACGATGAAACTCAGTTCAATTTTACTATTTGTTGCAATTAAAATAATTCAGTGTTAATTAATCGCCATCTATTTCCCATATTTAATCTTCTTTGTTCGATGTTGCGAATGAATTTACGTTGAGTTATTAAAAAACTTGGTATCTTTTGTTCAATTTTCAATCCTCGTATTTCATATTCCTCGTCAAGGGATTATTAATAAAAAGTTTAATTCAATCAGAAGCTCCGATGTTAAACAATCGCCACGGTTCTCTCTCGTTTGTGCGTCCACCAACTTCTCTTTCTTCCTCTCGAAAAGAAGACGAAATTTTTGCGAATTTAGATATCGAAAACAGCCATCGTCCGCGCCGTGCATTTTTCGAGAGCCGACGCAATCTTCTCTCCGCGCGATTAAAAAGAAAAGAGAAAAAAAGATAGCGATATTATTATTAAAAAATTAAAATTCATATTTCCGCGAGCCGAGAGTCGAAATACGGAGGGATGGTTTTTCTACCATTTCGATTTGCATGCCAAGCATGTAGACTCGATCTCGTCCGACGTTGCCCGCGCGTGCGAATATTTAAATATTTATCTTACTCCCGCGTTAACATCCGCCGGACGGGAACAGCGTAGGATCGGCCATCGGAATATGGAGATTGGTCGCCGACGATGAGAATAATATGGCACGCGTTCCTGCATCTCTGCGCGTTCGGTGCGCGTTGCGCGCCGGAGCGGACGACATTGCCAATTACAATATCGACGTCTGGGGCCGCGGAGGATCGAGGGAGAAGACCCGGAGGAGACGAGGAACAGGCGGAGGAGGAAATTGAGGCCGTGCCGATGACGGAACAGGTTATGAATCCTAACATAAAAATAACCGACGTGCCGGACGTGGACGAGGCCGGCGAGGAGTGGGACGCGGACTGGGACAAGAACAGGGTTATACGGGACGTCGCCTATTATATCCGGGCGCACAAATTTCGGGACTACGATCGCCGCTACTACAAACGACCGGAAGATTCGCCGAGCAGACTTTACGAGGAATTCCCGAAACCGGCGCTCAGGTCTTTGCACTGGGAAGTACGTAGGTACTGATGAGGGCCATTCGTGCCGTTTGGTCAGAGGTTCGGCATCGCGTTCTCGAATCAGAGGGGCGGGGGAAATTACGCGCCCGATACCGGTAAATACATACGTGCGTGCCACCGCGTTGTAATCAACGATTCGAAATCGAAATTTTCGCCGACGATGCTCCCCGGCGCGCGTTCGACGCTGCGAATTCGAAACAAGAAATTGTTGGAATTATTTTAGAACGCGTTCGTACATATTTATGAACGTGAAATTAAATTAGACTTGTCTTTCGTGGACTTCACTGTACCGTGAATTATATTACATTTGTAACTCGTAGTTGCAATTAAATTGCGAATATGTAACTTAATTGTGTTTGCAAGGAATTCTGGAATGATTTCACGATTTCAAATTTAGAATTGCGGAATTGCTCCTCTGTGCTTTCTTCGTAGATAACTTTCACGTCGTGTGGGCAGTTAAAAATACTTTTTTTCTCAAAAATTGTAAAAGTGCACAAATTTCCTAAAATTCGTTGCACGATCTTTGTTCTATCGTTTCATTGAACTTGTTATTTCGTCCTCGAATATGAAATGAATCATAATATCACTGCAAGTGGTTATTGAATTAATAATTGCGTATTTCGTTACAAATTCTTCGCGAAAGAATGTAATGAAATTCGGATAAATTCCAGAATTGCAACAATGATCCCCAATGTTCAATGATACCAATTGAAAGTTGATCGAGCCGTTTTCAACGAAAACACAAACTGATAAAAAATTAAAGGTTTCGAACCTCGAACTGCAACGACTTAAAATTAATTTATTTTGTCAAATCGCGACAACTAATTTCATCGTGTATAGCACGTAATTCGTTCATACTTCCAGTGTCTTAAATTTGAACTGAATAATCATAATTGTTGCACATCATCGTGTTCGCACTTTTGTGTGCAAGAAATTTAAAAAAAAAAGCTTGGTGACCATGACCACGTCTCACTGATGCATATTGAAAATATGGTGACACTAGTGCAAAGTATTTAAAATCTCACAAGTGTGTATGCAATACGTGGATAAGAGCAACACGATGAATGATTGTACGCAGATATTGCGACGCGAGCTTCGTCGAGTGCCTGAAATACCTCGAAACGATCATTAAATCGACTGCCCTGAAGCGGGAAGACGACACTGTCACGATCATGAAAGAACAGAAATGGAATCTCGCGGACAATGCCAAGCAGATCCAGGCGGCTCAAAAGGACTGTCAGGCAGCTCAGAGGCGTGACGACCTAACCATGTCCCCCTTTCAAGGTCCAATAGGCAAGTACCCTCGTGCTTCCCTCCCTCGATATCTCTTTAACAAGAAAAAAAAGGAAAAAGAAGGGAAAGGTTAATGATCGATATCGGAAAAAAATCCATCCAACAAGTTTATTTTTCTTCCCTTTTTTATTTCCCGAGCTTCGATAACTTTCGATTCATTCACGTTACAAACGTTCTACTACAAATATATATGTATAGAGAGAGAGAGAAATCTGTGGATCTGGTCGAGCAATTCGATTACTGGGAAACGGTCGAATGAAAAAGGAATATATAGTGACGAACAAAAAAGGAACTTGAGAAACATGGGATATTTCTAGAAAACAGAATGAACAAATGCAAAATTGTACTTTAGAATGGATTGCTCTTGTCAGTCAAATTCAATCTGATCAAATTTAATTTATTCAAAATTATCAGAGGCTATCTTTTGTAAATATGTATGTATGTATATGTGTGTGTAGTGGAACGTAAATATGTGTGTGTGTGTGTGTGTGTACATTCCACTACATATATATATATATATATATACATACATACACACATATATGTACATATATATACACACATATTTACGTTCCACTACATATATATATATACACATATTTACGTTCCACTACATATATATATATACACATATTTACGTTCCACTACACACACACACACACACCATCGCCAGCAACGATATATCATCGTCGACTTAGAGCGGTTCCAGTGGCGCACCACGGTCAGTTATTACATGTGCTGGTACACGATGCTCGGCGTGCCGGAATTGAGTATCTTCGGGGAGTCGTGCGACAACTACGCCGACTGCCAGGTCGAATCGTCCGGGACCGGGAACGGGGACCCAAGGGCCGACGACAGCTTACCCTATGCTTGCGCCCTTTATAGTTTCTGCCCGGATCACTGTTGTCCCGCGAAGCATATCCGGGATATGACGGATTGCCATCAGTCGCAGGACAATCCCTGTTACGCTGGGAACCCGCCGGGTGCGTAGAAATCATCTTACACTCTCAACAGTAAGAGGATTCCCGCAATTTTCGATCCAAACGATCCCCCAACGTCTAACATCCTGCCAGATATCCCGCTATTTCGCTCGTCCAAGACACTGTTATCGCGTTTCACGCTTGCTGCCAGATGTTTGTTAATCGACCACTTCGCTTCGCCTACCTTCAGCGACGATGACGGGATCTGGGACCAAATTTCTATCTCGCACCGAGCTCGAATTACTTTGAAGCAGTTTTCTTCGTCTTTTTCGATTCTTGCCAAGTCTTGAGCTTGAACAATGTTCACTGTTCAGGCCTTGGACGCTTTATGATTTTCAATTAAATGATGCGTTAAATGTCTTAATTTATCTTTATGTCTTAATTATTTAATTAAATAACACATCGATTGTACATGATTAATCGGTATCGTGTAATTTAGAACGCGTCGAAAATATACCCTCAAAGAGCTAATAAATTTCACGTCAACGATAACAGTTAAACCAAAGTGACTGGATACCCCACAGCAACTCCCGAGACTTTCAAGATATTCGAAATAACGTAAGATTTTCGATACTTTCGACACTTCAAAGGAATCTTCTTCGAACCGATTCGAATTTTTTTACACAGAGTCAAAGCGACTCAACAACGTCGCAATCTCAGATCCCATCATTGACTTTCCAACGGGTCTTCGCTCTAACAGAGCTTTTTAACAGAGCTGAAAGTATCATCGATCCGACGATTTCCTACAGAGCACAGGGCATGTTCGTTGAATCGACGAGAGAATCAAGATCTCCTCAGTTTGCTGGCGAATCAGATCAACATCAGCTGCGAGTGCCGCGAGCCCGGCTACGAATGGTCCTCCAGGTTCGGTCTTTGCGTCGACGTGAACGAGTGCACTCGCGGCAGACACGGCTGCGCGACGGAACAAGGTGAAGTCTGCGTGAACCTGGCCGGTGGTTACGAGTGCGTTTGCAAATTCGGCTACGTTTACGACGAAGATCGGGGAGAGTGCGTCTTCAGCTCCGATATCGAAGAAATGTTGTCGGGATGGGGGGAGGAGCAGCCAGACGTCGAGGAAACCAAGAGCAGCGTCATCGAAACGATCGTCAAAACGATCGCGAGAGCGCCTGGCAATCGTCTCGCGTTCGATCGCACGATTCTTCCTCTCGCGATCGTTACGAATTCCTGGCTGTTGTAAGAAACACGATGGACGTTTTATATCGTTTTATCGTAATTATTGAATTATCGAGTGGCGCGATTTGGTCGATACGTTAAAATACGATTTATGTTCGTTATGTATAATCAACTTGTGAATTTAATAATATAGTTCGATGAATTTCCCTGGACAGATTTATTCGCGCGCACTCATATTTTTCGCAATTGAAAAGCTTTTTCACTTTTAATTTGAATCTCAAGTTTCTTTGATTGACGTGAAATGATGCAAAAATATAATATAAATGGTGTGTAAATGATACAATAGATGTAAATATTTTTTTGTAGCACTGTATTCGCTCTAAACTAGTACTTCTTCAACATCCATAGGGTTATATTACATGTTTTTGTAAGAGGCGCTGATATGGACCGAATTCTACATTATAAATACGTATTCTGTGATCGATTTATGCGCTCATTAATTAAAAGAAAATACTAATTATTATCTTGCAATGCTTTGTCCAAAATCATTTATCTCTTAATTATTATTATTATTATTATTATTATTATTAGTCTCTCTGGTTCAAATTTCACTTTTAAATGATACTAGGTCCTACATACATGATAGCAACTGCTCAAGAAAATGCTCGAACAAATATAAGAATATTTTTATTCTTGTGTATTATTCAAAACATTTCTATTGAAATTCACAATAATATTTATGTAGAAAAATGTATTGTGCATTTTATTTTCATGAGCTCTCAGCCTGGAAGAAAAAGTACAGAGTGGCAGTATATACTGCTAGTTGCGTGCACTTTACTGAAATTCTTTCCTACATGTTTCTATCTGTAATACATCTAGCTAGCTATACATCTGAAACATCCAGCTCGATGTATCGTTAAGCTGATAAGCAAACAAATCATATTATGTATATTATATAAAATTTTGTGGGACGCTATGATTAAAATTCTTAAATTAAAATTAAAATTCTTAAATCGTCACGAGCAGAAAAATAACCATATCTGAGTGGTCATAGTCTAAGCCACTGATTAATATCAACGTTGGTCGTTTAGGAAATAATATCCATTAGGATAACTGATAGTACGGGATAATGGAGATATTTGTACCCGTACACAATTCAAATTTTAATCTCGCCGCTTGATAGCGCGATCCCATGTGTTTCCTACTCTATCTGACTCTACGGGTTATCTGCTCTACACGGTTGTTTGCTCCGCACGGGGAAAAAGCGGCGGTATTTAGCATAGTAATCGCGGATAGAAACGCTAAACCAGTAAATTAGAAATCTCTAAAGCATTTTCTGTTTTGCAAAGCTGCGCATCGAACGAGTTGACCCGTTCGCGATAAAACTGTAATTACTTTAGAACGCGAGGTTTAATACTCGCGGCTCGCAGAGAAATTTATGTGTTTAACCGTGATGAAATTTGTAACTGTTGAATTCTAGTTTCTGAAATTGTTCTAACAGATAATAGCAGACTGAAGAGAAAAGTAATACATCCGATTATAAAAATTGTTAAAATTCCATATAAACGTAAAGTAGAATTGCAATTATTATTATTATTACACAAATACAAATAAATGAATATTATAAATAAATATTATTGTTACACTTTACTAATTGTACATTTATTGTCTGTTTCAGCACCCAAAAGATCGTCGTTCGAGAGTTAAGAGCATGAAACCAAGATGCGTAAGTATAATATTTGAAACGTCTCTCTCTGCGTGTTCTATCAATCTCGTCCTTCGTCGTCTCAAGTGTGTCAAATTTATCAATTTCTCTCTCCACGTAATCGATTTGAACGCGCGTGGTTCACCCGAAGTCGAAATCTCGAAGCAGGGGCAAAAAATTCCGGGAAAAGTGAAATAAAGTGAAACGTCGCGGAGACTTAGCAACAGGCTAAAGTTGAAAAGTCGTTGCAGCGAGGTGAGGGGGATCGCGCAACTCCTGCTGAGCGATAGCTGTAAAGCAGTGATAATGGTTCGGAAAAAGAGATCTTCCCAGCGGCGGCTCTTATATCGCCGTTTCAACCGTTCCGAATGAATTCTACGTCCCTGCGCGCGGCCATGGCGCGTGATAAAGTGATTTAACGTAGCGAGAGAGCACTTTAAGGAATTAGACTGGTGATGCGTAGGCGGGTTTAAAGACGTCGTTACTTTTGTACGACTATTAGCCTTTTTCTGGCCTTTGAGCGGCTTTCACCCGGAGACCCGCTTGAAAGGAGCCTGCTCGTTTCCCTCGCGTAAACCGCGTTTCCAATGGAAGATCCAGCGCGAAACCGAAGCGCCAATGATCTTCGACTTCGGTTGAGAATCTTGTGTGCTTTCACACCACAAAGATGTTGTGTGTACCACATCTGTGTGTGTTCTTTGCGAAATACATCCACTGTTGGTTGTTTTCTCGTTACGCGCTGATTCCACATTTTGCGATTATTATTATTGTTGTTGTTACTATTATTACTATTATTACTGTTATTATACAATTATTGCTACTATTGCTATTATTGCTAGTATTACTATTATTACTATCATTACTATTATTACTAGCATTACTAGCATTACTAGCATTGCTATTATTACTAGCATTACTAGCATTACTAGCATTACTAGCATTACTAGCATTACTAGCATTACTAGCATTACTAGCATTACTAGCATTACTAGCATTACTAGCATTACTAGTATTACTAGTATTACTATTACTATTATTATTATTTATTATCATTATTATTATTATTTAAGACAAATGTTGCCCAACTACTTGATTCGAGAATTACTCGAGAATTGACAGAGTTATACCGTGTCGCAGTTAACTTAGAAACGGATAAAATTAAAAGACTATAAATAGTCTATTGAAATTTCATCGAGTGCCGGCCTCAGTCGACGATCGAAGATTGAAAAGATCCAATTAAGCTAAAGTATTACGAAGTATTATGCCGAGCTACTTACCAGTTGAAATCTCGCGCGTTCCTTTTTTAAATTGAACTCCTGTCACTTTTATCTTACGTACGAGTTATTAAAACTTTGATTGCATTTTTTGTTCGTCTTGATCGAGGAAAAATCGCAAATAGTCTGTTCAACGGGGAAGAAGAAAGAAAGAAAAATATGTTTCATATTGTTTTAGACGTTGCAGGAGAGACATAAACATATTATTTAATAATTTCGCGTTAATTTATTCGAACAGGGAAATAATCTTTCTTGAAATTGTTTCACTATCGAATCAAATAATTCCCCATTTTATTGCGCGTTTCTCATTTGCTTCTGCCAGTAATTCTTCAAACAATTTCTGATTCTATAAACTTCACTTTGCGCGGGACGTGTTCGTAACGATTACTTGTCATTATTTGTCATTTATTTCATTTCAAACTAATGAAAGGCATCAAAGGGGCCTTGTTCCATTTCTAAATGTTACTCGCTATCTCTACTGTTACAACGCAGTTTGTTTCTAAAAAGAAAAAATTCTCCAATCAAATTACCGCGATTTAATTTTCATTGTGATTTGACGCAACGTAAGTACAATTGATTATTTCGCACGCGAACGCGCAAAGGGTAAATTTATTGTAATTAACTCAAACAAGAGATTATTCGCGAGCAATTTATTCATTTTCAAAATAAAGAATGAATTGAGAGAAACGACTCGCGTTATCTTTATCTGAGATAAAAGTTCGTCGAACCGTGACGCACGTGCACGCGAGTTTCTCTTGACGAGCTGGCGACAATTACACGTTCCGGACTCGATCCGCGAGTAGCGTTCGCGTAATGAAAAATACCGGGAAGAACGAAAATCGCCGCGGTCGAATTGGATCGAGTGCGAATGTATCGCCGGTTGTTTGTTGCTACGCCAGTTTGTAATTGCCCCTTCGTGCGGTTAACACACGACGCCGGCGTACATATTCAAGGCTAATAATTTGCAAATGTTTTCTTACTAAACAGCCACACGTGACTCGATTTAAAATTCTAATTTCGCGTGCAGCCGGCGGCCCGCGTGTGTTTCACCGCGTTGTTGTTGCCTCGTCCTGCGCGTCGTGCTCGCGGACATAATCGCGCAGAATTAATATTTTTCGCGCGATTTTTTTTGCACGTCAAGTTTTTCTTTTCTTTTCTCTTCCCTTCTCTTCTCTTCTCTTCTCTTTTTTTTTCCTTTTCGCAACGCGGCCGCTTCGACGAAACAGCGGAGCGATAAAAATAAATCGTAATTAAAAGCTCACCGTTCTTTTTAATCGCGCGTTTCTATGTTCCATAGGCGAGTAAAACTCCGTCCGTTCCGTTCGATTGCGATACCTCTCGGCCGTTCGCGCGATATAATTTTCGTATCGAGATGGTTATTAATTCACGGCAATTAACCGCGACCCGAGTGACTTTATAATTTTACGCTAGTCTCGTCGCCGGCGAAGCGTATCCGTAGATACACGTACGTATGTATACAATGAATAATGATCCGTTTCCCCCCTTTCTTTTTTTACTCTTGTACTTTATGCGTGGCCGATATCCGTGATGTAATCGTCGATTTGCGTGTCGGTTTCGTAGAAAACGATAATATCTGTCCGATCCGATAGGCGCGCCGTGCGATTACGCCGCAATTGCAATATCGATGTATTTGTTTAATTGGCGTCGTGTTATGATCGAGGAAAGAAATATAATTGAGAGCTGGAAATTAGCAAGAAATTAAAAGCTACAGTCGCGACAAATATTTATTACAATGAAACGAGTATTTACACAAGAATGAATAATTATATCGATCTTTTTGTAGTCAGAATTTCGTAACAAGAGAAATTAATTTCGTAATTAATTCATTTGTAGTTAATTGCCACCAATTTCAAATCCGACTGCCAGAAATATAATAAATTATTACGAAACGTATTATTTTTTAATAGAGCGATTAGTTGCTAACAATTTACTATTATAAGCATCATTTAATTTTTATAGTATTTATATTATTATATATTATTATAATTTTACTATAATCAATATAATAATCATTTACTTAGAACAGAGAAAGATTGTCAGTTAATTGCAATTTCGTATTCCAAAATATTTTTCTAACGAATGAATATATTTCTAAACAGATTGAACGTGTTATTTTAAATTAAAGGTTTCCCGCCGATAACGCTTAGACTCGAAGACTCTCGCTAGAGGCACGACCAGAGCCGTCGATCTCTGTCGTTTAGCTGGACGAAGATTTTCTAATCTCGTCCGGTTTAAATTCGAACAGCGACATTCTATTAAGTAGCAATCGATATCGATTCGGCCCCTGCCATCGGAATTGCAAATTCTGAAAGCGCTTACGGTAATTACGATAGCGATCCTAGAGCAGGGACCGGCTCGATATATGCGCATAACGTATATCGCTCTATTTATAATTCCCGGGCCGCCGCACGATTCAACATTGTGCATTCGGTGTGTACGTTCCCGAACCGTACCACATTACGTACTTACGTACTTACGTGTAATGGGATCCCCCAGTTTCGATACTACTTTATGCGCCGAATCTCGAAAGTTTCGTCGTCGTTGAGCGTTCCCGGTCGAATCGACGCGTAAATAAATTTTGAGGGCTTGTTTTGAGGAAAACGCGTAAATCTTTAACGCTGGTTAGAAGTCATAATGTTCACCTAGTAAAATTAAATTGTCAATATTATTCAACGCTAAAACTACCTAAAAATAAATAAGGGACCAATTTATAATTTTCGTTTTCGTTGGATATTTTATAGGCGTGAAAGGAGATTTTTTTTTAAATGTATAAAAGCTTGTTAAAAATTTTTTTACTTTAACATCTCTAAAGTGAAAATTTTATATACAATCGTCGATAGTTCTAGTGTTAAAATTAAATATTATTAACTTTCTACGTTTTAGTCTTATTTTCATCTATACAGTGATCAATGACCGACCGCTAAAATGCGTGGCCACTCTATAGAATGACAAAATTTATGGTTGTCGTATTTAAAAAACTCGAAATTTCTGCAACAGAGGTGTTACGATGTGTAGACGGTTGCAGAAGATAATAAAGCGATCTCCGAGAAGAAAAGAAACAATGACGCAGAAAATAATAGCGTCGCGAGAGAGAGAAAAGAAAGAAAAGAAAAGACGACCGAGCGAAAATTCGTCGGCGTGTCGGGAAGATGAGTGACAGGGCGAAACGCGTTTCTGACGCGTGTAAACATTGTCGTCGATAGGGACGTGGATGTCGGACGTTCCTTGATAACGAACGTGTCCGTCAAAACGGCGGCGCAGCTTCCGCGGCGTTGCAGATACGCGTGGCCGCGTGGTTTCTTTTGAATTGGCTGGGAATTTATATTCGCAAACAGCGTAACTGGCACGTCCGAAGGCGGATAGGAGGAGGGTTGCGCCGCATGATGAAACATACCGGGCTGATGCCCGGGGGAAGTGCCCGTACATATTCATATGTATGGGGAGAGAGCGAGAGGGAAAAAGTGAATGGCCGGTTGTATTGCCCTCGGTGGCACCGTCTGGCCGGAAAGGTGAAAAAAATCCTACCACCTATCGCTGTTTCCGGTCGTGATTTCCGTTCGTAATTATTCAGCATCGCGACGTCGATTCGCCACGAGAGTGGATACTTGCGCCCTTGCTTAAAAGCCCCGAAGCACTGCTTTTTATTTTCAACCCTTGGCTGAACATCACGTTGCTCAATTCTGGAATTTTCAATTTGATTTAATTTGTGTTGAACATTGAACATTGAAAGCCATTTAATTTTTAATTTGACTTGACATTTACTTTTTATTTTTAACCCTTAAGCGATATTTATTATCGAACATTGAGAGTCATTGAAGCTCTTGCGTTATTCAATTTTGGAATTTTTAATTTGATTTCATTTGATTACTAATCTTCTGGCGGAGAGACAGTATAAAATAGTAAATCAAGTTAAATGCAGTCAATTTCTGTAATTATTGATATGTACAATTACAAATTATTATAATCTTAGTTCATTCAAATTTATTTTCACTTTTTCTAGTTTTAACATTTTAGCTAGGAAAAAATTGCAGATGCATGTAATTGTTCCAAGTTTCAATTTTTATCAACAGAACCTTGTTCGTGAAGAATATATCATGAGAGAGCAAATTGGCATTGGCAAGCACAGTATTGTTCAAACAATTTTTAGGGCGTGTTATTTAGTATTCATTAGAAAAGTTATCGGTGATGTCAAGTTTGGCTATGTTTGTCGAGTGTACACTATGTACTTACACGATAAAATTCCATCAAACTCCGTCTCCTTCTTTCTCCTTTTTCCCCCGTTTTCTGTATTTACATGGAAGAACTCGCTTCTTATTTAAACGAAACAAGCAAACACGACACCGATTTCCTCCTGTCAAACTGCACCCAGTTTGAGCTAAAAATCGTAAAATTCGTACAAAGAAGAGTTTATAAAATCTTCTACAAAGCTAGTTATTCAAATTATTATCATTTTTCGTCTGTGTTCTAATAAACGATGGTCCATTGTACTCGTCTCTATAGAACGAAAATGCCTTAATTTCCACTTCATCGATACGATAGTCAATCAAAGTCGACAGCCAACAAACGCATTCAGACACAAACTGTCCAAATTTTCCGTTCTGTCGACAAAAACAAGATTGAAATGTCATGTGTCGAGCATTATTTCTCTTGGCGTAATAATCATGCGACTAAAATGTCAAACGTCAAATATTCTTTCTCTTGCAACGCGGTTTAAGACAAAATGTATAGAATGTTGGTTCATGGCGCGTGTTGACATAAGGTATATGTACTTCTTGCTATTATATTAGTTGGCGAAGTCTATTCGGTGGCGTGGCTCCGAAAGCAAGAGTTTACAACACAGAAGTGCATCAATCATTTACAATCACGATGAAACTTCGTCTCGAATAAATCCAATAAATTTATTCTTAGAGTTGATGACATGTCGAAATGTGCACATAAATATATTCATGTTTCATATTTTTTATTGTAACTTTCTAGATCGGATACACTTTTAAATCCGTAGACACCCTATTTATCATAGTCGAATTTTAATTTAATGTTAATTCAGCTCTAAAAATTATTATTTCTTTCATTAGAAACTTTCATATATGTATATTCGTAGCACGAGAAATCGAATGTCTTCCACGCTACGAATTCTGGTTTAGTTTACAATAATTGCATTTCCGTTTGAGCATTTCTTTGAATATTTTTGCTGAATGTTTCTATGAAAACCAGGGCGTGGGTCGCGATGGATAGAAATAGTGCAATTCTCAATTATAAATGGCTTAATTCTCGTCTTGCACAGTGTTCACTTCTAATGTTAATAAATTCTGATTCTTCAAGTATCGCATTTAATTAACAATTTCAATTCGGTTGGACAAGACGTTTACGGTTTTCAAGAATACCCAAGTATTTTTTCAAGACGTTTACAACGACGACTTGGCAATATATATTTATTTATTTGATATTTCGTGTTTCATTTGCACGGTTGCAAAATTACGTTACACAGGTGATGAACCTGGCGTCAAAGAGGTCGAGAGAATACTGTTGTCCTCGCATACTGATTATTTCGTGCACGTTAACCGCGTCCATAAGCGAATGAACACGTTGCATTCATAGCGAACTTTCCCTTCGACGGGGAGGGATCACTTGGCGCCAGACTAGCAGCGATGTTGTTGGCAATCTTGGCGAATGTACGACAGTAGTCTCATTTACATGGAGATGTAACGTTTGCGAAGC
This sequence comes from Melipona bicolor, assembly GCA_030673865.1. Taxonomy (NCBI): domain Eukaryota; kingdom Metazoa; phylum Arthropoda; class Insecta; order Hymenoptera; family Apidae; genus Melipona; species Melipona bicolor. The sequence goes on along the minus strand of JAHYIQ010000059.1, from coordinate 248,230 downwards.
GTCTGTGCACGATCAAGGAGCCAGTCCGTTCCTTGTTGCTGGTCCGACTGCAATAACGGCAGGGAACACGCCTGTTAAAGGGAAGCCCCTTAACGTAAACATCTTAAGCTCGAGATTGAATCAACCCTCATCCGTCCCTCATCTTTCGACTAGTTGCCTGCTTTCAAATTGACAGAATGATAAAATGTTACGTTTTTACGACTGGAAGATGTTGCAAATGTTCTTTTGTTAACAGTAGTAAATGGACTAAATTTCTGTTCAATTGCGCACGAGTATACTCTCAGGTATAGATATTGCATCTCTTTTATACATTTTACGAGAAAAACGACACACAAGGGACGAAGGTTAATTCAATAGTAAAAAAAATTAATACTTGTAGGATTGAAACCCACGTTCCACTTTGAAAGTATTATCCTCGTTCATTCGTTTGTTCATTCGGACCATTTTGGACTTAATTCTGTATTAGACTTTGAATTAAAATCATGACTATCGAACGTTGGTAGAATCACGTACCAGGATGGAACGTAGCTCTCGCTCATAGTATTCAGGGGATTGAATAACAACTGGTGAATATTAATTTTAACAGACGTGCAATTTGAATGCTCCAGCTTATCCTCCATACTCTCCGGACATTGTCCACTCTGATCACTATATATCCCGCGGTAAATGGTGTAAAAATGTACCTAACGATGCTACTTACGAACAATAGCTTCAATGTTAATTTTTAAGCCGTGTCTACTTATTTTCCTCAGTGACACAGAATTAACACATTATTGCTCATTACGAGTGTTATTAACTGTCCCTTTTGACGTAAACTTTTATCGTAAAAAAGAGTTTATCTCGTCAACGAAATAAGAAAGAAGAACTTGGACGATTCGTCTCACCGAAAGACCCAGAAGCAACTATTCTGACTAGGAAATGAAGACGACTTTTTTCCCATAAAATTTTATCGATATGCAAACATTTGAATCGATACAAAACAAATTACAGGCGCGATCGCTCAGTACCAGACACCGCCACTCCTACTCGAGGTCTACCCCACGCCCCCTCACGAATCACGTGACCCAAATCAACCAATCGCTAATTTTCGTTGCATTAGCGTTTCGTTGCACCTGAAGAGGCCCTTTCAGTGATAAAAAAAATCTCGTTAGCAAATCCCGAAAGTGTTGGGAAAATGACATTAGAGAAACTCTTCCGGAGAGATGGAGGAGGAGACGTGATGCGTCACCTCGTAATTAAATAATCGTACGTAAAACGTAAAATATCGCGCGTAAATTATTCTCAAACAAAACCTTCGGAACAACTTGACGCATCGTTTCGTTAAAAGGAGGCGGCAAGAGACGAACGAGGGTGAAATGGCGCGACGAAACGAGACTGCGATAGGACGACAGGACGACAGGACGATAGGACGCGTTTCGTCGCGAACCGACGGCGATATCGTCGATATCGTGGCAGATTAAATATGAAGGATACTCGAAATTATCGGGAAACAAATTTCCCAGCGTCGACGAAGTTCCGCCGTTGGGGAAGACGTCGTACTCGATTAATTTCGCCGATAAATAAATTCACCGCGTTTTCTCGTCAATGGTTCCTAAGTACTCGTTAAGGCGACAGTTGGACGGACAAATTGGTCGGCGATGAAATTTTACTCGTCGCCGCGTGTTCTCCGGCATAGTAGCAGTTCCTTCAATTCCGTTCTCGACGAAAACCACCTCGAAAATTTACTGTTCTCGATGCTCGCGAATTTCACCACTTTCACCTCTCGTTGCCGAACTTTCGAAAACGTCGTGACCGAGCGAGCGAGAGATCCTCCGCGCGTGATAACGTCTCGGGGGGAATTCACAAGGAGGTGAACCGGTTTCTCGCCGGATCGAATTCGAGAGTGGCGATCTGTGGAGATGAATATCCGCGAGTTTCTATTAGCAGACGTGCCTATTTACTCTTAATAAATATTCAGACACGCTGATCATCAAAGAATAGAACATGTGATTATCAAGCAGTATTCAAATCAAACTGGAGCGTCTGGATATTTATTATGTAACAAAGTATAACGTTGATCACAGTGGCTCGAACGCGCCGGTGAAACGACGAGGCAGAAGGAAGTCTGTCGGTGGCTGCCGGTGGGACAAGCACCGGTTAAGTGTTACTTTCTTTTCCTGCCAGTCAGTCAACGAGCATGGCTCTGCGCGACTGGTACGCGAACCGCGAGCTGCTCCTAACGGGAGTGACCAGTGACGTAGGACGAGCGTTGCTCGAGAAGATCCTTCGTTCGTTCCCCGACGTGAAGGTGTACGTGGTCCTCCGATCCAAGCAAGGCTTCAGCAAGGATGACAGAATTAAAAACATCTTTCTATCACCGCGGTACGAATGCCTGGTTTTCCTCTTTCCTCTGTCTATCGAGATGAAATTGCGCTGTTTCGAAGTGTGACGATTTTAACAATTCTCGGTGGTGGTGACTTGAAATGGAGAAGAGAAAAGGGTGGAAATGATGCGCTGAAAATAATTCGTGATATTATTGGTATTAACGTATTAAGGAGCAGTTGTTGATCAAATTTACATTAGTCCCTTGACAGTTTATTCCGATTGAATACAAAGTTATTGCTCGTAAAATTATAAAAGAACTTTGACCAGACAATGTGGTGTGTCGTTCAGTACGGATTGAAAAGAGAGAAAATGTTCGTACACTCGACCAAAAATTGTTGATATACTTTAAACTGCTATAACTTGGTAAAAGGAAAAAATTATGTACATCAGTTGAGTTCGTATTTTAAAACGCGAAGCTTGCATTTTGACACCTCAGAGTTAGTTTCTTTTTTTTTCGGCGCTGTTTTTACATCGTGCAACAGGTGGGACAGTTAATTGTAAAAATTCAAACATCTCTAAAGTCGCTGAAAAATTGTCTTGAAGGTTAAAGTCTCTCTTCCAAAACGATTCTTTTCGTCATTTTATTGAAATAATAATGTTTCTTGAGTACTACCATCCGGAAAAAACTTTACTGTGAAAATTATATGTTTTTTTACATTTTATGTACTCAAAAATTACACATACTTTTTTTTATAACCTTTTCAATTGGTAAGGTACTTAAATCTTCGAACGAAAGGCGCGGAACGTGTTGGATTATTTATAAATAAAATCGGTACCCAAACGTGGAACGTTAACATGGTACGATATTTTCATAGAAAACGAGCAATAAATTTCATTGTCTCTCTCGATTTTGTTCCTTCTATTAATTAAGGCACATTGGCTGTACAAGAGGCGAGTTCGAGCAAACTTTCGTTTGATATTAAACGAGAAATGGCCCCTTCGTTCGGTTGAAAATTTGCTCGAGTTAATAACGTGGCTAAAATTACGGATTTCTACGTACATATTACGCGAACGGCTCTGTATTATATTACAACGGATATCGATGGCGTTGAAATTCCCCGGTATAAACAATTACAGAGAACTGACGTGTTTAGTTAATTCGGGCGAACGATCGGCTCGTGCCCGGCATTGGTCGAAACACAAAAGTATACCTCTCCAGGATGCTTTCGCCGTTCCGATTTTCTCGTTATTTCTCTCTCGAAGAACGATCGTTTGGAAAACAGATACCAACAAGATCGTTACTCCGTTAATAAAGTCGTAAATAATATAAAGGCCGATGCGACGCGTTTATAAAGAGAAATGGGCGTTAATGCGGATTAAGCTCGCCTGATTCATAATTGAGAGTTAACAACAATATATACGCGAACGCAATGGAACTCGGGACGTAATGAGATCTCGAATTATTTAGTTTCGCGATTTACGGTAGTTTATTAACTTGCCTCTGGCGACCGTTCTCGACCAAGTCGTTTCTGGTTTTTTGATCGAGCAATTAACCTCCGTTCGCCTCTTGTTTCTTCAGCTAAACGGTGTTTCTCGGTATCTCAAATTAATATGATAAAATTGACATTGAAATTGAAAGCAAAAAATTAGCATGAAAGATAAATAATGCATAAGGAGATGATGATACGTGAAAACGTATGAAAATTTTATTCAGTATATTACCACAAATATGTTAAATATTTACTTTAGCTGCTAATACTTGCTAAATTTTATTCAGTATATTACCACAAAAATATTAAATATTAAATATTAAATAATAATTATTTGCGATAATTATTAATTGGCAGATCTCAGTTTTAATTTTCCGCGGGTGAAATGGCGAAATTCGTGATATAGTCTTTCAAAAATAATATTAATTAAATTTTCACTCCTTCGATTCGATATACTCTAGTAGACAGTTTCATGTTTGTACGATTAAAATTTTTAGTCGATCATTTTACGGTTATCGTTTAACGATCAATTTCGAGCTTTAAATTGAAGTCTAATAAATATTATTCAACAAATATGTTATTAAACGCTTTCAGCCACAAAATTCTGAATGATCTCACACGTTTGCGAAACTCACGGTTCTAATAAATTTTTAAAGAAAACAATTTGCCAAATTGACACAAAGGACGAACGTAAGTTAAACAAATGTGCAAGTTACGGCTTGGAATATTTATTTATCGTTGCTTCTCGTTCGATTGATCCTTCGTTACGCGGAATATCATTCACACGTTGCATGTTATATCATGTACTCGTTAGACGTTGCGTCTGACTCTAATGAGGCATTCGTTAGATATTGCAGCCTTCCATTCTAATCAGGGCTTCATTAGACAGAGGAGGAGTGGATGTGAATTAGCTTTTTTGCATGCTCGCAACGACGTACTTGCAGTGATATTACATTTACAGTTCACAGTTTTATATTTGAACCATAGGCTTTGTGGAAATCCTTTCTTATTAATATCAACGAAACGAACGTAATTGAAACAATAATTTTTATACTTTTCGTGTGTAGTCTTCTGTAATTTAAGGCAATTGAAAATAATTTTCTTCGGACTGCTCGTAGAAAGAGATTGATTCATTGATTCATTGATTCAGTTTTGATTCACAACTGAATTTAGAGTACGTAGAATTGCGCATAGAATTTCGCATTGAAAATGGAAGACTATTAAAGAATATCATCATCTAGCTTACACAGATATTCTTTTCACCAGTGTATTATGATTATCGACGAATCATATTGCAAGCTGCACGACGAAAAATTGGACGAAAGTTGGAAACGGCGTGATCCGGACCCTCCATCTATTTACTGCGAGAGGATCAGCTTTGTGGTTAACTGTCCCCTAGTTACAAGGAAACGTCGACGATAAACCGCTGACATAATAGCAGACCGATTATGGTGTACAGTGTACAGAGGCGAGCAATAATAGGAGTCTTCGCAGTTGAGGGCGTGGAGAGGGATTGTCTGCGACGCCCTCAACTACCGCCGTTGCAAACATTGTCAGCGTATTATTGGTCACGATATGTACAATTGTTCGCGAAGATATTCAAACACATTTGTAGGAATTTTTTTCACGAATATATGGATTTTGAATTACGCGGGGCATAATTGCCACAATTGTGTCGTTTGGAAGCAATCTAACAAGCAAGAGACATGCGTTGAAATTTCAAGTGTAGATTTTGCAAAAATTGCGAAACTAGCTGACAACCTTATATTCACTAGCAGCATATTGGATTTATGGGGATTCACATAAATTGAGTATATATATATATTATGTGAATCTCCATAAATCATAAATTGAGAATATATATATATTATGTGAATCTCCATAAATCATAAATTGAGAATATATATATATATTTTCAATTTATGTGAATCCCCATAAATCCAATATGCTGCTAGTGAATATAAGGTTTTTTATATATATATATAATTGAACGTATGTAATTAGAAATATATAAAATATATGAAATATATGAAATTGGATTTACAGATAAAGCTACACAGAAATTGACACGTTGATATTGAAACATACAATGCCTGCGCATATCTCTATATCGATATCAAATTTTTCCAATACAATCATGAAATAGAATCCTGTCTCGTTGCAATTCTACATTTGAAATTTCAAAATGTTTTATATAACGCGCGTAACGAAATATTCAGTAAAGTATTCGAAAAATTATATAATATTAAATATTCATAAATAGCAAATACTTTCGTCAACGATCAAGAAATTACATATTCCATTCATCGAATGTCTAATTGACTCTGTCCTCATGAACCTTTTCCTTTCAAACCTAACCGAACCTAAGCTAAACGACGACACTCGCGCAATTTTTCCAATCGAAAAATCTGCAATTCCGACACCCGTGCTTAGTCTTGAAATTAAATCTGAACAAACCGTTCGTTCGTTGCAGGTTCGAGAGGCTCAGGCAAGAAGATCCGAACGCTCTGTCTCGAGTGAGGGCGATGGAGGGTAATTTATTGTACAACGGGCTGGGAACGACGAGACCCGACAAGGAGCTGTTGCAAAACGTGAGCGTGGTGTTACACGCGGCCGGCTCCTATCGCGAAGTGTTCCGTCTGTATCAACAATTGCCACGGCTTCAAGTCATCGTGGCGGTCGCCAGCGTTTTCAACCACGAAGGACGAATCGGCGAGTCGTTGGAGAAAGAGCAACCGGCCGACGGACCCGTGGCTTTGGTGCAGGTTCCACTGATCGGGCCGGCGCTTCGCGAGCCTATGCCTGGCTTTGTCGACGTCCTCAAAGGGCCGACAGCCTTGCTAGCAGGGGCAGGCTTCGTCCTTGGCAACTCGCAGCTCCAAGCGGAAATCATTCCGATCGACCTGGCGGTCAATACCCTGATCGCCGTTGCTTGGGAACGAGCCACCGCGTGAGTGTTCCACCTTCCATTTTCCTGTGCTCGCTTCTCCCGCCTGACTTCTCTACCACTTTGGTCGAACAAAATTTTGTCTTGGACAAAGAAGGATTGAAACAGTTGACTCGTCAAGTATAGTTTGAGCTACTTAGCTTAGATTTTCGCTTGGTTCCGAATATATTTTATTTAGTGAGGAACGATGATTATAATTTCGTACAAATTGTGCAAGGAATACACAGCAGTGGAAATATTTCGCACGATTTAAAGGACTTTTTAAAGTATTTTAATGAGAGATATTCGTTCAATAACTGTGCGATGTAATAGCAAGATTTTAATAAATCAGTTATGATTCTTTCAGCTAAAAACTAAAGGATCGTAACATTAATAGGCTGTTGAACGTAATATTAATACGCTATACGTATTGATTTTAATTACGCAAAATCTTTCCAATATGTTCGCTGTTCCTGTGCGATGAAGAAGAATTTGCTCGAAACTTGTGATTAATAGCGCAATCGTGCTTCTCACTGCATATCTCATCGTGTATTTCATTTTTCTTCTTCAAATTTCTGTCAATTGTTATTGAAGTGTTCGGAGAGCAGGAGGCAGAAGAATTCTTAGGCGAAATTGACGAAATTCCTATAGTTGAATCAGAAAATCATTCCACCTCGAAAATCGCGAATATACTTGGCAGAAGTTGAACTCGCAGGAGAACGTAAGTACCTTTGATGTTCTATTTAGCAAAAGGGACTGCAATATCGACTGATCGTTAAAGAAGCTTTACGGGCAGTAAACTTGCGGTTAATTACACGCGAGTGGACATCGGCTGACGAAGACGACGCGCTTCGCGAGCTAATAAGGATCGCTAATTGCTCGGTTTCTTCCTTTCAGTCTGCCCGTTTCCGTAACTTACTTTGACGCAATAATTGCCGATTAAAAGGCAATTTCTCTCTCCGTTGTAACCGCCTGCTAGAAAAGTAGAGAAAGTTCATTGACACGAGGGGAACACTGATGTATTTGCTGGTTCTCGCGTGAATTGTCTGATAAGATAAATGTAAAATGACGAATAATAGTGGATTGTCACGTAAAGTTGTTCTTTCTTTTGAAAAAAGAAATTGATTTTTTCAAGACTTAAAAATATCTTCCCAAGTTCTTCAAACCTATCTCGTACGTTCTATTGCATAGTTGATTAAAATTTTGATTGGAAAAAAATAAGTTTTTTATTTGATAGTCTCTCATAGATGAAAGGTTAATAATCGTGTCTCTTGAATTGTCTCCACTTTACAACTACACCGCATCTCCCCTTTAAAATATTCTTGCATGCTGTTCTTTTTTTTGCAATTTTATTGAAATTTGAATATTTATAATATTCATTACTTTATAATATTTAAATATTTAAAATTAAAAAATATTGATTTATATAAAGTATTCTATTTGATAGTCTCTCATAGATGAAAGGTTAATAATCGTGTCACTTGAATTGTCTCCACTTTACAACTACACCGTATCTCCCCTTTTTTTTGCAATTTTATTGAAATTTGAATATTTATAATATTCATTACTTTATAATATTTAAATATTTAAAATTAAAAGAATAAAAAGTTAAAAAGTATAATATTTAAATTTAAGCTTTAATATTTGTGTTCAAGATGTAACACTCAAATACAATATTTAAATTAATACTGTACTAATTATATTATAATGTTTAAATTCGAAAAGTTCAAAATTCAATAAGAAACAAAATCGTGTAGCAAGTTTCCATAGGTCGTTGCACCCTCAAGATTAGCACAGCAGTCGTGAAGAAATATCTTTTACGTTTCTCGAGAATAAAAGTATCCTTACTTTAGCATGATACAAAAACGTATTTGAAAAAAGGAAAAAAGTAAAAACGAAACGAACCAGAATCTTGAGAATAGAGAAACTTTACTGTGTTAAAATGAGGTCAAGTGAAAATTCTTAAATAAATTCGAAAATATCGATGATTCCTCGTCGATAAGATTCTCTCTTCGCTGCAGTTTAAGACGTGTTATATATAATACAAGCACATTCATGTACATTCATAGACCATTGAGCCTTTCGCTGTATAGCGATTAACGTTTGGGCCAAATGAACGCGGTTTCGTTTCACGAGAGCGTTCGAGTCTCTTTTGAGCGGAAAGGCAACAGTTTACGCGTGCGTCGATCGTTTCATCGAGAAATCCTAGCAAAGGGTCGCATTATGACAGTTTCGCCGGTTCAAATTGCTCCGGTTGCCGTTTCGACAGAGATTACGCGCAGAATCAATCGGATCCTTGCAAATTGCCCAGCTGCCACGATTTTGCAAATAATCGCAAAGCACCTCTCATTATACGGCGTTTCATCGCGCGTAAATATCTCATTAATTATTATATGCGATTTCGACTTTAATCGCAGATCAGATTCGAACACTTGAAAATACAGAGTTTCGGTCAAATTTTCAGCCGCGTGATTTTTCAGGAAAAAGGAAAATTGCGATGCCGCAAATTCCAAAGCAGCACGAACCGAGTCGATATCAAGTGATATTTTGGGGAAATCTGCTCTTTTTTATTTACCTTTTTTATTTAAATTTATCGTTAATCGGATTGATCTTTTTCTGTGAAACGTTATTTAGATGGTAATCAGTGTAAATTAATTTTGCGGTCAACAGAACAATTTAGTAATTATACGATCAGTGTAATATAATTATTAGAATATAATAACTAAGGCTTTTTGTCGACCAGAGGTTTCTTCAACAAATGTACACAACTTCTTTTTAACCAGAAGTAATTTACATTAGATCACTCTTGGACTCTCCATGTACTTTTACTATATTTTTATGTACATATCTATATTTTTAACATTGTTAGGTCTTCCATACTGTTTCATACTGTTTTGGAAATCGTTGAGTGATTCAATGCGATACTTTTAGTTAGCTTGTTACGTAAATTCGCCAAAAAGAAGTATTTAATAACAATAATCGAATCTACAGATATATAAATATCTGAGATTTTGTAAACAGAATATTCATAAAAGTTAGAAAATAAGCAGTTCTCGTACAGTTCTCATTTTTATGAATCGCAAGAATCTTCAACGTAATGAAAAGCTTGGTAACTCACCGCGTGGTAGCGTCGGTGTTAAAAATCGGTGTCGAATCGATCAGACCGAAGCAAGTTGTAAAAGTCGAAGCTCTGTGCGAAGCAACCACGTCGATGTAAAATAGCTTTAGCCACGAGTGGAGAATATAAAATATACGATGGGTTTGCGGCGCTGATTCAAGATAAGAGGGTGGAAGATGGAAAGGAGCAAATAGCAAGAGACAAGGTAAATAAGGTTGGCAAAAATGGCAGGATCAGGGAGGGATTTCTATAAAAGTACAAGTAAAAGGGCTTGGCGGTCAAGGTTATAAAGCCTGGAGTACCTACTTACATACTAGAAACTACGGTACGGCGGATTTACGAGGGTAGAGACGAAGTTATTTCCTTTAATCTCGCCGCGGAAGATGCTTTAAACTTCGTAGAGTTAGAATAACGTCGGACGATTTCGGAATTAAGAACAGAATTTAATCAGTAACAAGAGGATTTGCATATATTCTTTCTCGTTGTCGTTAACGTTAACAAAGATACAGATGGAAACATTTTGTGCAACTGAAGACCAATGCAAATGATTTTTTAACGACAAGAATGCTTTTGCAGTTGTCGTTATAAATTTTAGTTTTATCACGTGTTAAGTTGATCGATTTCAATAAAAATTTGCAAAATTAAGAAGAGAAACATATTTTTTGTTTTTTATTTATTTTACTTTATTCATTTACTACTGTCATTTTATTATCATAGAATTTACTCAAGAAATTACTCGTGTCCTCTATTGTTCCGCTTAATTTGGCAAATTTGGATTTAGGAACTGTCGTACCACAATAAAATTGTTTATAACTATTGATCTTCGAAAGTATATATATACTTTTATATTACTTATATATATATATATAGGAACTTGTGTAGCTTCATAGTGTTGGATGATGTCGTTACAGGAATTGTTTCAACTAAAAATTATTATTACTCGCGATCACATTGTTACACTACTTTCCAAAATCCTGTCGATTTATTTTAATAATTTTCCTCTGAATTTTTATAGAAAAAACACGCAGGACGTAATGGTGTACAACGCGGCCCCGATAAATTGCACGTGGGGTGAGCTGATTAAAAAAAATCGGCGGGCCAATCGGAAGTTTACATATCCGATGTTCGGCGTCCGTGGAATGACGTCTGCGGTAACGTTGTATTGGACTCTGGTGCTGCTCTTTGAATGGTTGCCATCCGCACTCTGCGACACGGTTCTCGGACTGCTAGGAGCGAAGAAAAGGTATAACGAGCTGGAAATTTACGATATCCCCGATTTTCATCTCGATTCCGCGCAGCCGAGCCGGCGACTACTTTGAGACTTTCGTTATCGCTTTCGAACTCGGGGCTTGCGCGCGAAGGGACGATAGAATGCCGGACGATAAGCTGGAAATCTACGATTTCACTGACCTCGACGTTTATCCTTCGCGTACGGCGGGTCACGAAAGTATTTGAACATTTGCCACCGAAAGAACCTTTGTAAATGTTTGAGTAGGTTTAGATACCCGTGCTTCAAACGAGATTTTTTCATGTGATTTTTGTCTCTGATTTTATCTCTCCTGCGTCAAAGGTCGTAGGAGACACTTTTATTTTTAATACTGAATCGGTACTTGTCGTGGAACAGAACTTTTATTCGCACCTGTTCTGTTGTATTTCTTTATTATGTGCACATTTACGTTTTGTAGAGTTTTCAAGTCAGTTGTTCACGAGCTTGTAATCAAACATGAATTGTCAGAAGTATTCTATCAGAATCAATTGTCAGGAATTCTTAATCAGAGTCAATGGTCAAGAATTTTTAGTCAGAGTCAATTAGCAGGAATTTTCATTCAGAATCAGTTTTCAGGAGCTTTCAGTCAGAGTTAGTTGTCAGGAATTTTTGAATCGCAGTTACTTGTCGAGAATTTTTAGTCAGAATCAGTTATCAAGAATTTTTAATCAGAGCCAGTTGTCAAGAGTTTCCAGTCAGAATTATTTATCAGGAGTCTTCAGTCAGACTTAGTTGTCAAGAGCTTTCAATCAAAGTTCAATCAGAGTCAGTTGGCATTAATTTTCAGTCAGAATCAATGATCAGTCGTCATTCAATGAGACAACACTTGTCAGTCTTCCATCAGAATTCAGTAATTCTCACAATTAGTCAAATTTCGCAGTTAGTCGCTGAGGTAGTTAGTAATCAGAATCAGGTAGAATCAATCCTTACCGCCCTTACCTCAACATTAGTCAGACAGAATCAACTGTCGCCTGTAAACCCAGAAGCAATCAAGCTTCTCAAGTACGCTAAATAAATCAACTGTAATTGGTCAAATTTATCTCAGTTATTTCTCACAACGAGCGGGATGCTCCTTCGTTAGGCAGATTAGTGCGATAATATCCAGCACACAATTATTAGGACTACCCATAAGTAATGATTGATACTGTACGAAATTTTATTTCCTTTAAATTATTATTTTTTTTAAATTATTGCCACTAAATGGCAATGTTTATTAAATTTGGTCCCTCTTGTAACATGATGTAATTTAATTTTTTATTTGTTTGCAATGTTTATTAAATTTAATCTCTGTTATAGTACAATATAATTCCCCCCTAATGTATTGTAATACAATTTTAGACGTTTGAATACTTTCGCGAGCCACTGTTTATAGTTATAAATCGCAAAGTAAGGAATTCCGCGAATTCGCCTAAATTCTCACCGCGTCGGCGTCGTGTTCGAAAGCGATACCGAGAAATGAATCGACCAGTTGAGTTATCGGGCGCGAGACGACGCGCGAAACGGGAGATCTCCGGTTAAAGTTCCCCGGAAAGAAGCGTCGAGGACGATTTTTCGGGCAAAGTTTGATCGCGAAGTGTTCGGGGAGCGAGGGGTTGCACGGAAAACGTTAGGAAACGGTCCGCATATTTGCGCGAACGCGATGCAATCGTAAAAGTAAAAGATTTAGGTTGAATACCCAAAAGTAATAAACAGGTTCCCCGACGACGACGACGACGGTATTCGAATCGACGAGACACCGAGAGACGGTGAGAGGAGCGGAAAATTCGTTTTCCCCGCGGGGAGGGAAAACTTGTCGACTCGTTCTCCGACTGATCTTTTAAAAATCGCGAGTTTCCCTCGGCGAACGAGGAGAATCTTGACAGCTTTCGTTGAAACGCGTTGCGTCGCCGATATTCGCGCGATTTCCACCTTTTTCTCCGCCGTGGAGAAGCAACGAAACGTCCTGCGTCTCGATCCTTTCGTTTTAGTTTACTAAAAAGAAGAAATAAGGTAAGTGAGAGTGAAAGAGCGTTTAGAGGAGGACCTCGTTAACTTGAGGGACAAGAATAACGCAGCTTTGTTGGATTACGTGTGTTGAAAAGGTAAGACAAGAATATAACTATTCTAGATGTCGAAATAAATTGACAATTGTCTCAGCTTTTATTCGGATTTAATATTCTTCTCGAAAATATTTTTGTTGTATCATTTGTGTGAAAATTTCATTATGATGATTGTTGTAAAGATCAAATACTATAGAATGATGAAGAGTATAAGAAGATCATAATTCCAAAAAGTTACATAATTCAATATCCAAACTGAAAATGATCTTACTCTTCATTGAATTGAGTATCGATTCAACGTTAAAGAATTTGTTCTGTTAGACTCAGAAATTCCAGTAGTCGAACATTTTTATCTGTCTTTTCTTGAGCTTTACTAAAGTACTATTATTGACAATAATACAATGTAAAAGTACAAAAAATTCTTTTTACGGTAAACTGAGAAAATATAGCGTTTTAATATCGAAATTTAATCGCTCTAATTTAATATTTTAAGAAATGGATCAAATACGGATTAATGTTGGAAATTTTGTTCCACTCTTCGAAAATTCCGCTAATCGGACAGTTTTACGTCTCTGTTAGACTCTGCTCTGTATTTCGTGGTAAATATACCGCAACGATCGTTATAAACGTCATACACCGTGGAATTAAATGGGATATGCGCGTTATAATGTACTCCGTGGTCTCTGCTCAGTATTACATTAGTAATAATAATAATTGAATCGCGCGCTCTTACTAGGTAACAGTAATAACGGCTTTGTTACGCGTTCGCAAAATCGTAGCGCACCGCAGATGAAGCGAGGCAAATTAGTACAGCTGGCAATGGACGAGGATCAACGAGCCGCGTTGATGCTGTTATTTACGCAGTTATTCTAGCTGCAGTCGCGTTGTTGGAACAGTTTGTCAAACTGTTACTTCCGATTGACGTCTCGTTCCTTTGAAGCCCGTTTCACAGAACGCGATTAAATAAATGAAACTAAACGTTGTTAAACTCAACGAACAACCATTCGCTTTGTCTCTTACTTTCGATTTACTTTCAACTTGCTAGAACTCTATTTGAAACGAGAGAAATTCCTCGAAATGATTTACACGTGCCAAAATGAGTCATTAAAATTTAAACAAATTGAACGAATCTGCAGAATCACGTCAGAAATACCGGCAGTTGCAAAATTTTTTCGATACAATCAGTCGTTTCGACCTTAAATTCGAGGCCGTCGAAAAAATGAGAAATTCGTGGAAATCGACGTCCCGAGGCTGCGAGCTGGTTGCCCGAGCTGTGCGCGCCTTTATTACTCGGTAGAAGTCAAACACCATCGTCGAAGGAACTTTCGCAATTTACCTGTCGGACAGACACGGTGGAAAAGCAGAATCGAGTGGATTCTATCGATCTGCGTACGATCGCGCGATTAGGGACGGTGTTGCGGCGTGCGGCGAGAGCGACGCGTCGTCTGCAGCCGTATATCAGTCGGAGGGAAATTACGGCACGCCGCTGCGTCTAATTGCGTTAATCGATTAAACAGCGGAACAATACTTTTGACTAATTATAACCTGCGCGTGTGCGTGAAAGCGGAGACAAATTAGCGAGAAGCCAATTTCCGCGCCTTGGCCTCTTCGCTGAGAGAACAGCTTTTCTCCTTAGAGAGAGAGTTAGTTTAAAGGAAGTCGTGAATTCTCTAATGAAATCGTCGTGGTGCGTTCAAATGGTTGCTTCCAACCCTCTTTGTACAGGGTGTTTCCTACTTTTCCCCCAAAACTGTAGGAACAAGCGAGAATTACACTTTACATCAGCCAAGATATTCTTTCTTACAAAATTCACGTGTCTCTTCGTTCTGAATGTGAACCAGGTAGAATCAAGTCCAGTTGTGACAAATCAACAGTGTTGATTTGTGAAGGGAACGATTATAACGAAGAGCAGAGTGAGATGTGAGAAATTGAAAAGAAAATGAAATAAAGAGAGAAACAGATGGAGGTCGTTGAAATTGGGAATGGCGGAGGCTCGAAATGGGGGTCGAGTGAGTCGCGGACGAAGGGGATCAGTCGCCGAGAGGTAAAACCTTCGCTTCTCCGTAGGTTTCTCGAGGAACATCGGAGAGTTCGTAATGCACTTCGATCCGTTGAGTCAATTTCATCGAGGCGGTGGTCAGTGGAGAGGAATCGCGTGTACCAGCTTCAGCAACGTCTCGCCGCGGAAGACCAAGATACATTCCCGATTTCCACGGAAATCGACGTCGAGAGCTACGTCTTGTGCACGGCCGCCGCCGCCAAGAAGTATTGCGTGGACGAGGGCAATATCAGGCTCGTAAAAATCTTCCGGCTGCTTCTCTTCTTTCTTATCGCGGCGGCGCTCCTCCTCTGCACGTTCTTCTTCAACAGATATCACGTGCTCACGAAACACGCTGAAGTTTGAACAGCACACGCCCGGACTCTACTCGTGACAGAACGCCTGATTTGCATAGAAGCACCGAGACGTAGATTGTTTGGTTGTTTACCCATTTGGTTGCGTTCTTACACTCGTTCTCAGCTCGTCGTTTCCAATTAATCGGAATTGCTGTCAGAAATGAAATTTCCAATTTTAAATTTTAATTTAAACGGCGACCGGAGCGAGGCATTTCAAACATCTTGCGATAAAAAGAAGAGGCTTGAAATATATTTAACCTTCTTACCAGCCCAGGAATCGATTCGGAATTCTTGCATAAATACCTTGATCCGACACTTTGCGTCTTTTTCCTGCTTTTACAGTAACGACATCCTACTTTCGCAAAACTGAGTTTATCTTTAGAGTAGAAAATGTTTCTGCGGTATATGGTAATGCGTTTGTTTTGTGTTATATTCCTACGACGATGTTTTATAATTCCAGATAATACGCGCAAGGTAAAATCTGCGAAATACTAAGAGGGTTAATTTTCTGGTTGGCGAGCAAAAGTTGGCTACAAGTCAGAAGTTGTTGGATTTTAGACGTGAAAAAAAGAACGTTAATAACGTGTCTGTGTGTCTCGTTTCATTCTACTTGCAAGATATATATAATTTTTTTGAGAATCATCTTTAATCGAAATTTGATTCGTACTATTTTAATTCACCTGGAGAATTGATAGAATAGAATAGAGTAAGAGGAAGATTTGGATGTAATAAATAACATGATGGAAAATTGTGCGCTGTTGTAAATCTAGAGATTTTTATAAAAAAGAAAAAAAGATACAAATTGCGACGTTAAGAATGGAGAGTGTGAATTATGAATTCGTATTTGTAACTTTGTCGAAGAAGAATATAATAATATAATTCAGACAACAGAAACAAGTGCAACACGACATAATGAATATAAACGAATGAATTGTTGTTAATATAAAAATACAGTACGAGTATAATGTGAATTGATAAAACTACTGTATAATGCGAATTTAAAATGACGTCTTTGTTTCCACGTGTCTGCGTAATTGAATTGAAAAAGAATTTTCTCACCGCCCGAGAGTTGCTAAAGGCGGGGTAATTTCTCCTTGCCGAGAAGGTTCCACTTTGGCGAAAAGAGGACATCATTTACAAACAAAAGTCCGTTCGTCCCCTCTTATTGCGAATATAACTGTGTAATAAATCTAGCTAGTTAAACATCTAACGAGTCAATTTGAATGCCGAATTTCTTGACCGAGGACGATCAATCGCTATTGCTCAAACTGGCAGTCAAACAGGAAAAGTTTTTTTCTCTCCCTCCTTTGTCTCCTTTCTGTTTTCCCTCCTTTATCAATTATACCTTTTCAGTCGGTCGTGTCGCTGGTATTCCACGCGAATATCGCGTGATTTTCAAAGAAATTTGCAGTGGAATTCGTTTTCCTTCTAATTTCGGGATTCCTTTGTCTAATTTCTATCAAGGTTGGAAATAGTCGAGCGCTCGCAACGGGTGACAGGTATGAAACGTTCCCGTGTATCCGCCAGGCGAGGTGTAAGTAGAGGTATAACTAGTGCGGGTGAAATTGTAAAATTAAAGAGCATCTGGAGATACCAGGATAACGTTCTTTTCGTTGCTATTCAGACGGATGGACATCGCCATGGACTTTAATTCCAAGTTCGTCAGTGTCGCTGTTATCAGTTGGGTTAGTTTAATCTCTACTCGTGAGCTGAAACATCTGATATTGCATTTCGTCTTTCCTTTTCAGTCCAGTAAACTAAATCCCACTTGGAAGAATACAGTATCGATATTTTCTTGGTATTTTTCTGTTTTTTATTATTATTATTATTATTATTATTATTATAGATACGATAGATCAAGACTGATCATGGGACACGATCCTTTTTCTTTCTCAGTGATCAAAATCGTGATCGTGTCCATTATTAACTCATTAATTAAACATATCGACGACCTACTAACTTGTTCGTATATCGATAAACGCATTAACTCGTAAATTAAACGCATCGATTTAATTGAAGGCGATAAATTACAGGTAGTGAAGGCATTCATCAACATTTGCTCTGTTTCGTATCGTTTTTCCTTTATGCACTGTCGCTGATGTCAACGAACTGAAAATAGATCTAATAACGTATTAATGGATTAAATTATTAAATTTAAGAATCTTTCCTGCTGTTCAGACTCAATTCTTGGTCATCAGATTGATGGAGAAATCCTCATCTATTAATATTCCACATCCACTTTATCACTAAATTATAGGTGCAACAAAGAATATAATGTTTCGATAGTTGAAATGATAGTGATAAATAGAGTATTACATTGGACTGTTTAGTTTGAATGTAGTGTAAGTAGTATCTACTTTTTGAGGAAACCAAAAAAATTACATACATTTTATTTACAAACAATTTATGATTCGAGTTTTAAAATATTCATTTGTTTCAATTAATTGAAATTTCATTGCTGAATGACGTTCCAATATCTCAAAATAAAAGAAAATTAACTTGCGTCGCTCACAAAATAAATAATTCATATATGCATATCGTATTTAATATTGTATATATATCAAGAAATGCCGATAAATAATCTGGTCCTGATATTACAATGATTTTGATACTACATGTCGATTTCAATATAATTTTGGTAACTTTGCACCAATGACAAAATAATCCTTTGATTGGAAATTCAAAGAGAATGACATATTGCAATATATAGAATAAAATCAAAAATGCATTGAATGCATTCTTAATTTTTCATATCCCCGGCATTATTCAGTATTAAAGTTTCAGATTTTTCTATACTAATTTTAAACTCAAATAGCGTCAAATCTCTGCTTGGAAATATTTGGAGAAGTACAATAAAATATCTGCATGTTGGAATTAAAAGTTCTTGTTTAAAAATAGACACTTTTCTGAGTTCATTATTGTAGAGATATAATATAAATAATATAATATAATATAAATAATGTTTGTTTAATAAAAGTGATACGATAATAGAACAACAAATAATTAAACAAGACAAATAGCATTCAAACAACTGAAATAAACTCTTTTAACAATACAATTGACAGTTCTCTTTTAACAGTTCTCACGACTCTGTTCTTTTCAAAAAGAAAAACGCCCGTGTCTACGTTGTGCTTCTCGCATCACATTCATATTTTATCGCATTTCTATGATCAACAAACAGGCCATCTGTTATATTTAAACAGATTTTACCCAAAATTATAAGTACAGATTAATTATAATAACCGATACTACATCCTGTCCGCGAGAATGAAAACGACGGATAATTTCCCATTTTATCCAGGAAACGTTTGAAACTGAAATCGCGAAACGAAGGGGGCGAAGGAGAAAGGAAAAGTAAAATTAAAGTAAATCCGGAAAACACCGAGCAACTGATTCCACAATTTACGCAACGCGAGTCATATATGGAAAACGTACACACATTTTCGCGAATACATCGGCATTCAAAGTATCGAATATATAAATGTGGTTGCAGCGGAGCCGAGTTTATGGCAAATATTCGTGAGAATCGTGCCATACGCCTGTACACGAGAGAATGCTATTCCGGTGAAAGTTCGCCGAGGAACATCCACTACTTACCTCTTCGCGCAGAGTCTCTCTCGACGAAAGGATGCACGTTTCTCTCTCGCGCGCATTTCTTCTTATGTAACGCGTTATATCGAGCTCGGCTTATCGAGCTCCGCAGCCTGCAAAAATGCGGTGTCTGGCCTGATAATGAGTTTCGATCCTCTCGATGAAAGCGATACCCTGATACCCTCTCTCTGGACTTTCTGAGAACACCGAGAGGACATCCCCATCGAGAAAGAGAGAGAGAGAGAGAGAAAGAAAATGTTAACCTTTCGTTCGAGGTTCGATCGATTGTCTGTAAAATATTCACAAAGTATATTATTACGCTACGTTAGATTTCCAACGTTTCGAGTTATTTCGTTTCGTTTCCTATTTGATTTTTAACATTCTTTGCGATAGATTCACTTCTACCGAGTGAACGCACAGTCTGTGGATCGACTGTATTCACACTGTCACGCGACACGGGCGACTTTTTTCACTTATAAGAAGTATAATAATATTATCAGATCATATTATAACAGCACTTAATAATATTATCAAATCATAATGTATAATAATATTATCAGATTATATTATAATAGCACTTATTGATAACATTATCAAATCATAATATGTAATAATATTATATATTATATATTATATTATATATTATCATAATGTATAATAATATTATCAGATCATATTATAATGGCATTTATTAATAATATTATCAAATCATATATAATAGAACTTGTAAGAATATAATGTAGGAATCCCGGACGAGATCCCAATTTATAGGAATTTTTAGAAATTTTTGTTTAAAATAATAATGTTGTTTATTGCAAGTCGAAGGTAAGAGTTTATTTAAGATGATTTGAAAATTAAAATTATCGCTGTAATCTAGATACGTTTTACACTAAACACGATGAACTAGATCTCACTGATTCTCGCAGCTCTCAGTCCTTCCGCTCTCGCGCTTTTCTTCGAACACAGAATTTTCTGCAATCCTTTCGCTTTATACTTGCTTCGTATCGACAAATTCTTTCTGTCGAAAAGTTTCGGTCAAGAATGAAGTCAAACAAATTTGAAAATCTCAACGTCGAGCGACTTATCGACGAGGCTCAACGAGGTCCAGTTACAATCAGTTAATCTCCAATGGGCGCTGTAACAATCACGAGGAACGTGAGCCACCGTTGAGACCGGTGGAAAAACAGTTTGGAAATTGTACATTAAACATTAGGATTAGCGTGGCGCTTTTTAACGCGATAAAATCGCAACGTTTCGTGAGCGCTGTGCGTGGAAGTTGGTGGCGAGGGGAGGAGGGGGGAGGAAAAGTTTCAACTCCCAGACGACCGTTATCGGGAAAAACTCCGGATGGAAAAGATTAAAAACAAACGCGGACGAAATTCCCGCGGGTGGATAAAATAATATGGCTGGGAATTATCAAGATAAAAACGCTACGTGCCGCTACGTAACGTATGAACGTAAAGTGACGTGATTATATAAGGGTAACAAGAAACTACGAATTGAACGTCGTTTCTTCCTTTTTTTTTTCTTCTAACCTAAGGAACTCTCGTACGAATACGGGCTGAAATGTATTTTAAATTTCGCGCGCGTCTCGCGAGGGATGACGAACGTTCGTCAAGTACAATCGAATGGATGTCGTAGTTGTTTACAAAAGTATTCGATCGCTTTTTTTGGAGATGTAAAAAGATTTCAAAATTTCATTAACGTTGTAACGAGTATTTTTAATTACGTTGGCTCTGTTTGAAAGAATCACGTGACACGTGTGAAAAATTCAATTATTTCGTAAATGTACGTAAATGTTCTTCCAATGTTCCCCTGGTAAAAATTATTTTCGAAGTATCCCAGAGTATTTTTAAAAGCAACATCTTCCGTGATCGTGAATTGAATCGCTAATTTCATTATTAACAATTGTAACAGTATTTCAGTGAATGTATTCCAAGGTATTTAAAACCAACGAAAATCTTTCGCAATCGAGAATTAAATCGGAATCGCTAATTTTATTTTCTCGTGTATTTTCAACGATCTAACAGTGTTACTTAGATAAGAATACGTACGTGAATCTGTTCCAAGGCATCTAAAACGAAATCTTTTTTGTTTTTAAATCAAATCACTGATTTTATCTTCTCGTGTATTTTGCGACGACAATTTCGCGCCTCGAAGATTAGATTATTTACTCGAACGCGATTCAACGTACTTTCCAATGTTTGATTCGAAAGCTTTTTGTCAGAAATGTAGTTTTAAGCGTTCGACTACACCCGCGAGCCGCTGTGCGCGTATTAATCGCGGGAAGATGGCAGTCCTTAATATTCCCATCAACGTAACGAAGGAGCAATAACCCGCCCGGTTTTGCAACCCCTTTCCCCGTTTTCACTCCACCCCGTTCCTATCAGAAACTTGGTTCGCGTGACTGCATAGCAGGAGGCGCGGCGAGTTATGCTTTTAAAATCCTGTTACCAGTTGCGAGCGCGAAATTTAACAAAGAAACTTACAGATTAGTTTCGCGAGATATAAGTGGACGTAGTGGCTGGAACTGTGCCTTCATAATAATAATTGGAGGAACCGTCTGTTTCACGGAACGAAGCTCGTTCCGCGAGCCGACGCGACTGCCTGGCTGGTTGTCTGGTTGTCTGTGTAACCCAGAGGCTTAGAAACGCGATGAAGGAAGACAGAGAGAGAGAGAGAGAGAGAGTTTGCAAAGGAATAAAAGAAAGGAAAACGAGAAGAGGAAAAGAAAACGAAGGTTGAAAAGAGGAGAGCAGCCGAAGAAGAGAAAAGTCGAAATGAAAGAAACGCGGGCGAAAGTACTTACGTATTCAATTTCATTGCAACGGCGGAATGAATAAGATGTATATATTTACGTACACGAATTGCCTCTCCGGGCAAGTGGCTTATGTTCGTGCAGTGTGCGCGGATGCTACGACAAGATGCCACGTCCCGGGAAAGGAACGTCAAAGCGGTCCCTCTAAATCCCATTCGTCCCGCTATATTTTCGCCGGTGTTGAGCGCGTCCCACCTCCACTTTCGAATTATGGTATCTCTGCGACGAGATCTGCGATACTGTCATTGACCAACTAGGATAGACTGGACGTCCAGTGATTTTTCGGTGTCGTCATCCTGACCATTTTCGTGTCACATTCTCTATCTCTAACAACAGAATCAGTGATTGAATTTCATTATACCTCTACATATTATTTATATATACATAGTTTGAATAATTCATTTAAAACCTAATTAAATTATTTCATTTCTAAACATTTAATATAATTTCCGCAGTCTTTTTGTTAAACAATTAAACAATTAAATTCATTATTTCATTCAACAATCCACGTCATTTGTCTGAAATATTATACATTGCTCAATTCGATTGTTATTAGTCAATCAAATTATTAGTTAATATTAATATCGACCATCCGTCGAACAAACTTGCGAAAGTAAATGGTCTGCTTGTTGAAGATTAAATATTAATCCTGCACTCTTGCGTAACAAAATTGTGGAATTTACGATGCTTTTAAGAGGCTCAAGTCGCTTTATTTTAAATTTAAAGATTGAACAGTCCCTCGATACCACCCTTACTTTTCTTCATTTTTCTGACATCACACTTTAATATTACGAAGAAATTATTTTTTACCATCATATTATCTGAACATCACGAATAAATTAAAGTCACAAACTTCAACATCGAGAATGTCATATATTTTTATGTTTTAACGCTACAACTACCAAAGTGGTCAAAATGTCCGATTTATAATTTTATAGTCGTGAAACATAATTTTTCTTTTTAAAGAATTTATTTTTATTTCTCCGTAGAATATACAAGTAAAAGCTTGCATTACAAAGCTCTCTATTGTATCATAAAGTTTCCCTTTTTAACGTCGTTCTAGTGTTAATATCATGAACAATTTAATGTCGTAATGGATGGATAAATAAATAAATATCTCGGATCCCATTACCACTCTCGCGCCGCGTCGACGAGTTCCCCCCTCCCCCCATGATCGTGCCCTTTAATACGATTTCTCGCTCGCCGGTTTTCACCCTGAAATAACAAATAGTCCCGGCGATTCGATGAAAAATGAGTTTTCTCCCCCTCGCGGGCGAGGTTTTATCTTCGCAGCCTCGTGACTCTCGCTCGCTCGCTCGGATCCACGGTAAAAATTATCATAACTCGGCATGTTCGCGGAGGGAGCCAGCTCTTTAAAAGTGTCTTTCCATTCGAGATGCTCGAGCACAAGCGACCTCCCGCCCGGCAAGCTGTTTCGACGGGAATATTCTCATGGCTCTTGGAGATTCGTTTCCAACGATTGAACACTTTGCCGCGTTATCGTTTTCACATGTCACCTGGAATGACGCGCGGGTTGCTTCGAACACCGTGTCCCAGCTATTTTACCATTATTTGAACGCTTCCTCGGTACTTTGGTTGCTTAACCAAAAATATTGTAAAATTGAAGAAAAATTGAAACGCAGATTTTTTATTAAACGCAGAATTATATTATATTAAATATATTTAATATAAAATATAATAAAATTTAAATCTTCTGCGTTTCAATTTTTAAACTTATTAAACTTATTTAAACTTAAATTTTATATCAAGTCGGCACGAACTTTCCGGACAACCCAATACATCGTTTTTCTAACTTTGAAAAATCCCATTTATTCGAAATTATTTAAATATTAGTGTCGTTAGAGTCTTCTTCTCTTTCCATTTTTGGAATATTTCCTCGGTGTTACTTGACCCTAGAGCGAATAAGAAATACATAGAAAATACATTGTTTCTCTCGTTTCGAAAAATTTCCTTTGTGCCAAACACATCAAATTAAATATGATATTTTCGTTAAACTTTTGTATTGCTAGATTACTCGTTGCTCCATTTTTCGAATATTTCCTTGGTACTTTGGTACTGATATTAAGTTCGAGGCCGAAAGTTTCCGCGTTCTTACTACGCCATAACGAGAAAGAAAAAGGAGAGAGAGACGGAAGAAACCGAGCCGCGTTTTTTCCTGCGTCTGCGTTGAAATTTCTGTGCGTTTGTTTCGAAAGTTTTCATAATTAACGCAGCCGCAGCTACGCGTCCCAAGATGAAATATGTTGCAACAAAATTACGACGGCCGGATTATGTGCGCGCCGCGAGAGGAGGTTCTTTATTCCGCGGCAAAGCGTAATTTTATCTCCGCGCCCGCTATCGCTCTGACTAGAATAAAAAAGAAAAGGGAAAAAAAGAAAAAAAAAAAAAAAGAAAATTTCCCTCGCTGTTCGTAATGCGGCGCAATTTCATATAGAAATACCAGGATCCCGACCGCGATAAGTAAATATTAAAACTGCGGGTCTTCCTGCGTCCGCGGGATATTCGAAACTTGAGTTGAACAGATCCGCGTAACGCGAGGAAGCTCGGCAACGTTAGTATTACGAAATTCTAACGTCTCGTACGCAAAACAATTTTCTGCCGAGCTTCTGTTTTTTTAATTATGCCGGCAAACCTTTCCCAGCGGATGAGAACATCCTCCCGGTTGCGCTCGTACCACTGTGAAAAATTAACACCATTCGTGTTCCCCTGAAAACGCAGTAGCCTGAATTCCCCTTTTTACGACTCTTAATACGTTCCTTGTTCAATAGTTCCACGAAATCGAAATAAATCTTGCAGGTAAAAACGCCGAAAATTTAAACCAACCTTATTTAGGTTTAGGAAAACTTTATTAAGCTCTCGCTATACCTGCACGCTGTTACAACTCGCTACTTTTTCAAGATTTATACCCTGTCTTTGTTTTTTGATTTATACAAAATCTTTGTCCTCGCACGGCTAAAACGAACGGTCCAAAGCCTGATTTTCGCCGTGACAATTACACGAAGCACGCAACAGGCGACAGTTGAAATAATCCTGACAAATGAGACATTCTCGCCTCCACAATTTTGTCCCTCGATATTTACATTTCCCAAGGTGTGTTTAATGGGTCTACGATAAATTTTTAAGTTTTTACAATTATTGTAAAATGTTCCGTTGAAACGTTTCTTTAACCCTTGGAATAGCTAGTCTGTCGATTAGATTGTTATTTGTTCAACTACGTAGACATCTTTTCGTGGATTCTCTGCAGTAGAATTAACATTCGTGTACGCGTGTATACGCTGTTGTTTCGATAAAAGTGTACAAAACGTACGAATATTCGTACATCGTGATCAGTAAATGTTATGTTTTGCGATGAATCCACGAGTAATCCGCCTGAATCAGAGGTTAACGAAAAATACTGTACGAATAACAGGTCTCACAGAATTCGTCGATTTTGTTCGTTCGTGCTAGTCAGGAGACCCAGAGTCATCGAATTTTGAATTATGACGCTATCGAAAAGACAGTCGTGCCGTTGAATCATCTTCATGCGCAAGACAGATTGTAATTTATCTCTAGAACGATCAATCAGTTGTATAAATTTATATATTTTGATCGTTATCGTTTGAATTCCAGCGATTTATATTTTAATCAACGTGCATTAAAAACCGGTCGTTCCAATTGTTAATTCACCCGGCAAGTCACCATATTCTTAAAGATTAACAATGAATTTTCATAAAAATTCGCGACCTGTGTAATTACGAACGTTTCTCGTTTGCAGAGCAACTTGCGACTGCCTCTGTTCGTGCAGAAATTGCGCCGCAATTTTTTAAAATATCGCATTAAACGCACGCGAGCAACAAACAGATTAATGGACGCAAGGGGAGATTTCCGTTTCCCGCGAAATAGATACGTTTCTCTGAAAATGCAATTTCCCCCCGTCAAACAATTTCCATGTAAATGACAACCATAAAATACTAAGTTAATATGTAACGAACGCGCGTTACAAGTGCGGGAGTAGCGTTTGCACCGTGTTAATGAATCGCATTTATATAATGCACTAATCTCTTTAACGCAAATGTAGTTCTCCCTTCGTCCGACCTTCGCCTCGTGAACGCTGGGTCCATTCAGACCCTTTTCGTTCGAACAATCGCGGACCAAGAGTTGCAGAATATTATATTAATTATCTAACTTTCTGATCTCGATAGAAGGTGAATCCAGTAAGTGTTCTAAGTACACGTGTGCGCGTTTTCTCCTATCTGCGAGTTGCCATTTGACTTTGCTCATTTTGAACAAAATTACACACTCGTTAGAATGGTGTGTTCTTGTTGTTTAATCTTATATTATATCATATTATATTATGTATATTATTATATATATTATATTATATTATGTTATATTGTATTATGTTACATTGTATCATGTTACATTGTATTATATTATATTTATCCAGTTTACAGCAATATAATAATAATAATATACGTGTGTACGTGATTGAAATAAATGTAATTTCGACTGACAAAGTACTGCATGGTCCTCGCAGACCTGGCTGATTAAAAAATTAGAAAATTATCGAATGAGCTGGATAATGATAATTCAAGCAACGAAAATGGATAGGAACACGATCCATCTATTTAAACTAAAGTAATTAAACCCTTCGATTGACGTGCAAATTCAAAATTAGGAAAAGTGAATTTGTTATGGAAATTTGTTCGTTTTATTTACCCAATCTAATTTAACTTGCATATGTTTCAATCTTTACGTCGCAAGTAAATAACTGGCACTCGATTATTCATCGACAATTAGTTTTACTATTGAAAGACACATAACTTTTTTCTAAGTTACGTTATCGTTAATACGTAGTCTTTCACTGAAGCTACATTCTGTTCTCAACTTGTTATAGATTATTAGATGTAGGAAAATCTAATTTCCACTATATTGAAAAAAGGAATTTAATTCATTTGTCAACTAAGAGGATCAGTTGTCAAAACGGTCATTGGTCAAATTCGGTAAGCTTCAAGCTTTATGTCGACATTTAATAATTATTGTGGAAATTGGCCGTTTTGTGAAAAAACAAAAATATCTCGTCGTAAGAAAAATTGTTTGGCGAAATAAACTGCATTTCTGATATCCCATAAATACCAAAATATTTTTAATAACGCAGATGGTTACGCTGTGATTAACCCTCAAATCTGAAAGCTAGGAATTTTGTAAATCCAGAAAGCCAGCAGAGAAATCCAAGCTGCTGGGAATAATTTTTAAATCTAGAAATTAGGAATTTTCAATTAAACAGACTGCATTCCCCTGTACCTCCCGCAAATTCTCGATTTATTCGAGCAACACGAAAACGAACAGGAAGAAGGCGACAGCGCGGAGTTTTCCTCCCCCGGAGAGAAAAAATTGCAAGGGGCGTTTATACGTAAATTTTTTTTCGGTTATTCCGCAGAGACACCGCGCAATAAGTCCATCGTGGTTTCACGCTCGTTACCCCTCCAGATTATACGCTTCCGGTGCGAAAGCTGTTTCTCGCCGAGCCACCGGATAGACCGGGATGGAAGCGTCGTTCCGTGGACTTTAAGAGGTACAATGGAGAAGTCCGGTAAAGCAAGAGAGATTTGCCAAGAGTCGAAGTACGCCGACGAGCAAAGAACGAATTTCTGTGTCCTCGCTTCGATGCCCATTCAAATCAATTTCGAAATGATTCTTCGAAGATCGTGAAGATTCGAATTTTTGAAAATCTTCTTGATAATTACGGATGTTTTGGAACTATTGGTAGTCTTGAAAATCTTCTTGATAATTACGAAACTTTTAGAACTATTGGTAGTCTTGAAAATCTTCTAGAAATTCTTTTCTCAGATGTTACTTTATAATAGTGTTAGTTAGTGTGAAATAAATAAAGTGTGAGATTGATCTAAACAACGAAGTTGATTTAAATAAACGAAGTAAATAATAATTGAAGATGGATGGAAATTTATCGTACAGAAACGTCTAATAATAAGTGTTTCTATTCATATTCTAAAAAATTTTATAAGTACAAAGTCGAGTATTCACTATGGATAAACATATATTAGAACTTGAATGATGCACATGTATTCATTGTTTCCATTTCGATTTAATAGATTCATCTTGTTGCAAGAAATGTACGAAGGGTTAACGTGTAACGAATATATTCCTTCATTATAAAAATTGGAAATGTTAACATTTCTTAACATATACAATATTAATATTTTCAATGGAAAACGTTTTCATTGATATTTTCCAATGGAACTGTCCAAATATTTATGTACAATAATGTTCTACTAATTATTTTACAATTCCTATATATATTTCCAGTTTTGTCACAAATTTGACTAATATATAATGTCAACAAAATTTCAAAATGTTTCATACAACGCACGGTATATTCGCAAAAAGTTTCTCTACACGTTCAAATACTTTCACGAGCAACTTCAAACACACACATGTTTGAAACGTACGTCCCAGTGTTTGAAAACTCACCATTACTCACAAATCCACCCCCATCAGTTGATGCACCTCCTATCGAGTTCGTCCACTTCGAACGAATCGGAGGTATTAATTGCGGGAAAGAAAAGCCACGGGTCCTTATTACGATCTTTATACTACTTGATCCCTCGACACGGCTCGCTCGATTTTCAGGCGTCGCGGTATGGCGTTGGCGCCACTCTGGCCCCACGGAAAATAGAATCGTCACCGACAGGATTAATCTACCAATTACAATGGAACAGCCAACCAATTTCCAGCTGCACCGTGTTTGGTAATCGTTGGCTAGAAGCTTGCAAGCGAACGGATTCTGAAACGAATCGGGGGAACAATCGCACCGGGCAATAATTCACCAGGAATTCCGGTACATTCCTTTCAGTCTTTTCCGAGCCTCGTCTACGTTTAATTTGTGGCTTAACGTGCGACGTTAAAGAGCATCGTTAAGGTGGACGGACGTTGTTCTCTATTGGAGATTCCCGAGAAAAAATCGTGCGGGTCTTTCATGCCCTCGGTATTCAAATGCCTTGATACTCGAGCGATCTGTTATTATTCCGTAACAATTCTTGCGCTAGTTTGTTTCGATATACGAAATACTTTTGGTGATTGATGAGAAGAATAAAAATTCCAGAATATTGTTTCTAATTTGTTGAGATAACTTTTAAATTAATTTGCTGAAACCATTGCTGATATATTATGGCCTCTTCTCTGTACGTATGTTAACAAAATTCTTTCCACACTCCCAGAAAACAACGGGGAAGACACTTGCCAAAGTTATTGGGACACCTCGTATATTATTACATTACTTTTGTCGTGTCGTTTGCAATTCTAGGAACAACTTGCTAAAACATGAGATGGAAGAGTTTAGTAAAAAGAAAATAATATTGATGGAACATACTGTAACTTAATTATGTACGATAAATTAATATTTTACTTATTTCGGCGTCGCATCTTTGACAGAAAAAGCTTTCTGCAACCTAAACCTCTTCAGAGAGACGTAAAAGAAAGAAATACATCGGCATAGTTTTTACGATTCACGTCAGGCAGACTGCCGTTCTCCAATTTCCGACGGTATTTTCTGTATTTCGTTTGCCTCGCGGACTTGTTTCGAGATCACCCTGATACCTTCGAGCTCGAGAATCTCGGACAGAGACGTTCGCGGTTACGTTTGCTTAAGCGCCGTGGACTGCCGAGAGACTACCCTGTACAGAGGAACGTGAGCAAATACTGCCTGTTTGTAATACACGTAGCTACGGTCTGTAGGAATTAACCATCGAAAATAATGGAAACGGGACGAATAGGTAGATTCGCTCGCGGAATCCAGGAAATATCACGCCAATAAAAAAAAAAGAAGAAAAAGAAAATGTCTCCGAATATACGCCTGATAATTGAGTCATTTCGAAGAATTTTCATTGGACCAGAGCGGCGTGTGTAATCCGAGCCTAATGTAAATTCATAGTTTTCTCGTACAGCTGTAGAAATTTCTCAAGCTCTTTTCTACGCGGAGTGAAATATCTCTTCTCCTTGAAACTTTCACTTTTCGATCGCCGATCTTTGCGGGAATGAACGAATTAACACGCACGTCCAAACGAAAACGCGGTATCTCGTTTCCTTTTCATTTTTCCCTCTTCTCTCTTTTTCGTGGAGAAATTGAATTTCACCGATACGCGTAATTTCACGGTGGAGGAGAACAACCACCGCGTGAGAAATTGCGGTACACGCCGCGAGCTTTCCGTAAGCTTCGCTACGCTCTCCGTATAACAATGAGGGGAAAGGAGGTGGACATAACGAAGAAATGCAGCGGGGAAAAATGAGGAGGGCAAGAGGGGCGGGAGTGAAATAGCGAGCAAATGGAACACGATCCCTCGCGTGGAGGAGGGAAGATAGAAAAACTGGTTGAAAAACCGGTATGAATGCGAATGTCGGGTGGTATCGCTGTGTAAAAGGCAATGCGTTTGCAACCGCACGCTTTTGCGCGAGGGTCGAGTGTCGTCGATCGAGAGATTCGTGTGCCCGTGGATACTTTCCATTGAAGGGGAGGTTTTCCAACTCCCGGAAAAAAATGCGGATTTCAAAGTGGATGTTTCGTTATCACGCGCGGGGATGAGGGGGTGTACTTTCGTGCTACTGTTTGTTGCGTTCGTGAGATACAGCATCTCCAGAGTTCAAGGGAAATAAATTTCGTTCGTTTAGGGGATGAATAAGAACGGGAGGAGAGAGGCAAAGAGAGGAGGAGGAGAGGGAGAGAAAGTAGTAGGAATTTCGAACAAAAGGGAAGTTCGTAATGCAGATGGAGTTCGAATACTTTGACGAGCTTATATTTCTACGTTATAATAAATACGCAAATTGGAAATGGGAAACTATTGTGTGAATTTTGGAAAGGTATTTAATACACGTGTGTGTTTGTGCAAGAATGACCGTTTATTCGTATGCTCGTTAAATGTGAGTACAGGGTTTCTTTTTGGAAGAAAACGTCGGTCTATTGTGCTTTTCATGGGACAGAATAAGCGTTAAAATCCAATAAACTCGCATAATATTTCGCAAAGTAGTAAATACATTAAAGAATATTTAAGAAGTTATAGAAATTATTGTAGAACATTGAAGAATATCATAGAAATTAAAACAACTAGTTAGTACCTTGCACAATTTTAAAATTTTAAAATATAAGTTTTGAAAATGTCACTTGACACTTGAATTATAATGAATATAAATGAATATAATTATAATAAAAAATTAATCAATATTACATAGTACGAACTTAATGAAGCGTTAAAGAAGAGAGCCAGCTTCTTTGCGCAGAAGTCCGAGCGATAAATTAGGTTTGTGTTACTTCCATGTTCCATTCCATGATACTTCCCTCCGTTTGATTGACCGATGGCGAGGCTGAAGTCAAGGTTGACGTCTGCAGTTCGATGAGCATCCAATCCTCCAGTTGCATGGTGAGATTCAAAGAAACTTTGCTGGACAGGGAATCGTTCTTTAGATATTCTTTGGAGTTGATCTTGAATTCCTTCCCCTTCTCGATCGTGAAGTCTAAATTTCCACTGGCAGTTGACTTCATTCTGATGACAGTTTCGTTACACTGACATGAATCGTCTACTCTGGCGGAGAGAGCTACGACGATCAAGATTCCAGCAACGATAGCAACGGAGATGAAAAATGACTGGATGATGAAGATGAAGCAACGTAGGACTTTCTTGAACCACGACTGGCTGGTCGCTGTGGCTTTTCTTCTGTATTGTCGTGGGTCACGTTTGCAGTTGCACTTTCGATTGTTGTAGAACCTCTGCTTGCAGCCTTTTTGCGTGGTGTGCTCCATGGCGAACTCGGACTTTTGAATCAGTTCGGACTTGCAGTTGCTTTTATATACTTGTGCCCCCTCCACTCTCTTAACGTGGTAGGGCAGGTCATTTGTGACCAAGATATGCCATTAGGCAAAGATCGGTCCCGATAAATTTGTAATTCTGACAATTACTCTATTGGCCTAATGGTACTGCCCAGGGATGCGTCCCTAGCGTTACTCAGGTAAGAGGGTCCTTTACAAGTAATTCGAAAGTATGGTAATCCTTCTACAATTTTAACTGCACGTTGAATGTGTCATTTACAATTTACAGGTAACAGCCTTATTCCTTTTAGGAATCTCGCAGATCCTAGGTACTCTGAGAATCCTTTGTATCCGTTTCATGATTTTCCTTCGATGTGAATTTTATGTACGATCGACTTTCTTTACAGAAGCTGAAAAGTCACTTTTATCGTTGAAGAATTAATTAAAAAAATGTATTTTAAATTTAGAAGAACGAATTACTGGCTTCAACTCGAGCAAAGTGAACTTCAAAGAGCAATAAATAAACTCAATTTCCAATCTGCGAGATTCCTAAAAGGAATAAGGCTGTTACCTGTAAATTGTAAATGACACATTCAACGTGCAGTTGAAATTGTAGAAGGATTACCATACTTTCGAATTACTTGTAAAGGACCCTCTTACCTGAGTAACGCTAGGGACGCATCCCTGGGCAGTACCATTAGGCCAATAGAGTAATTGTCAGAATTACAAATTTACCGGGACCGATCTTTGCCTAATGGCATATCTTGGTCACAAATGACCTGCCTTACCACGTCAAGGGAGTGGAGGGGGCACAAATATATAAAAGCAACTGCGAGTCCGAACTGATTCAAAAGTCCGAGTTCGCCATGGAGTACACCACGTCAAACGACCAGAATCAAACGTGCAACTACACACCTTCTCCACAATACAAAAAAGCCACAGGGAGGTTCGAGACAACCTCATGTTGCTTCATCGCCTTCCTCCAGATAATTCTCATCTTCGTCGCTATCATTGCTGGAATGTTTATCTTCGTCGCCCTCTGCACCACTGTAATCGAACTACGTCACTCTAACAAAACTACCATCACAATCATGCCGACTGCCGCCAGTGGACATTTCCGCTTTATGCTCGAGAAGGCGAACGAAGTCAAGATCATCTCCGAAGAATTTTCAAGAACCGATTTCCCGACCAGCGAAGCTTCTTTGAATTTCACCATGCAATTGAAGGATATGCACATCCAGCTGCAGATATCAACCGGGACCTCGACTTCAGCCTCGTCATCGACGAAGAGAACGAAGAGAAATAAGCGACAGCATTGTAAACGGAAGCAACAGAAACCTGATTTATCGCTCGGACCTCTGCGCAAAGAAGCTGGCTCTCTTCTTTAACGCTTCATTAAGTTCGTACCATGTAATATTGATTAATTTTTTATTATAATTATATTTATTTATATTCGTTATAATTCAAGTGTCAAGTGACATTTTCAAAACTTATATTCTAAAATTTTAAAATTGTGCAAGGTACTAACTAGTTGTTTTAATTTCTATGATATTTTTAAATGTTCTACAATAATTTCTATAACTTCTTAAATATTCTTTAATGTATTTACTACTTTGCGAAAGATTATGCGAGTTTATTGGATTTTAACGCTTATTCTGTCCCATGAAAAGCACAATAGACCGACGTTTTGTTCCAAAAAGAAACCCTGTACTCACATTTAACGAGCATACGAATAAACGGTCATTCTTGCACAAACACACACGTGTATTAAATACCTTTCCAAAATTCACACAATAGTTTCCCATTTCCAATTTGCGTATTTATTATAACGTAGAAATGTACGCTCGTCAAAGTATTCG
Source organism: Melipona bicolor (assembly GCA_030673865.1). Lineage (NCBI taxonomy): Eukaryota > Metazoa > Arthropoda > Insecta > Hymenoptera > Apidae > Melipona > Melipona bicolor. The sequence continues at coordinate 214,607 of JAHYIQ010000059.1, read as the reverse complement.
GACGCTTTCATATCTCGAAATAATGATAGTAACTTTTTTCAGTTGGGACATTAGATAGCTTGCCGATCAACAATTTGTTAATCTATAAACTTCTTTCGTAGATAGAAGTTCGATGAAACGAATTCAGGCAATCTCAAACGTGTTGTAGACCCAGGTTGTTACACACAGGCATCTATTCGTTATATTCGTCGTACTGTAGCGATGCATAGTTCGTTGTTGCAACTTTGACAGTGTCCTTAACGACACGAAGATGTTTCGTCGCGCGAGTACGAGTACAGACAGAAATCGAATGAAGCAAAAATCAGTAACGACTGCTGCGAATGCTGACTGACTGCTTGCGAGACTGTTGCGGGAATAGCAACTGACACCTGCGAGAGTAGCGACGAGCCCCGCGCGGATTTGCAAGAAGCGCGTTCCGGCTGAAGGAAAACTCCGAGGTACATTGTCGCGGGAAGAAGTCGGCGCTCGTCACCGAGCGGAAAGCGAATAGACAGCGTGCTCGCGTGTGCGCGCAAAGGTAAACCGCGAGAAGGTTGAGACGAATGAAAGAGTAATGCAGCGACCGCCTCTCCCGGGCGGAAGAAACGACGAGGAGCGACAGCATAAACGAGGAGAGGGGAGGAAGGGTTGAGGAGGCGAAGAGAGAGCGGCGTGTAAGTTATAGTTGGCATTGTGCAAGACCCTCGGGCAAAGTTGCGCGAATTCAAAGGGGGTGTAGGTTGGCAGAGTGTAGACTCCTCGAGCAGCTAAGCAGCTTTTCCCATTGCCGAGCAAGCCGCGTGCGAGCTACGGACGCGTCAGTTAATCTACACCCTTGCCGCGTTAAGCTAAGCTTTTTGCCGCGTTCTCTTCTCCTCTCTCTCTCTCTCGCTGTCGCTCGGAAACCGCTGTGCCTTAATTGAAAATCCTCCTGCGCGTCGATGGGCTCGATAGCCAAAGACAAGCAGAGTTGCTTCTGCCTCTTGAATTTTCGCCAATTTTCGGCCAATACCGACAGTGTCTTTTCGTATTGTTTTTCGCTCTTTGTTCTCACAGAATTATAACCACAAAAGATTACTTATTTCGCGAGTTTAATTAATTTGAACAACATAAATTGTAAAATCTGATACCTTGCTTCAGCGTCTTGCTCGAACAATGAGCTGTTCAAGAGTTCTCATTTGTCAGTTGTGAATTGTAGTTAGTCAATTAAGCAAAGGTTTGTTCAAACAAAATTAGTCTGGAAACAATCGGGCTTTTATAGTCAAGCTAATGGTCAAATCGAATTATCGAGTCGATCCTTCGGCAACAGTCACGCAAGTAAAAAAAAATACCGTTTCTTGGATCGCAAAAATTAATTGAAAAGAAGAGAATAGTCAAAGAAGAATGACAAAAGGGAAGCGCAGACGCGTCAGTACGATTCCCACGAGGGGAAGCTGCAAGGCAGCTTGGCATTGCACACGGAGGGGCAAGCGCTTCGGGCGAAGCAAGAGCTTGCAGCTCCTCGACGACCCGGATGGATAATGCGGCAGACAATAATAATAATTATTCGCCTCGCGGTGCTTGTAATTGCCTGGTGTAAATCGTGATTCCACGATGTCCGCCACATATACGAAGTTTGCCGAAGTATGCCGCGAACAGTAAGGGTTTCCCTGTCGCAGAAACTTCCACCGCAGCGTGCTCGTTCCGCGCCACCTTTCTGACACAGACGAGATATATGAATAGATCTCGCACGCAATGTATTTTTTCCACGATTGGGGGTCTCAGGATCCCCTTATCATTTTCCCGTCACATCCTGTCGTACCGATTCGGGCAAGTTGCACTGGTTTTGCACTACTAGTGATGAAAATTAAAACCAAAAAAAATATGGACAGTGTTGGGCCAGATTCGTTTCCAAAATTATTTATTAAATTGAACGTGATGATATTTCATCAATGAAATAAAAAATGTAAAATTTTAACTAAAAATTGTAAAATTATTGACTATTGTGATAGAAAAAGTGATTTTGGAAGTATTAACAAAAATTATCACCTGTTGCGCATCACCGGCTTTATATGAAGTCGAGCGGGGAGAAAGGTCATTATAAGTTGAACCTTCGTCGTGTAGACATCGATTAAACTTTCGAAGTGAATTTCTAAATAATATTTCTGAATATTCTAATTGTTCAAGCATTATCTAATATTTCTAAGTATAAATAATTATAATTAAATAATAATTATAATAAATAATAATTAAATAATTTATAATTATAATATAATTTCGTAACAATTGAACAATAATTTCTTTTCTATAACATTTTCAAGTACTATTTAAAATTTTTAATTAATAATTTGTAGTAATCGAGTCACTAATACATTTTCAAGAAATTTTCATTATCTGTATTTAAATTTTAACTAAAAACTGTAAAATTATTGACTACTGTGATAGAAAAAGTGATTTTGGAAGTATTAACAAAGATTATCTGTTGCGCATCACTGGCTTTATATAAAAGTCGAGCGGGGAAAAAGGTCATTATAAGTTGAACCTTCGTCGTGTACACATCGATTAAACTTTCGAAGCAAATTTTTAAATAATATTTCTGAATATTCTAATTGTTCAAGCATTATCTAATATTTCTAATTATAAATAATTACAATTAAATAATAATTATAATAAATAATAATTAAATAATTTATAATTATAATATAATATAAATATAATGAATAATAATTAAATAATTTATAATTATAATATAATATTTGTAATTATAATATAATTTCGTAACAATTGAACAATAATTTCTTTTCTTTAAATTTTCAAGTAATATTTAAAATTTTTAATTAATCATTTGTAGTAATCGAGTCACTAATACATTTTCAAGAAATTTTCATTATCTGTATTTAAATTTTAACTGAAAACTGTAAAATTATTGACTATTGTGATAGAAAAAGTGATTTTGGAAGTATTAACAAAGATTATCTGTTGCGCATCACTGGGTTTATATAAAAGTCGAGCGGGGAAAAAGGTCATTATAAGTTGAACCTTCGTCGTGTACACATCGATTATATTTTCGAAGTGAATTTTTGAATAATATTTCTGAATATTCTAATTGTTCAAGCATTATCTAATATTTCTAATTATAAATAATTTAATAATTATAATAAATAATAATTAAATAATTCATAATTATAATATAATTTCGTAACAATTGAACAATAAATTCTTTTCTATAACATTTCCAAGTACTATTTAAAATTTTTAATTAATCATTTGTAGTAATCGAATCACTAATACATTTTCAAAAAATTTTCATTATCTGTATCGCGTCATTAACGACCGAAGGACGGGATAAATGTCGATAGATATGGAGACAATAGTTCATTACGAATTAAACTTTCGTCGCGAGAATTTAAATAATAATTTTTGAATATTCTAGTTGTTCAAACATTATCTAATATTTGAAGAATGAATTATACCTTATTTTACGAATATCTTTTCTCTTTCTAACCAACTACTTAAATTCAACACAGGTCTAAATCTGTCTCGTGTGATAAATATTTAAAACAGTATTATTTTACAATACACTGTAATGAGACTCATGCGTAGTCACCTCCACGTGATGGGTCTTGGTAACTGATATCGTTTTACAAACTGTAATGTTTCGTTGAAGCTTCGTATTTTCGAGCAATGTCCGAAACAAAGCTCCAATGTCCAACTTGACTCGAATTCGACACTTTGAACTTGATCTCACCCTGACGATAATCTCGAATCTTTTTATATCTCATACTTTTCGTTCTTCCGAAAACGTTCTCGAAGCGTTTTCTCGACTGTTTCGTCCGACTATCGGAGGAGCGTAATCAACTTCGGCTCGTTTGGCTTGGTCGCCGGTAGCGTTTCACGCGATAACAATCGAGATTATCGTCGAAACGGCGAGAAGCTCAATTCGCGTTCGCTTTGCAGTTACGGAATAACGAAGAAAACTTGGCGAATGCTGGAACGTTTACCGGAAGCTTCGTAGGTTAAGCCCGATCGGGACAAAAGTAGCTGATGAGCATTCGCGCGAACCTATTAGAAGTTAATCAGGTCACTGATGAAGAAGGTAGTTGGTCTTATCGATTCGATAGCTCTAATGTCCTTTTTTTCCGTTTTAAACATTTTAATAAAAGTTCCCCCCCGTGAAATTCTGCTACAAACGGGGAGTAGAAACAATATTTTTTTCGTTTGAGATCTCGTTTTTGAGAAACTCGAGTTCGAAGAGTTTGCTCAAGTATCCTTGAATTTGATTTCATTTCGACGGAAGTAATGATCAATTGACGCAGAGTTAGCGCTTCGTTTCTGAGAAAATAGATTTTGTTAAAGTTGCCTTGGTATGGCACGTGTGTGTGTTCTTGATAAACTTTAATTGATTAATTAATCTTTCAATTGAATCTTCTCCGAGGCAAAGGCGAGCGATGAAATTTGTTTTATATTTTTATGTGTAAAATAATCTTCCTTCGTTGCTGTCCAATCTCTGAATTGGTCTAATTGAATTATAACAGTTGAACTTCTCTGTGTGTAGATTCAATATTGGCAATTGACCACGATTCACAGAAGATTTACTTTGACGAATTTATTTGTTAGAGGAAGGTAATGTAATTGATCGTGGATATTTAGGTAAATTTGAAAAAGTAATATTTATGATTGTATACGAAGTAGAAAGTACGATTCAGTCCAAGAGAGCTTCGAGACACGTCCGCGTGCAACAACGTAACGTCCGTGTGTGTGTAATCGATTAACAAAATTATACCACGACATAAAAAAAAATCTAGTTTACTATGATCCACGATATTTCTTAATATCTTCGCGAATCCAAGTCCAAAATCCAGTGTTTTCCGCGATAATTAGAGATTATCATCGCAAGCTGAAGCGCGACACGACCAACGAGCAATCACCGTTCTGACTAGGAAGTAAAGACGACTTTTTTGCCATAAAATTTTATCGATACGCAAACATTTGAATCGATAGAATTACAGGCGCAATCGCTCAGTACTAGACAACGCCACGCCTACTCGAGATCGACCTCACGCCCCCTCGCGAATCACGTGACCCAAATCGACCAATCGCTAATTTTCGTTGCATCAGCGTTGCGCCTGAAGTGGCCCGATTTTCTGGGTTACCCTCGCTAAAATCACTTTCCGTGATAATAATACGCGCGCCACCCTAGCAACAGGAAGGACGCGCAGCGGCGTTCGAGCATGCAATTTCGTAGGTAAAAGCATTCGAGTAGAGTCTTTTTTTCCTTTCTTTCTTCCTTTCTTTCTCGTTTTTCCCTCCCTCGACAGATAGCACACACACTCCGTGGTTTCTTACGCGCGAGGGCCTATAGAGGCGGGCACGAGTATCGAAGCGGCAACAGAAAACGACCGCACAAAGTTTCAGACGTCAATGCGTCCTTTATGACGCCGCTTTTCATTTCTTTTCCATATCGCGCCGCCGCGAGAAAGTGTAAAAAACGCGCCACCGCCAGAGAAGAGAGTATGTATGTTACGTGCATCTTTTTTCCGGCCGCGCCGTCGCAAAATGGAAGAATACATTTCCGGAATCGGGGAGGGTGTAACGAACGCTTCACACGTTTGCCCGTGATGCACGTATCTAACCTATAAGCCGCGTATTGCGCGCCGCAACTTTATGCCGGCAAAGGGAAGAAAAAGATCGCCATTTTTCACCAGAGGGGGCGACGGGTTATCTCCGCTCCTTACGACACGTACGGTAACGTTGAAACGAAATTATCTCTCTGTTCTTTTTTCTTCGAGAAGAAAGAAAGAGGACTGCATCGACCCTGTTACACGGCGAGGACAATTTTTCTTTTCTGCTCGAAGAAAACGGGGATATTCCCACGTTCTTCCGGGCAGGAATACTTTAACGATCGTCAATTACATGCACTTGATACAGAAAATGAAAATGTATGGAAATTATATATATATATATATTTTTTTTTTTTTTTTTGGAAAATATTGGAAATAATGTGTTTCTAAAAAGTAAGAATGGCTGAGAAAGAATTGCTGTAATTTTATATTTATTGATTCGGAATCGATAAAAATATTACACATTGCATAATACGATTAATGGCAATGTCCTTGAACATTCAAAGCCATAAAAATGTATGTTTTAAACTACTCGATTTTGGAATTATCGATTCAATTTAATTTCATTTAATTTTCAAACAAAAAACATAAAATGTAAGGTAAGATGAAACTAAAAATTTCAGTTGTTATGATACAAATTATCGCAGTCACGACACAAACGATTTCATCGCATTTACGACTTAAAGGACAGCATTTCCAGAATGTGTATCTAAAATTTTCAGTAAAAGAACAGAACAGCCCGTTTCCAAATTCTTCGTTAAAACATTTTGATAGAGAATATTAAAATATAATTCGTCGACACACAAAACGTATTAAAGCGTCGAAGCATCGAGCGGGTATTCTCGCATTTTCGGCAACGTAAAGAACCCAATCTCTTCCTCTGTCGCATCCCCGCTACGGTTCCAATTTCTCAGCGGTGTGCGCGAGTGATTACGGAAGAAAGTGAAAAAGAGCGGGGAGCGATTGAAACGTTCGAGAGAAAAGAAGTTGAAAGACGGAGGTGAAAAGACAGCGACACTAATTCAGGTAAAGGAGGAGGGTGGTAGGGGAGAAAGGTAGACCAGAGAGTAGGCTTCAATTCCTCTGTATATGTTTGCCCAGCTTCTCGTTTACGTGCCGCGGCGCCTGGCGCTTCGCGCTTTTCTCGCTTACGCACACACTTACGGGACCAGCGGTGTTTATGTATCATTTATGCGCCGCGCCAACCGTGGAGAAGCCGTCTTCTCGCGTTCCCCATTCCCACGTGTACGCGTGTCACCTTCTGATAACGTTCCAGTTATCAACCGGTCCACTTTCCGGCGTTCAAGCCGCCTTTCACGCCGGCGAATTACGCAAAATATCCTGCAACACACGTCGTCTTCCCCATTATTGTCCCTACTTCCTCTTTGTCGCCAGCTATTACGAATCGAGTTTTTAACGGGGTTTTCTAACTTTGTTACTAACTCTCGTCGCCACGCGAGATGTATTTGCACGCCCTTGGAAAGTAATTTTGCAAAATGAGATTACGTTTGATGAGAAAAATAAATTGATGCAATTAATATTCGTTAATATTCGGACACGTAATTTCGTAAAAGGAGATCGATAAACCTCGAAGCTTCTACTTTTCGTTGAATTTTTATTTTGAAATTTCTAAAATTTCTATTCTACTTTATATACACAGCGTCAGTGATCAAATTATAATAAAATAGCAATTGGTAGTTTTTCTGAAAGCATTTCTAAAGTGACGCTGCCAGAGATGTTTAATGAGAAAATGACAAAGTATTCAAGGGCTTTAAATATTGAAGAATTACAGTCTCTAGAAACTGCAGTATTGAAAGTTTTGATTTCGTTGTTGCCTTGAAATATTGTAAAATATTTGCATAGGAGATATTATTCCTCTGATCATGGTTCTGTAAATGGCTAGGGATCAATAACATACCTGGGCAGTACCGTTAGGCCCATAAAGCGATCACGAGGGTTACTTTATGGGACTGGCCTTTGTCAACAGCACGTTTTCACCGAAAACGACTTACCTTCCCAATCCTGATCGGGAAGGAAACAAAGAGAGTCAACCTTTGCTCTACTTAATCACTGGCGTAACATATCTTCGTCTATCTATACCTCGGTGTTCCCAAAGTCTGAATTTACGCAGGTATTTCAGTTTTCTATTAAAATTCCAGTTCAAGTAGCAAATTAAGACAATTAGCAGACTCCGGATCTTTTCATAAATTTATAAAGGATTTATAAGACATGAAAGATATCATAAATAAGAAGTAGGGATGCAAAAATTTGTTCAAGTGTTATGTGCTTTCACATATAACGCGTGTCCTGCGCATTCTTGCGATTCCAAATTTCTTACAAAAAAAAAAAAAACACCCTTTTCTCGCCACGAGTACAACGCAATCACGACGAATGTTTATGAACTGGTTATTAAATGACGTCAATTATTGTTCAATTATCCCTTCCATATTCGAAATTTTCGCGTTTCGTAATTACCTTTGTCGCTGGTATTTCTCGTCTAAATTTCACAAAAGTTTCGCGCGCAACTTTCTGTTTCCTCGTTTGCGGGCATTTGTCCCAGTGAGCGACTCGCTTCACGATGAACGGACTGGCTGGCGATACGTATTATTCATTGATTAGGCGGAAATTGATGTGTCGCGCGAAGAAAATGAAACTGAATAAAATGTTATCGAGGGAACGGAGAATGCTTTATCATGACCGAACAATTCTCCAAACTGGCAAGAGGGATGTTACAAAATGTCTTGCTTCGAGCCACGGTGATTTGTTAATATTCAGATAGTACGGTGATCAAAGTGTTACTGCTCTGTATGTTCCTTTATACTTGCGTTATTTAATTAATTATTACATAAAACACACATTGCAGATGGCAGAAGTTTCATTCATTTAACGCTCGCAGTTCTTTCTTTTCTTTTTCAAAAAAATTTAACAATGGTGAAATTTAAATTCGGACAGTGAGAAAGTAAAATATGCACGTATAATTTGGTTTAAAAGTCTCGGGACAGACACTGTGCTTATTTGGAAAATGCAAAAATGAAATGATACACTCTGTACAAAGGAGGAGTCTCGTAGAACGTTATTTTAATAATTGTGTTATGAATATACACGCGTGAAATTCAAGAGTTTCAATCTACGGAAAATAACAAGTATTGGAAGCAAAATAAATTTAATTATAATAAACAAAATACATTTGCTTTTAACATTCAGTATTTATCGTACGTTCTTAAAATGTACGCATATTTTAGTGTATTACACGTATTATCAACATTGCCCATATTATTACTATTGCCATATTAATACTGTTGTACTATTAATCCTTAATATCATACTGCATTTGATAGTGCATTATCGTGTACACTATCTAGATATCTATCATTCTTTTTTTACTTTCGTCAAGTGTAAAATCCTCGCTTTTCGTTTCAACAGTTCCAGAAATACTCCGTTCAAATGTTTACTAGTTCCTGTTTAAAAAAATCTGGTTTTAACTGTTGCTCTTTCTCCCTTCCTCCTTTTCCATCGCTGCTGCAGAATACACTGTTGAATATTCACCACTAGCGCAGAAAGCGTATTGTGAAAAACCGAGCGCGTATTTTCACGCGAGGTACAACATCGGCGTTACATTCACATATTTTATCATTTGCGCAGAAAACTGTTGCGCTAGGGGTATTTTTTTACTTATCCCTGCAGTGAGATACCGACTGAATTGTATCGCAAATACGACAGAGCCGGGAGAAGTTTCTCCAGGGTAAAGTGAAAAAATTGTAGTATCAAGAATTAACAAATGCCTCACAGACGCGGTACTAATTTTTCTAGCTTTGAAACGAACGCGATGCTGTGTACAACGTGTACGTAACATATTGTTAACTCACGCGTTACTCAGATTTTCTTGTAACTCAAAACTCTGTCGTTATTTACTTCGTCGTTCCTCGCGCGGAAAATTACGTGGATACATAAAATATACGAAACTTACGTTTCCGCTAATTAAAACAATTGTTGATATATAAAAGAATAATCATAGATAATAATAGAATTCATGGAAATCTGTACACATTCCTCACGTTTCAAATATTTAAAATGTAAAAGGAAGAATTTTAGATATTTTACGAATCGTAATTAATTTGATTCTTAAAGACATTTTTATTAAATTAATATTTCGTGAATTATTTTTGTTAAATTAGAATCATAGATATTTTATAAATTTGTGATATTTTATTAAATTATATTGTTGTTAGTAATGTCGATAAAAGCCTCTATATTTAAAATTTATAGCCAAACTCTTTCTCTCTCTCAATATCAATTCACTACGAAATTATTCAGACGTACGTCTCTACATACATACATGTATCTAAATAATTTCCAAGTATAATATCGTTCGATCTGTCAGAAAGTTGACGCACTAGGAAAATTCCTCCGAGGGTACAGAGAGAGAGAGAGAGAGAGAGGCAGAGAGAGAGAGAGAGAGAGAGGGAGAAGAAGGAAGTAACGTATCATCCTCTGCATCAAACACGAGTTGTTTCCGTGGAAACCGCCGGTGCGGAATACGAATCATTTTTCGCTGCTGCATCGTTTCTCGATAAACACTTCACAGTCGACTAAATAATAATTCACGGTGATCGTGCGCTCGTTACGAAATAAACATTGTCCACTGGAAGGGAACGGGGTGTAGCAACGAATTTCTGGCAAACTCGACGGCAACCCCGTTCTAACGAATTGTTTGCCATAGCTTGTGTAACCCTATTACGCGCACGTGCGCGCAGATTTCTTCTTTATGTTTGCTTTCTGTTCGTCACATTACATCCAGCTTTTCCCGGCGAAAGTCGGATTTTCTTATTTGTCGAAAAATATTACGCCACCGACCGTGTTACAGCGTGGAACGAGAAATTCAGCCACGCTCCACTGCTACTTGAACTGTGCCGATATTTTTCAGATGGGCTCGATAATCTTGCTTTCTATCTTTTCTCTTCTCCTCGACGCTCTCTGCTTTTCCCGGCCGAGTTTCGACAAATTTATTAAATTTTATTATATTTTATTAATGTAAATTAATATATATTATATAAATTGATATAAATTAACAATTGCGTCGAAAGAATCGAAATACCTAAAATTGTATACTTAAAATTTTTGAAGTACAAACTTTCCTAACGCGATTTTGGAAATTAAAGTTATTTTCACACTGTTTGAAGCTGAAATGAATTGTACAAACTTGATAAATATTGTACGAATCTCTGCGCGCACGATGCATATCTTTCCACTTTCGACTCTTATTTATAGACTTGGTTGCTCGTTGGTATCGGAGGTTAATGGCTCGTGATACAAGCGAAAGAATGACTTAGCCACTGGCTCCGCTATTTCCTCAAGATGTATCCCCATACATTTATTATCTCGATAAGGATTATTTTCCGAGATATCGCGGCGTACGTATCTCCCGTATAAAATAAGATTCACGCGACACGTTGCATTATGCAGCAGTATTTTTCGGGCTCCAGGTGGATAGTCGCAGTCGTCGTATTATCTTTATGTCTCATCTCGCGGCGTATATTTCCTACAAGATGTCCTTGCGTCTTACGAATTGCTCCCGCCACTGTATCATTGAGCACTTGTTTCTTTCTTATGCTAATCATCGTTCGCGAACCTCGTTAAGGACCAAGCAATAATTCATCCTGATGTTGCAAAAACCACCAAATTTCCTCTTATGCAATTGCGTTTCACAATTACAGTTTTTATATTACAACCTTAAAAGGATTGAAAAAGAAAAAAAAAAAAGAAAAGAAACTGCAAATGGATCGATACGATTTTCATCAATGCCTGAAAAATTACGTCCAACGTTGCGAAGGAAAGTTTACTTTGGTATAAATTAAACAAGTCCACTTTCACGATCAGTGTAATAAGCGTTCTACTGTTCTTTCCTGTTTCCCTTTTTCCCTACTTTTCTATTTTCCAAGGCAACCAACAACTACCAATTTCAACTAGTTACATTCGCTGATCGATCGCCGCTGAAACACAAAGTATTGCCCAAGAGGCGGGTTGTTTTACGCCGTGGCCCAAGTTCCAGTGTACGTTGTACCTATTTGCACGTGTTGTTTCACAGTGAAATTGATACTCGGCGAAGCACACCGAGTTTCAACACCTAATTTCCCAATAAAAGACTCTTTGTTTCCATAGCTACGAAATACCACTCCAGAAACGTTACCGGCGATACTAACTGTACCAGAACCTCCATGTTACGCACTGAAATTTAACACGAACCTAATTAATCGGCAAACTTGTGACTTGTGAAATTTCCGCGCTAAATGTTTGTCGAAATTACGAAAGAATCTTTCTCTTCGTTCCCGTAGCGATCTTCGTCGGATGGTACGAAATTTTGTTCCATCGAAAATAGAAAACTGCCGTCAAACGACAGGAAACGCAATGCGATAGGGACCCAATTAATTGGTACGCGAATGCCGCGATAAATACAAATGATGTGCCAATAGCTTTTGTGACCATTGTACGAACACGTATCCAGCAACGCTACTGATTCTCGCGGGCGCAATTAGTTGGCTCAAAATTATGTTCTAATCGAAGTGAGCGATCAATTAATGGTAGCCGCTTTGTGCAACGCAATAGCTTTAGCTAACTGTTTAATTGGATTCATTCGAGTCAATATCCCTTTGAATATTTGCCGGAGATACAGCCGGTTATTCGCGGCAATCAGATCGTTCCATTACTTTGCCATTAATTATGGAAATTCCGCGAAAACATATCTATCGTTCCTCCGGTTCAATAGCAAATAACACACTGTCCGTTCCGTGTTTCAGTTTCCCTAACAAGCCGCTGTGTTTCGCGTTATCAAGCCGAGGGCTGGACCTTTGTTCGCTCGACTGGCTCGTTTCAGTTCACCGAACGAACACGGGTCATTACGATGAAAGTTCCTCCCCTCGAAACGTCGCTGCAAAGTAATACAATCGAAGTTCGATAACTCGGAAACTTTCGCCAGGCGAAAAAAAAATTTTCTTCTTCCTTTTCGTTTCGTTGCAAAAATCTCGGCAAGTATCGCGAAGTATCGCGAAGTATCGCGAGGCAAGTCGCCCGGAAAGAGAGGACATTTGTTCGTGCTCTCGAGAAATCTCCGACCTCTGCAAGTCGAAATTCACTTTTACGACGTTGAGTTTCGCCTTTTGTCCAGAAACATTTTTGAGAGGAGGCGCGTAAAGGTTTCCTTTGGGAAATTTTGTAAATTCGAACGTTTACGTGGATACTGAATATTTTATTTCAGAACCAAAATCCTTCCGAGGATTGAAATTTGTTGTACATTTTCATTTACAAAGCATCGTATTTAATTTGACCAATAGAATCAGTCTTCTTCTGCAATTGCCAATTGTTCGTGTTCGATAAATTGTATTTGCATTTATACTCCACAATTGTTGTCTTGGAAATTGTTTTGAAATTACACTCTCATTCCATAATTGCAATGGAGGATCGAAGGAATAACTAACAAACAATTCTCTCACTTTTCACTCTCCTCTGCCAACTCTAATAACCTTCTTGCAAACTTTCTCGTAAAATGGAAACGGGAACTTAAAAAGGAATCTTCCTCGGAAAATTAACAAAGTCAAAGTTTTTATTGAGAACTCAATAAAATGAAATCTCCATAACTTGAAGATTTCCCTCTCCTCCCTGGAGAATCGAGTTTTCAAGGTTCGACTCTTGCACGTTTTAATATAAAATTTGCAGCTTCTCAAAAAAACAAATTTAATATGGAGCTTATTATTGACTGGTTTGCTATTTATTAACTATTAGAACGATTATTATTGTGTATCTGTGTGACACTTTAATAATTGATCCGTTAATTTATCTATTATATTGAGATTATAACAGAAAATTTCAAGGATTTCATCCAGATTTTACAATTTTGCGAAATTTAAAAGATATTTATTTGTCAATTTACAGAAATTGTATAGTTGTATCTCGGTGACACGAAAGATATGACAATTGATATCAGATATATACCAAATATATTTAATTATCGCTCGGTCCACGGTTAACCAAAATTTCATTCAAACTTGGTTCGATTTCGCCAAACGCGAGAACATCGTAAAACGCGGAGAATCCAAATTGAACGTCTGGTAACGTTCCTCTCTGAAGCCGTCCGGAGCAGCTTCTTCAAGAAATGTCTTTTTAATGTTTGTTGCTGAAATGAAAAACACTCGAAAGGAGCGTGCTTCGTCTTCGATTTGCCAGCGGATTCACGGTAAACGTACATACCTGAGAAACTTGGGCTTTAGACGCGAGGACAATAGAGCTGGGTAGGATGTATATTTGTATGAACCAGACGGGTAACAACTTGAGGGAGTTTGTGGAATCTCTTCTGCGAGATCTCTTTGAGAAGAAACGCTGGCAGAGTTCTTCTTTGTGAAGCACAGTCGATGCGTGTATCAAGACGCTTTTCGTATTCCATTGTATTTAGAGTAGAAGAACGTCACATCTCATCCTAATTCGTCTTTGTCTGTCATCGTCTGTCGGGCAAACTAGTTGGCGCTAGTCAATTTTCTCTTAATCGAGAAACTCTGTTTTACCGTTGCTTAGATAACGCAATCCGCTCGAAATATTTCACTGAAAGTCAGAGAAATGTGTGTCAGCGCGAGTCGATTTTAATTGAATCGAATTTAATTAAACTTCGTTCCTCTGACGTTTACACACACGCGTGCGATCGATCAACGACAGATGTAATAAATAAATATTCCGCGATACCCTGATAATTATAAAATCTTCAATAATTATTAATTGAAGGAGACAAAGTGTAAAAGACGATGATTTTTTTTAATTTCGATTGCCATCGGTGTTACAGCCAATATAACACATCGCGTTATATATATGTTGGATCGCGTTTGCGATAGTTTGAAGAGAAAGTGAAACCATAACGATATGTTATATAATTTAAGTTAATAAATTACTCGACTCCCGAATTTTTCGCGAGATACCAAATGAAACCCAGCGATACCACTCGAAGGTGTGAAAAAATTCAAACTCCCAAGGCTCTCGTTGCATCTCGAGAATCGTCGAGACACCGTGGTATCCTCGACAAGAAACCAGTCGTTGACATCCGCGCATCTTTGGAAGCCAGTTTTCGCAAACGTCGTCGAAAGTTGTCAGACTTGGGCGTCGAGATAAAATGTACGGACACGGCGTGTACGTGACGGTTGTCTGGCCAGAAAACGCAAAAGCAAATGGGCGAACGGTGGGCGTCCTTCGTTACCGTTAATCTGTCGAGAAGGAACGTAAAACGGAACGTAGCGTTCTCGTTAAAATACGCTCAATCTGTACTCGGTAGCTGGCAGCCAGCGAGATGAGCGAAATTAATTTCCGCTCGGGGATGAAACAGGCGCCGTCGTTTAATTCGTGCCTTCGTATCAATGCTACCATTAACGCTCCATCAGGGGGAGGATATTTTATCCGCGTCTCTCCCACGTATTTTTCGTACGATCGTTTCTCAACACTCTGGCCCGTTTTATTTTGCCGCGTCGCTCGCGGAAATTCATTTAGAAACGAACACTTGACGAAAGTGGACTTGTCGAAATACCCGTAGATATTTTTAACATACTGCGGAGATATTATTAATAATAATTACTGGTATAATTATATCACTGCTGTAGTATTATTTATCAGTGAACTGCGGATGTTTGTGCAAAATATCGAGAGTTTTGCGCAATTCAATGTAATTTGAACAAAGTTGATGCAAGTAATTCTGCAAACTATTTCACTTGGAAATTTTCTATAAATGCACCAACGTCCAGAGTTTAATTGGGTCGAGTTGTACAAAAAGCTACCGATCCTTAACGATCTGAAATTGAATAAATCTTCCGTTTGAAGATTTCAAGTTGAAAGAGGAAGGGAGTTTTGTTTCTATTGGGTGTGTTTTATTTTGCTTTGCAATGTCTTTTTTATGGCTTGTTTAATAGTGATTATTAATATTGTGGACAATAGTATTCAAAAATTTACTCGAATTCTGGAATTTACATGATTATCCAAATTTAAGTTTTCTCGATTATTCAAATATGAGGTTTCGATTGTATGTACATTTGAATTTGGATTGAAGAAAATAAATGTATTGAAAAGTTGTTTAGATAGAATAAAAAGTGGTTTTAATCTTCGCTTTTTCCAAATTCAAGTTGTATCAGATATTGATATAAGTAAGTATTAAATTTAAATAATATTAGATACCAATGTCACAAAATAATGAAGTTTTAAATTTTTATCATGGATCCTCTCAATATTGAAATATTATATAGTAAATTTCTCTTCCCTTAATGCAGATATAGTTATTTGTTATATTTATTATATTTGCATTCACATCCATATATCATGTATCACATTATATTTTCGCATTCAAGTTTAATACAATTATAATTATGATAGAGCAGAATTGAAGGATTGATGCTGGTATTAAAATGTCAAAACTTAAACTCAGAACCAAGAGAACGTTTCACGTAGACCAACCAAACGTCATTTCAGACAGGTGAAAGTAAAGAATCGTGATTCTCCGTGAAATCGTTACGCCATAGAAAATTACGCTGCAAGGATTTCTGCAATTAAAAAAGAAAAAAGAGCAGAATTCTAATTATCGCGGGGCAACTAGTGACGCAATTTTCTTCATCACCTTTTTGCTGCGTAATGCTCGACGAGCAATTCGCGGAATGATCCAATCAACATTGAAATCTGCGACAAAAGGCGAATAAAACAAGTTAGCGTTCCATGGAGATAGACCGCGGAATTAATACATGATTTGACCCGGTGAAAAGTTCATTTCGTAGAAATGGGACAATTTCATTTCATTCCCCCCCTTAGCATCCGCGTGGCTATTAACGTTTCGTTGAACAGGATATTTCAGCGGTTGTCGTTCCTCGTCTATCTCCGTCCTTTTTGCCAGATATCTCCTTCCAACGCTTTTGTTTTTCATTTTCTTTAAATTTTTCATTTTTTTGGTTTGTTTCATCTCGCGTCTGCGTGCTTAAAGTTCTGACCCCTTAATAATAAATTGGTGCTTAAGCTGGTAAATATAAATATTTGTTATTCTACATATCATACGACAACTGCTTTTAATATTCTTTAATTTAAATATCAATATCTATATTTATTCATTCAAAAGTATGGAAACTCTCATACTTGTAATTTTGTTCAGATTTACTCTTATTGACAGTAATAGAACTGAAATAGTATTTCATTGAAATGCAGTGAACTATATTGAAATACAAACTTTGGTTTGTATTATTTTTATCTGTATACAGTATGTGTAATACATACCAAAGGATATTATTGAAATTCAGCAAACGATTTCTGTTAAATGTATTTACCATGCAAACGGACGAAAGAAAGTTTAAAAGAAAGTGTTTGAAAGAAACTGCTACATTCTTAGAAGACATAATTGTATTTGACAAGAGCAGTGAATATATTTAAAGTATATTTATATTAGAGGATAGGTCATTCTGTGGTAAAGTAAACTTTCTTTTGTCTGTCACTGTATAAACAGAACATGTGACAGAATATTTAAAAAACTCACATATTAATTATAATTAAATATTTAAAGAAAGTGGATTTTTCACTTCAATTTATTTCAATCTTCTGTTACTACTGCCCTGCAAAGAATTAATACACTCGTTCGCGAGTGAAAAGGAATTCACGATACTCGAAATTCAACCACCTTAATTCGGCAATATTTTCCTTTCATATTGATTCCTCTTCCCGTTTCGTTCGCTCTTGCCCACGCTTGTCAGCAGTTCTAAAGAGACCTATAGTCGCATAAAATTTACAAAAAATACACAATTCAATCCAATTTTGTTTCTTTTTTCTTCTCGCAGAAAGATTAAAAAGGGAAACAAGAAAGCAAGAGAAATTGAAAGCGTAATTAAATTGGTATTTAATCGAACTGATGGTACTTTTGAGTTTCAAGCTCAACGTTAAAGTGAAAATTTAATAATCAGTTAAATTAATTATTCTTTAATACATTGAAATATTTACTATACTTTGTACGAAATTTTCTTCAATCTAAATTTCATTTACTTAATGTGGTATAACAATTTTTTTTTTGTGTAGAATTGAATAACGAGCTACAATAATTTTGAAAGGTATGTGAATATACGTATGCACATTGAAAAATATTAGGAACACACAATTTCATATTTCCACATTTAAGAAAGCGAGACTTGGGCAAAGAGTTGTTGTTTCCCCCATTAAGTATTTCAACTTTTGCGTGTAAAATCGTATCTTTGCGTTTCTCTGAATTCTCTAAATTTCTTTGAGTTCTTCGAGTCGATCGAGCAGTGCCGTTGTAAACCAACAATCTCAGTATTTGCAAGACGAAGCAACGCGGCGTTTCATTCAATTGAAACACCCATAATTTCGAATCGCGCACGTTATACCGCACGTGATAAAAACGCTGTCAGCCGTAACCGGTGTTTGCATTTTGATTTATTGTTAGTTAATATACGTAGTATGCGCGAGCGGAGTACGTACTTATGCACGCAAGGGTAGTTTCAGCAACCACTGGCTCAAATACGCGAACACGGCCATTGTTTTTCCCCGACTTCTGTTTGGTTTCCATTCGCGGAGAAACATAACAGCGGAGAAACTTTCAATGCGGTTTAACAAGATCACAATGCCGTTCTTCGATATTTATGCTTCCAAAGTTAACGACAACGGAAGCTGATGAACGTTTTCGTTTTGTCTTTAGTTTAAGCTGTTCCCGCGTTCTGCGATTCGCTGATACTCGTTCTTCCATGTTTAATTTTCACTTAATTATTTCCGATCCAAATCATTTTATTTTATTATTGTCATTATTATTACTATTTTATAGCAAGTGTGCTCGCTTAGATTTTATTTGAGATTGAAAGAACGAATGTTTCGTAGAAATTTCCCCAAAATAATTAGTCAGATTGTTTTGCTGAAGCTCTTCGTTATATATAAAGAGAAAGAAATGAGAGATCTAAATATTTCACTACACAAATTTAAACCAGATATCAAAAATAAAAGTTACCTATCTCCAAAGTATTCTATATTTATTCTATTCTATTCTATATATATTCCATTCAAAGAAGAAAGTCAGTATTATTTAAAAAGTATTATTTAAATCGAGGCTATTGTGAGAATTTTTCAAAAAAAATCGAAACTTTAAATCTTTGATCGTTTTATTACAAATAACGATTAATAAGAGATAAAAAAAACCCTTTTCGATCGATGACAATTACTATCGATAAGGGGAATTCTATTTCGGTGGATGTAGATAATAATTATTGACGACAAAAATTTATCTCGTTTGCTCACAATAGTCATTGCTGAGGAGGACTCTCTTACAATACTGTAAATTATTGTTTTGCAATAGTATCGTTTCTCTCCCTCTCTCTTCTGCCGGCGATTCTTTTTACAAAAAGATCATTCGCAAATATGTCCGAATTGCGTTGCCATGGCGACCGGGTTACCATTTGCTATTCCCAGTTACATTCGAAACAACACGCACGCCGCACGCACGGATGAATATTTGAAGCGAATCGTCAAATCGAGAAACACCGCAATTTTACAAAGTTATTCCGCTAACCAAATCCGGGGAAAAATCAAATTTTTGCCCGGTAACTTCGTTGCGGAATTTGTTTCGAAATATTGCTTGAAAATATCAGAATACGAGAAATGAAAATCTTATGCCGTGCGTATGTATCGGTTTTTTTCGAATTAAAAAATTTTCACCGAAACGCGGCGTTTCTTTCCAGTAAAATAATTAATTGAAGTTTACGCTCTTTTCTGAATTTTACTGACTTTTCTTTTCCACAAATGCGGTCAAACCGAAAATTAACTCGTTAAGAATTCTAAATTCCTCGGTTTCTTGAAATTTTATAAAATTGTACGTGGAAAATATAACGATGAAAAAGTGTCGAGCGAATCATATGGAATTTCGTTTCACAATCCAAATTGAATTTGGTGACACGAATTGATTGAAAGGAACTCAAAGTCAACTGTTGTGCAAAATATTCAGTCGTTTGTCGTTGCTATGTGATTTTATATCTTCTTCGAATACAGAGTCTGAGTCGGTCTAAAATTCATTTCGTTCGTCATTTAGTATATTACATGATTGTAACGATAAAAAGTGTAAAACCTGCAATAACTTCGTTTAAGAAGTATTTTATTTTTAAATGTTTGGAGAAATGTTTCAAATGTTTACTGATTATATTGCACAGTACAATATATTGTAGATATATTAACATCTGAACAAGAACTTATTAATTTAAAAAACAAACAGAAAAAAATTACTTTTGTACGAGCGTACAAGTTACACAAAGAACCTCGACAATACGAATTTAAGATTTAAATGAAGAAAGAAATGCAAGCAAGATTAGATTAAAGCAACAAATCTACAACGAGATTACAATCGAAAATTCTCAAATTTATCTCAAATTAATCAGATATCAATATCGGCGTTGTTTATCGTATATTATCATTTCACAGCAGACATTGAGTCTTGCATGTGGGTTGAAATATTCGCGAAAGTAGCGATGAAATTATTTCTTCTGTCATCGATTCGTTTAAAATCTGTTTACTGTCAGAGTTAACGGCGGGAGGGAGAGAGGGGCGGAATCATCTTTCACTGTTCGTTTGCTCTTCAGAGTGGCGTTCAGAAGAAGTTACCAGCCAGCGCGGAATTCGCTATCCTCCCCCCTCGAACTGACTCCTGAGAAGTTGCTTCATTTATAACTGAGCGCAAGTTAAACAGCCTGTGTAATATAGTCCATGTTGTAATCCATTAGCCGTAACATTTTCTTCCAGAATATTCTTGCGATGTCCGTACCGTCACATTCACTGATATTTCTATCATCTTTCCCCTAAACTTCCGTACAGTCGATCGATTCAACGTTGAGTTCGAGGATTTTGTCACGTATGACGTATTTTAAGAAATTACGATACACGTATACACGTGGATAAATGTAGTTCTTTTGCTGTCCAAATTTACTCGAAGAAGGGAACTTGCATGCTATTTCCATTTCGTGTGCCAGTAACGGAAATAACTGATGAAAGAGAGTTTCATTATGTCTAACTTTTATCACTCAACAAACTTTATTGTAAAAACTCGTGTGAAATATTATTTCTTGAAAGGGAACTTCTATTTCCGCGATTAGATACAAAATACTCACCATGTTAACAAATGTTCAACGCGTAAAAATTGTCTATATTGACAGACAATCGATAACTTAAACATTAAAACGTTAATTCGAACCTCGCCGAAGAAACGATGATCCCTGTTTTAAAAAACAGAATCGTTAACGAAGATCGCCAATGAAGAGGACGAAGGAGGGGTTAACCGAGAAGAATCGTCATCTTCGAGAATTAGACCGCAAACGTCCGCGGATCCAAAGGGAGAGTGTAAGCGCATTATTTCAACGAATGCGGCCTGATTCGAGCGCCGAGGCGTCTTCTTCCGACGACTGCGCATAGAGAGCATGGAAATCCGGTAAATACGGTCTTTGCCTAGCGATATTCTCTCTAGCTTCGCGTAAACAAGATGGCTCCGGTATTTACATAGGAAAGACGAGCTCGACGCTGGCCGAGCGAGCGCATAAATCTGCACCCATACCGAACTTCCTCTCTCTCTCTCTCTCTCTCAACGAGGAGAGCTGCTGCCGCGTCAAGACCTCGAGAACCGCCGCTTCGGGTCCAAGTCGTGCTGTTTCCTCGAGCTTAATTTCCAAAGCTCCGGCTCGTCTTCTTTCAGCGTGATCGTTCGAAATTTTCCCGTGCGTTTTATAAATACTGTGGCAGAAAAAGAGAGAGAGAGAGACAGATTAAACTAATTAACTAAACTATAATTTTATAAACAGACTGCGGACTTTTGTACGCAAATTCATATTTTTGTAAAAAGCTAAAGTTTGGAAAAGAGACGCTAGATGGAAAATTTCTGTCTTCTCTGCGAATTGTGCAACTTTCTTTTGTCCAAGCAGAAACTTTTCAATTGAAAGTTTATCTTTTGCATCGTTGGATACACCAAACCCAATGAAACTACTAGCATTTGACAATGTTAGCGTTTAACAATTTCTCCGTCCGATTTTAACTGATAAAAAATTGAACAACGATCCCTCGAAATTTCATTGTAAAGCGCGCGGGAGGAAGCACCTCCTCGCGTATCGAATTGTCTGGCAAACCATTTTAACGAGTTTAAACGGCGAAGTCGAAGTAACTCGCGCACGGCACGTCGTTACTCGCAGTCTTAAATACGAGAAATTCCAACAAACCGTATATTATTGCACTCAGCGCAGAGCTGGAAAGTTTTGGCGTGCAAGCGGCGTGCACGGAAAGGAGAGTCTCACCGTTCCATGTCAGACCGAGTCGAGTCGAGTCGAGTCGAGTAGAGTCGAGTCGAGTCGAGTCGAGTCGAGTCGAGTAGAGTCGAGTCGAGTCGAGTCGAGTCGAGTCGAGTCGATGCTCTGGAGAAAGAGAGAGAGAGAGAGAGAGAGTCCCTGTCTCGGTAGGCTCGTTAAAGATTTAGATATATCTTCGAGAGATGGGGTCGAGTACCTTACAAACAGGTTCGAATCTTTTAAGGCGGAATTCCTTGTAAGCATCAACGTCTCGACATGTGTGTCAGACATTGACGGTTAGACGGTTAGACGGTTAGACGCAGAATGCTTTTTTGTTTCTGAATGTTGCATTCGCCCAATACGAATTCCTACTGCAGTGCGATTTCTATTTACCATTTTTAGAATTTCTCCTCGAGAGATTTTCTCTCGGTTCCAGTGAAATGTTAGGAATTCTCGTTCTTTTACTTATCACCTGCCTTTTCCTGTCTTCAAACCTAACCTAACCTAAACTTAACCTAAATATTTTGGATTTGTGAATGAAAGAGATGATAGTAAAGAATAATTGATGAATAGTTTTCAGTGGGCGTCAGAGATTCTCGACTCGAAATACGTTTCCGTTGAATTATAGAATTGCTTGGAATTTTTAACGTTTCACGTATTAGTAAAATTGAAGGGTTCGAACGAAAGTTAATTACAAACACTCTCATCGATATTAGCAACACGTGATATCTTGTTATTTATTACTATTGTGTATTTGTTGTGAAATTTCAAATTTTATTATACAAACTGCGTATGTTTTCAGAATTTGAATTTCAAAATCTTGTTCCAAACTATCCGGAAAGAGCTCGTGAAAATTCGAAATCCACGATACTTGGACATTGAATTTACTTGTACAAAATATATACACTGAACTATACATGAAATGTATAGATTGTACACATTGAACTAGAACAGAACATTAAACTACATGTGTATTACACTTGACTTGTATGAAACGAATATGTTAAAATATTTGTACTATTCGGTTATTTAAAAAAGAAATTTGTCACATTGAATAATTGATAAAATATTATACATACATCGAACTGTGAAATGTATACCGAACTCAGTATAGAACATACTTCATTGTTCGACCTGTACGTTGATCGAGTCATTCGTCCATACAATTTATACATTTATTATCGATTTTGCTATCATCGTTGTAAATGTTTTATCTCGCGAATGTGGCACGATATTTCATAATCCTCATTTGCGTTTCACGTCGCGATGTATTTGTTTTGTACAAGTCAAGTGGTACTCGAAATCTACAAAACTTATGGAACTTGGATCATCGAATTCTGATCCAGTCTCTGGTATTTTCGAAAACCGAGCGACCGGATGCAATCGGTTTCGACTTCTGGCCTCCGTGTCGCGTCGCGGCCCGCGTTCAAATATTTATCAGGCGCGCCTCGGATACCAAAACTGAAATTACGGTATTCGCTTGGCTACGACGGTTGTTCATGGCCCCCTGTTCCCTGCTCCTGTAAATTGCCAGGAAACTCGCCTAAATTCACCTGGTGACCTGTTATGCGCGAGTCGCGGCTTTGTTTGTTTCCAAGTCTGTTGCACGCGCGCGGCCCCTGTAATCGCTAAGAAGCGATTAACGGGCAAACGGAATTTCTGGTTTAGCGGTTCTAGCTGTCGAGCATCTTCGAATCGAGGAAGATTCTCCGGCTCGAAAGTGGTTTAACGTGTCCTTTCCAAGTGTTCGTATACGCGACCGCGGATAAAGTTCAGTCCAAGTTTCGGTTCTGAATTAGGCGCGTGATATTTTTATTAAATATTAATTTATTAAATTGTATTAAATTTTATTTGGAAGAGTTATTCCTGTTAATTATTCAGTCCTGTTTAGTCTAGAATTAGACGAAATCAAATACTCAAACTCGGTTCTCTCAAAAACGAGGTGTTATAAATGAAAAAATTTTGTTCCTTCCATTTCCACAGGTAGTTATACCTTTATACCATCAGTCACACGACACTGTGTACAAAATATTAGCGTCACAACTATAAAATATTCAATTTAGCCTAAACGTTATTGGTTCTTCCGAAGCTCTAACAGGCACAACAGTCTGATTACTTTTCGCTCGAGTCTCGCAACCACGAAACTCGAGTTCCTCCGAGTAATTTACTCAGCCTTAAAAGTTCCAAATTTGCTAAACAAAAAAAAAAAAAAAAAGAAGAAGAAGAAGAAAACAAAATATTCGCGTGGGTAAAGTTTCGATCGTAAGAAGAGTGGTAATTAGCTTGATTTTTGTCCCGAAACGTCGTATTTAAACGACGTTCCGCGTGCTGTTTCGAGAGTTACCGAATAAAGGAAAGGATCGGCAGGAACAAGTTCCTTGTAATTTCGCGAGCAAAGTGAAGTTTAACGAAATTAATTGAATCGGGATGTACGAGTAACTGGCTCGCTTCAAAGTAACTACGGCTCTTTAGGAGCTAATCAATTCCCGAAATTAGAATCGTCGCGATAATCGTCAAGTGCATTTATGCAATGAGAGGTAAGCTCTCGTGAAACTAGAAATTCGTCGTTAAATCAACAGTCCACGTTTTATCATTATTCGATACGTATGAAACGCCAACTATTTAAAATTTTAATTTAATGAGCCTGTACTAGCTGTTAAATTTTGTCTCGTTATTCACCGCGTTAAGAAACAAGGAATTTTTATTAAATTACATATATTCTGCGTGAAGGAAATTTATAATATTTATAATATTATAATATTATAATATTATTAATATTTTAATTATATTATATTATATTATATATATTTATAATTTATTTATTATTATTATATATTATATATTAATATTATAATAATATAATATTCTAAATATTGTAAGTATTTATGATATTCTAATATAAGGAATTTATAACATTTATAATATTCAGAGTATCAGAATCTGATTGCTGGACTTTCACGAACGATCAGAATATTTATTTAATCTTTCACCGTAAAGTCATAATTTTAAATCGAGATAGATTGAGGACAATTCTATTCCTAGATATAATTTCTGTTGGCAATTCTGGCAATTATTACTCCAGAATAACGTGGTTAATTCGTCGTTTGAAAAATCGAATAAATCACCTGGCAATTACTTCGATCAAATGCGCGTTACTGCGAAGAAGCTACGTGCCATTAAAGTTTCATCAGAAAATCGTCGACATTTCGTGCGCGCGAGTTTAATATTCGATTTTTCCCGGAACTTCTCGAACGTGGTGGTACTGCTTATTCGATCGGCCCCCGAGTCGCGACATCCAAACGCAGCGCGATCAAAGTTTACTTTTATACCGTGCGCCTGACACCGGAATCCATTAAGAGTTTAACCTGCTTTCCCCCTCAACTTCTATTAACGAAGATAACTATCATTTTCTTTCCTCTTTTCAGTTTTCCTCCCGCCCTTACTTTGCTCCCCGTGTCGAGTCGCGTTATCTTTCGTTGTAAAAAAAAGAAAACGAAAGAAAGAAGAGTCTCTCAAGACGAAACTTTGTCATCGAATAACTCTCAATTACTCGAAACGCTAATTGTACTTTTTACTCTAGCAGAGAGAGAGAGAAAGAGAGAGTTTCGTCAAACCAAATTATCACGTAATTATAATTTAGATTCGCTGAATTCGCTGGCGAACTACTACTCGCTTCTTCCTCTCGCTTTTGGAAGACCCTCTCACGCGAAGAAAGTCAGAGGGAAAGAGCTAAAATGATAACGAAATGGAACGAATGGGGCATGAATTTACGGAAGCGTCTATCCGAGCAGAAACGAGAAGAAGATGAAATCGGATGCATCCATCCGCGTATCCGTTAGGAGTACCATACATACAACATACTCTATGCATACATTGCACGCTGCATACAGATACGTATAATGCATGTGCCCCTACTTGGTCGTCCGCCTCGTCTCTGACAAGTTCGACATCTCTGCCTCTGGTCGATACTTCCTGTTATTGTCGGAGAACATTTTCAAAGCAATTAATATTTACGATCAAACACTGTCTCTCTGGACGAAAGAAAGTATCTGGACACGTAAAAGTGTCAATGTTTAAATGGACATCGTTGCAAATTTGCAACGTCGTTAATTTTGAAACTCTGAGCCTTCTTCTTAAAAATTTTAAAAAGGAAAATTGTTTGACCGTACTTTCATTTTTCATTGTTGCAGTCATACCTGACTCGCAATTCCAAGGCTCGGTAAGTAGTCTGCCCTCGCTATGAGCACATCTGGACTCGACTAGCTACCTGCCTAATCCCTTGCCTGGGAAAACACAATAGACTTCATACACTATACAAGACCACCCACAAAGCAGTTCGGTTTACAACAATCCAGAGCGGAGTAGTCAATAGTTTTCAGGAGCTTACGCGAGCGTATACACTCAACATCTCATCGCGAGCACTCCTACAACTTACCCTTCCACTTGCTATCTTACACACTCCTTACTCGTATAATTCGCGTTCGTCAGATTATCAAACCATCCAATCAGATCTCACTTCTGACGAACGAATTAAAATCCTGCCAAACCTAACTCGAAACAGCTGCCCTTCATTAACGTTGAAAGCAGCAAACCACCGATCTGATCAAATCAGAAATTTTTTTCAATAAATAATTTCCAGAAACATTTGAATTTATAGCATTTTCCAGCAAGAACGGTACCCTTGCTCTCCTATTTTCTACGCGATGTAAGAATATTTGTGAAAAGTGAATTCTGGATTATGAAATCTTATAACAATTTTTCGAAACATTGGCAATTTAGTGTAACATAAATTTGTGGCCATCGGTGTATACGTGTTTGTATGACATCTCTTGCGTATTTTGACTTTCATTTGAATTTTGAAAATTCAATAATTTCCACAGCCTTGTACATCTTCGATTGCAGTTCCCACCCCCTTTCAAAAAGCACGTGCAAAACGTGCTTCAGCACTTTAATTAATCACGTTACGGTTTACAATTCGACTGCCGCGTTCGTATGAATCCTTGTTATCTGCAGACTGCGCCCGTTTCTCCGCTTGTGGCCAAAATCGGTGTCACGAATGACTAATGGGAATAATGGCAAATATTTGTACACCGGATAGTCCGTTATTAATTACAAAAGCATCGAGTCTCGTTTAAATCGTATAATTCTCTTAAATGGAACGTCACGTTAATGTATCGCGCGTGTAACGTTGCAAAAGGATTTTATTATTAACATTTCCCGTGCGCCGTACCCATGAATTTATTAGCACTTTTCGCGTTCGCGGCCGTTCGTTTCGTAATTATGTGCATAACAATCGAAACGATATTAACCGGGCCGTTCGAGTACCGATGTTTTCATTTCGGACGAAATTCATTTATTTTACAAAATCGATCGCAAACGCGCGCCCCTGACGATTAATTTAACAGAGATATCGTTTACGAAATTAAGGTTTTATCGGAGGTACGATGCTTTCTGTACGATGCTTTCTGTAAAGCAGTGTAATTGTTACGATTGGTATTTTCAGTCGATCGCTGTTGAAGATACTTTGGTGGTCCACTTTTTATTCCGGTATAAATCTTTCACGTTTGAACTTTGTCTGGGGACAAATCTACCTTCTATTCGGCAGGATTTTTCTCGTCAGAAGATGAATCATTTATTTAAATGTATATAATTGGAATTAAATAATCTGCCCTATATCAAGCAGGATTTTTCATTCGTGTAATACAAGTTTAATGGATTTAATTAACAAGAGTTCATTCAGTCGAGCTAAAATTGACTAAATTTAGTAGACTAAATGAAAGAAATTCGTAGAAACGAAATTTCATTGTGGTATCTTGATTATTTATTTATTACGGTATTTACATTTCACTTTATTAGGTTAAAGTTGTGTTATAGAAAATGAACTCGTGTACGATCGAATCTACTTTTTCACATCACACTGACAAAACATGGATCGAAAATATATTCAACAAGCTTTAATAAATCAATGTCTGACGAAAGCTGTTTCAATTACTGAATTTAAAACTAGAAAAGTTCAACACTTTTGTCCGATTGAAAAACAGAAAGAAATCGGTTCGATATTTAAAATAAAGGATCGCCTGGATTTCACCATTGGGACCGATCGGTCCGAAGAATTTTGTCAACGTCATTTCGACGGAAAAAGTCGATGAAAATTCCCGGGGCGAGCGAGTCGATCAGCGGCTGCCGAACATCGCGGTCATTTTTCTCGTATCGATCGAACATCGCGTGTCCGCGTCGTTTCTTTGAGCGTGGCTCTTCCTTAACGATAAATCACACGGCTGGCCGTGCTTGTTTCGTGGGAGGCTAGACGAATCGTCAAAGCGGAAAGGGTTCATCCTTTGGCTGGATACACGCTGGATGTACGCACGAACACACACGCGCACACGTACGCCGTGGAAGAAGATTCCATCTAATTCCACGAAATGCCGAGAAATCGAACTGATGTATTATTCTTCTGGCGAAATACGCCCCACCGTCGGCCAAAACCGTCTCGCTGCTACTTTGGCATAGTCTATTTTAGCTCCTCCGTCCTTACACGTCAATTCCTCGTACATTTTTCATGCTGTTTAACGCCCCGCTCGTTCTTCCGAAATTCGGGGTGTCTAAAATTGCCCGTGTCGATGAAACTCTGACCGATAGTCGGGACAGGAGATCGAACATCCTCTTGCACAGTTCTTCCCTTGACATTTTTATTAATTACTCGAGTTTACTTCGTTTGTGATCGATTGACAAATTTCAAAAAAAGATCTCTGCAAGGGGTTGAATCTTCTATCTCGACTGTCGATCAGAGTTTCATTGGATGAAACTACTAAAATTTTATTCTTGTTATCAATTATAGATTTCCGTGTGAAACAAGTGAAACTAAAAAGAAAACGGAAATATTTTCAAATTTGACTTTTATGACTGATTTGGCGAGTATGTCTTAGACTTTTCACTGTACTGTTCATGTACGAATGAGTCTTCAGAAAGAAGAAAAAGAAAAAATAAGAAACAAAGTTATTTCCAAGAAAATCAATTTCGAAAACGTGTCAAACATACGCGTGTACTTGTATTCGTTTGGAAGAACAGTTTCTATGTAATTTTGTTATATAGAAATAAAATTATAATTAAATTAAATTATATATAAAATTATAATTAAATTAATTTTAAATTATAATTTTATATATAATTAAATTAAATTTAAAGTAATTGAGTAAAATTAAATTTTGTAAAATAATTATAATATAATATAAATGATATAATATATTATAATATTATAATATAAATAATATTTTGTAAAATAAAATTTTTCACATTGTCGTAGTTGTGCGATTAATTCGAGTTACGGGTATATATGTGCATACGTTAGTGAACGTGAATCTTATAGTTTTTCATCGAAGAGGGGGTTTATGATAAGACACGACGGTGGACACCGAGTAACTTCTCTTTTGACGAAACGGTATATTCCATTGGTTGCTTTTATGAACCCGATGTTATAACAGTATAGCCGGCAGCGGTTTAATTAAAAATTTTTTGCCACACCAAACGGATGAATGGTTCTCTCGTTCGTAGGATATTTCCCTCTTTCTTTGCCCAACTATCCGAATACTTGATAATTATTCCGATAGAATTCGGGTCGGATATCTCGTCTGGACGTTCCTCACTTTCATCGAAGAAAACGAAATTAATCTGTACACCATTTACACCCTTCTCGCCCTTTGTCGGTGTTAAAGCCACGCTGTTTTCACAACGTTTCAAGCGGATTCCGCTCTGTTTTGACGCCGAGTCAAATATATCGTCGATCGAATAAGCGTTTGAAATTAACATGCAAATAATGTAAATTAACATGTAAATTAAATTAACATGTTAAATGGCAGGTGAAATTAACGCGCAGAAATCTGCCACTCGGTATTCAACATCTCGCGTGTTTTTCAACGGAGTTGACGGATTCGAAATTTAATAATTAATAATGGTAAATTTTTATTTAACAGTAAATGGATTGAAAGTTTCTCTTTTCTCTCTTAAACTTCTGTATGATTTTTTTTTTCTTTTTTTTTTACTGAATTTGGAATATTATAGTAAAACCCTAACTTTAGTTTTCAAAATTGAATAAAATATTTAGTAAAAAAAAGCGAACAGCAAATTTTAAGAAAATTGTTCTGGAAAGAAAATTTAAGTTTTCAAAACTATGGTGAATTTAGTCATGAAATAAATTTTTCAATTTGTTTGAATTTTTATAATTTTCGAGAATAGAAATCTCCTGCCATATATATGTATAACATAATAACATCTCAGACCTGTCAAAAGCCTCTATACTTCAAAATGAAATCAAGTTTATTGTTACATGGTTTTCCTTTTTAATTCGATTCAATTATCGATAATCCTTCATTGTTAGTGGTACAGTCGTGCTCTTCGCTGTTATACAGAACTATAATCTTTTAGGCATCATGTCTGAATATCAACAAGAGTTGCAACAAGAGTTGCAACAAGAGAGCGATACGAGTTGGTATTAATATAAATAAATGCGTATAGAAATTTTGGTCGTGATTTTCGTCGAACAAATCGAGTGTCAGACATTTTCGAGTGTCGATCCTGGTAAATTGTTCATTTACCATCCATGCGAGCTCGAAGGTTCAACCGTTCGGAGATTTCGCGATAATTCAATGGCCCGCGATTTGTCTCGAGTTCAAAGAGCAGAAACGTCGACTCAAGCGGAAAGCAGATAAAAAGTAATGAAGAACAAGGGTTCCTCGCACAGATTGAAAGAAACGATTCTTCATGTTCTACGTTCTCCACCGACAGTTTAAGTTGCGGAGCAAGGAATCGAAACAAACATTGATAATTATATTTAAGCACAAAGCGACTCTTAATGACGAACGATAGATTGACAGAATTAATTTTGTATTTCTTGTGGATTTTTAACTTTCAAAGTACAAAATTCGGAAAAATAATGAATATTTCCAAAATTCGATGATATTTTACACGTGAAACAATTTTCTACCGAGGTTATTTGTTTTATTTTATTAAGCGTGAAAATTAATTTTGTCCCTTTATAATCTTTGTGCCAGGTCAAAATTTCAGTATCACTACTTTGAAATTTCTCTTCTTTCTTTGAAATGATCTCTAGTTGCCAGTAATAATTATTTCACCCTTAAACGAATGACAAAATCTAAAGAAGACATCAGATTAATCTCTACGTATGGATTTACGTGAAAATTTCCTGACTTTGTTATTTTTCTTCTTTTCTTTTTTTTTTTTTGCATAGTCTATCGAAGAAGCGCAAAATTCCTAAAAGAAAACAAGAGGAGGAGAGCATCGTTTAAACTTCGAACATCCTTTAAGCTCGATAAAAGTGATACCGCGAAGGAATCCGAGACTACCACGAATAAAATATAAAGGGAATATCGATTTTTACGCCGTTTGTAATTTAAGACGGGAGCAATTTACAAAATATCACATCTCGGCTTCTCTTTCGTTACAAAGTGTTACAAAGTGTTACACCGTTTCGAAAAACATAGACGAGAAGGTTACATGTAAATAAATACGTTCGATCGATAATTGTTGAAAGCATGTACTACGTACAGTCCAGCTCGAGATTTTAAAGAGCAAAGTCAACGTGTAGAAAGAAATAATCACTTTTTTAAATAAATAAGTATTACCTTCTCTCTACAGTACTGGGACCTTCATTAATTATATTTGAAGATTAAAGTTACAATTATGATATCCATGTTTTTTGGAAAAATGTAGCGTTTAAATTAAAAATTTGAGAATTTTAAGAAGTGAGGATTTTTTCAAATATCTTTTTCATCTTTTTTGAAGGACTGAAATTTTTATTGATTGCATCTAGAGATCGACATTATAGTTATGCATAGAATGTTCTAAATTTTTTATTTATTACATCCAGAGATCGAAGTTACAATTATGTATAGAATGTTCCAAATTTTTGAGCAAGGATGCACAGAGAGTGTATCATGAATCATACAACTTTATTGGATTTTATTTTTTGACTTGGGACAAATCAAGCTTAACACATTTCCATAGAAAATTTACTGTTTTAAATTCAAAATAACCTTGATCATCTTTTTCGCATAAAATACTTGTTAGTTTTTCTTTTATTATTTTATCTTTTATAGTATTTTTTTTATAGCAATTAGATATTTTTATAGCTTAAAAGATTTGTCCAGAGGAGGTAAATAAATAGGAAATATACCAATCATTTATAACGGACAAATTTTATGACTCACCTACTATATTTAGAATGGACAAATTTTATGATTTACCTACCATATTTAGAGTGGACAAATTTTATGACTCACTGTAGAAGATAAATCCAAAAAGTTAGCGAAAGAAATGTACGAAATATTCTCACTGATTTACGAAGTGACATAAAAGTTGTGCCGTATTCGCAAGTTAAATTTCTTTGTACTCTGTTTGAAAGATTGAAAACGACGGCTCGATAATCTGTTGTTAAGAAAGCCGAGGAGGAAATAGACGTTGGATTTTAAAGCGAGATCCAAGTCTACGGAGGTTAATAAAAGTCGTCGTAAAAACTCGTTACGCAGCCGGCACTTCAGGGCAAATGCGGCATAAGTTTATCTCTCTGGAGCATACAGTTTACAAGAAGTTGCAACAATCTGATTTCCTCCGGGCAAATGCTAATTTGCCCCGCTGTTAATTCAAGCATTTTTTGCAACTCCGAGTGATTTTCAATCGACTTCTGCCACGGAATGATCGTAATTGTCGCATCTCTTTTTCGAAGATGCGTTACAGGCATTTATAGTTGTGATCGTAGTGTTGTACAAAGCTAGAGAACATAAGATCGTGACCTGAAATCTAGTCTATTATTAATAAATTATAATCTATTTATAGTTAATAAAATAACAAATAATAATTATTATTAATAAAGGAGTTTGCAAGTTTAACTATTTACTGCTCCGTTGTCAAATTAATCGTGAAAACTTTCAATTGACCCGCGCAGATCGATCAGTCTCGTTGCTCGTAACAACGTTTCAAGTATTCATGCCAATTCGATACATCCAGAAACAATAGACACGACGAACGAATCCACGAGTTAGCACGAAATCACGTGTTATTTTTAATCGCGTTACTTCGAATCAAGTGGCGACGTAAGGTGGTGGAACGTAAGGGACCAAGTGGCCATTTACGCGTTTACACGCTAATTGATTGGCTCGATTTTAGAGCCCTTCGGGCGAGTTAATACAAAACTAGTTATCGCGGTTCCCATAAAAAGCGAGCGAAGGCCCGGCGAGAGAATATTCTCCCCGGCGATGGGCTGTCGGCTCCAAGTAGAAAACGCCGAATTACGTCAGCCATTGAAACTTTATGCGGGCTTCTGCCAACCAGTTTGCTTATTCCGTCCCTCTGACATTTTTCGCAGTATTTTTAATTTTAACTGACGGGCGCTCGATGAATTGTCCGTACTAATTCTCTCGATTCGATTTTGGACGTTCGAACACGTTAGAATCAGGTCGCCGGTACGTGAAACATTTATTCGAATTTCGAATTTCGACGCGGCGAATGTCGCTCCATCGTCGATTAATAACTGCATCAAGATACATTTAATTTAAAATCGTGCCCCTGAAATATTAACATTAATATCCCTTTGGTTATCGACTCTGCGTGACTCTGCTAATATTGTTTTGCAACGCGAAATTTAAAATTCCGTTTGACACCGAAACACGGAAATATTGATTTTACAAGCAGTTGAATAATTTTTCGCCAAGAATTGAAATTATTGCGTGTTTCATTTTCTTTTTCAATCAGTAGTTGTTGGAAATAAATTTTTAATAAGTTTCATTGAATCGTAATTTTAGTTTTCTTCAGTTTAATTTAATCGAATTTCTATTAACTATAATAGAATACGGATTTTGTAAAATTTCGAGCGGTGATTAGTGACTTCACGAATGGGGAATGCACGAAAAAGAAACGAAATATACGCTGAATAGGTTGAATCTCGACCAAGTCAAAGTGGAAACTTACCACGTGACAGAGGAGCTTTACGAGGAAGACGACCGAGGTCCAGTGCCGCGCATGTATACATAATTAATTAGCAGAGCAATTCGAGGGGAAGACCTATGATGTGGCACGGTGTGGTAGGCACATATCAGAGAGTTAAAGGTCCAATTATACCTCGACGTGACAGACACGGCTGCACAGTTGAAGCACAACTCAAAATTATTTCATTATCATTGCCATTTACTGGTAACAATAATTAATTACAAATATTTTGTATTTCATTACTTGAGATGTCTCTTCATTTTCTACGATTAAAAATGCAAACACTCCGTAACTTTGTCCATCGAATTATTTGTCTCTTCAACAACTCGAATCCAAAAGAAAGTCGATCAAAATTCTGTCTCTGTTACTTTGATTTTGTAATCTATGCAATGTATGCGTACAGAATTGTTTGCATGCAAACTGTGATCTCCAGGGCCGTTGTTAAAGAGTAAGGACAATAGGAAGTATATTTTAGACTTTCAACACAACAAATACGTTCAACTGCTGGGAATTTGTTTCTTTGCAAACCGTCAAAAGTTGAGAACTACGTAACATGCAAAATTATAAATCCGGATTATGGACACAGATTTTTAACCATTTCTCCAACTTCATCTGTCCTTTCGTATCAAATCGATGCAAAATCGACACTCTAACGTAATCTACAATGAGAAAACAAATAGCTAATAAAACTCTTTTATTAACAGTAAATTAATAATTAAATTTCTGTTCAACTATATAAAACTCCAAAGCATTCAATTACAAACATATTTTGTGAGAAAACTGTGTCAAATTGGCACCCTTGACGGGAGGGTTAACGTACGTTTCGTTGCGCGAGTGTCGAGGAGACGAATCCTCAATCCGCTCGATACATTGTACGTGTAACATTCCGGCACACGCGCGAAACCGCGATCTCTAATGCAAACGGATCGTCGAACGTACGATCGAGTCGGAAGACGCAGACATTCTAATCTAGGGTAGTTTCTAACGAGCGCGCAGACCGAGCATCGCGCGGCGATATTGATACAACGGCAAACATAATGCGACCTGGAACACCGCCAGATACGGGTCAACGGTTATTGCCGGTAATAACGTCGTAAATCTGAGAGACGGACACACCGAGACCGAGGTTCCTTCGAAACACAGAGGAGAAATTCCGCACGCAGGCTGGAGTTCTATCTCGCAGTCGTTCCGAGTTACGATCTTCTCCCGCGGCCTTGGCTCCCGGGACTCTCGACTCCAGATGCACGCATCGCCAAGTCGCTAATGAACCAATAATTTCACTAATGACGTTTCGATCAGCAACTGTTTGTCGTACACTTGCGCGTCCGATTACGGTTCCAGCATCCCTGGAATCTGCGGCAACTGCTCGCACACGGGCCCCCTATCACCGTTAATCACCGATCCTTCCAGGTTTCGGAGGACTATTGCGAATTCCGACGATCTCTCGCTGTCTTTCCTTCGCTACGATCGCGTAATCCTGGGTCGTAAGAGACGTAAAATGCGAGCTCAATTTCCTTTTGAATTATCAGTTGCAGCACCTGTCTTTGGTAGTGGAATAACAGTTATATTCGTGCTACGTTTTGCTACGTTTCTCCGTGGGTGTGCAGGTTTTCTGTCGAAATGTTGAGCATTTTACTGTTTTTTTTTTTTTTTATCATTTTAAATTATTTTGACCGAAATAGCCAACTTTTGCAGCGTAGTCTTCAATTTTTAAATTTCAACAATTTGATGAACGTAAAATTTGTTCATTAAGGATTGCAATGGAAACGAAAAAAATTCTTTTCCATCTGACGTTAGGAAATGGCAAAAGATTGCTATTAAAATTGAAGATGATGGACATTCTGAAAAACAGATATGTTTCTTAAGAAGATACTTTCTGCTCGTTTAGTATGTTATACCATTTCTCGACATCAAATGAAAATGTTATCATAATAATTTATAATATCCTAATACAAATATACGCATGATCAGCTCATTCCAGAGCCAACCAAATTGTAGGCATAATTTTAGAAAGTTTAGAACAGATTGGATATTATTATATAAAGAATATTGTTTAACATGATAACAATTACAAAAAAATATTATGCACGATCAACATTTTATCGCATACAATATCTTGAGAAATAAAATGATCGGACAGAGTAAGAAAGTGTAGGTGCAATTAATTAAACAGTAAATTCGTCTCTATTGGTGTTTAATTTCTGAACACTGATTCTAAATGCAGATCAACGGATGATGTTTCGAAATGAACGAAATCACGGGGCCGGAAAGAGTTGAAACGCTGCGGGAACAAAGGGTTTTCTCTTTCCGCGGCGTTTATCTTTCAAATGATAAAGCAAATATACACTTTTATATCTTGCACGCCCCAAATTACAAAAGTTGGCAGAGATCCTCGCTTGTTAGTAGCAGATTATACCTTGTTTGAACGAAAAGGATAATAAGAAGTTGGCATTCTTCTATAACTTGGGAATTATGCCACGAGTTCCCTATGCCAAATAGAGTCATTATTTCCCCAGGGCGTTCTCCTTAGTTTTTACGCTCGTTTAATTAAATAATCCCGAATCAAAGAGGACTTGCTCCAAGTCGCATTTCAAGTTTCATTTCTGACAACGTTGGATCAAACAGTTTTCGACGAGTATCGTTAACAGACTGCGGATTTTTATGCGTTTATGAAAAATTGTATAAAAAAATTTATAAAATATTCTGCTCGAGTTTTGTAACACTTGAAATTAATTATCTCTGTATTATATCGCGAAGCACTCTATTTAAAAAAACATGCAGAAACTTATATAATGAAATATCGCGCCAAATCAACTGGTGTTAATGTCACTCTCTTGCAATGGCTTCGAAACGGACAATGTCAAACGTTGAAGAAACGTCAATTAACCAAACCTCGATCGCTCAAACCTGTGCCGCGTCGTCGTTATTCCAATTAATTCTTGAAAATGGAGTGATTTTCGTAGAAAGCGTCCCTTCAAAAAATAATTAACCTCTTCGGGAACACTGACACGTACGCGTGCGTATCGACGTTTTCTCTTCAACTAGAATTATCCTATGCGAGAGAAATTAAAATTTGTCAGAGAGGAGAAACTTAACCAAACGTGATCAAACGAATAAGAAACTAAGTCACTTTCTCTTCCTCTCAAAAAAAATCGTCGACACTTTTTGCGTAGATGATACACACGCCACATGGAATCATCACAATTTCAAATCATATCGGTGACTCTTGCGTACAAGTACAGTGTGTCAAGTACAGTAGAGCTTCGATTGTTCGAAGTTTACCGCATCGTCGATACACTTCTTCAAAAAAAGAAAATAATTAATTATCATCTCGCGTAGATAATACTTTTACTCTACAGACGACGTCTGAAAACTAATTTTAGGCTTAATCCCCGCGGTTGCGGAGGGGATCGGTTCATGCATGTTTAATCATCCGAACAATTCGACTTTCCAAACTACTTCCGGCTCCCGATTAGTCCGAATAATTGACGCCCCGCCGCGTACGTCATTAACATCCATCTATAAACGATCGCTTCATTTAACTTGCGTCAGTGGCGGGCGTGTCCTGGCACTATCCAGAAATCAATTAATCCCGAAGAATACAACGTTACGGCGACGCGCACGTACAGTCGTTTGACGACGTTTTCACGGGGATCTCCGTGGAAAGTTGGACAGGAGCGGCGATGTCCTGTCGGACACGCGATTCGTCGGAGCGAAATTTTTGCACGCGATGCCGCCTGGCGAGAGGGAAGACCCGCCCAAACCCTCGGGATTCTATGAGCAGCACCGCAAACATAATCAGCGGCTGTCACGAAGGAAAGCGGGGAATCAGCTGCGATTAGGTTAACTTGCAGCTCCAGCCGAGACAGATACACGTAACGCGGGCTCGTTTCCTTTTTGCAAACCTTACTGTATGATGTTAGAGGAAGTTGGACAAAAATATTACACGATTGTAGTATTTATACATATCTCGATTTCTTGGAGTTTCGAAAAGTTGGAAAGGTGCTTAAGGAGGAGATTAAGTGTTTCTTCTTAGGGTTTGATAACACGAAAGAATCATAAATGGAACATTGGAACATTTCACAGTGATCGAATAATTTTTTGCAAAATGTGTAAAACAAAAACTTGTAAAAGTCTCTTTCTGTTTCTTGCATTCGAGTCGATATTCTCGATCATTACAAATAATCGTGAATAAAAATAACGTGAAATAAACTATAATATATATTCTCAATGACGATCTGCGATGATCTAGAAGAACAATTTCTGTGAATGGGAAAAAAACCATCGAAGAGAAAGTAAAAACGTTTAAACGCGGGGAAAGGAAAAGAGCAGGAGGAAGACGACGAGCGTCAACGAGAGCGAATTCGAGGCGACAGCGTTGAATATTTGGAGTTAGATCCGATGGGGACGCTTAAAGAGATCATAAAGAGTAGATTAGGGGCTGGAAGGTGTGGGAAGTGGACGCGCGCGTCCCGAGAAACGGTGAAACTGCAGAAAACGAAGCGAAGAGAGAGGGAGAGAGAGAGAGATTGGGTCGGTAGTCTTTGAATTGCTCAAGATTACGTTTTGCAGGTCGTGCAGTTTCTTCGGTTCCGTGGGCTTGATAAATGCTCGAAGAGAAAAAACGAAGCCAGGACCTTTAATTTTTCACCGGCACGGAGAGAGGACGAGATTCCTCCTCTCTGAATAACGCGGTGTACCGGGTCTGAAGTTATGCGCCGCGTCGCGCCGCGTCGGATAGATCGCGAGAAGAAAGAGCTCCGGATAAGAAAAATACTCGCGAGTCTTATAAATTCCGCTAACGACCGAGCATTGATTTTACCGTCGTGTACCGCAATAATGCGAAAGCCGAAGACGATTTCGTTTCTTTCGCAGTAATCTCTTCGCCCTCTCCGCGAAGCAGAAAGATGGATGTTCGGGATTCACTGCTGAACACCGTGATAGAATCGGGTCTTTAACCCTTTCCGTCGCAGTGCTTTCATTGCGGAATCTCGCGCTTTTCTCTAGCATTTTCTCTGCTTTCTTTTTTTAAAGCAGAATGTCACTTAACAAGCGATACGTGAGGGTATGAGGTATGAATTTTATCGTGGATATCCAGTGATTTCGGTAAGAAAAGTGCGTGGCAATGTTACAAATACAACTTGACTTAATAATATAGCAAATTATCATTAACGTTTGTTGCAACATTAAGAATTAAAATTGGATTCATATTTTCACTATAATATAATTAAATAAATTATGGATAATTTAAGAAAGGAGATCCAGGTGGAAAATTATTTTATCTGCTAGATATATATTAGAGTATAGTATATCAAATGACAATAATCCTCGAAAAATCGTCGAATCGTCTTGCTAATTATTATCATTGTTGAACGCGAACAGAGACAAATTGAAGGAAGAATCTCTAATCAAATATCGCGAGTAGAAATAAAATTTTGTTACACGGTGGTTGGCGACTTTCGCGGGAATTTCTGGCGCGCAGGCAAAGAAGTCATTGTCTTTTTATGCAAAGGAAATAGATGTGACCGCGGCCGGTAGAATAGAAAAATTCGAGATAAAGCGGCCAGAAGACCGCAGTGTGCGACCGCGGGAAATAATGGAACGGAGGGTGCTCGCGGACCGATCGAAACGATAATTTACCAGTCTCTATTTTTATCTGTAACGGCAACAGAGTTTACAACAGAACGATGGCGAGACTTGCACTTTTATCACTGCGTTGGAAATTTGCATTTTTTTAAAAAGAAAGATGAAACAGATTCGACGGATAGTTGCTATGATTGAATTAATGATATAATTTTAAATTTTTTTAACCGAGTTTTGACAATCATTTCTTTTACATCAAAGAAAAGTTGAAGAGATTGAGGAATTTTTAAA
This sequence comes from Melipona bicolor, assembly GCA_030673865.1. NCBI lineage: Eukaryota > Metazoa > Arthropoda > Insecta > Hymenoptera > Apidae > Melipona > Melipona bicolor. The sequence continues at coordinate 174,847 of JAHYIQ010000059.1, read as the reverse complement.
ATTACCGACCTAGGATGATTCAGAAAATAATCACCGATCGCTCGACATTCACTCGGCTCGCAAGAAAATGGATCGAGATGAACGAGACTGAGCGAAAGAGCTTCAGTTTCTGACAAAATCGAAATTTAATTCGTCGCTGCTCGAGAACCGATGACAATCTGGCGATTAAACGCTCGTTTGGAGGCAGATTCCCATTGACTTTCGTTCTCGAGGCTAAGACGAGACGAAAAGAATCCGCGCTGCTGCAGCGAAGCTGAAAGGTGAAGCTGCGACGGTACCAGCGCAAGCAAATAACTTTCGCAAAAACAATCAAACAGAGAGAGGGAAGAGGAAGGAAAGCGAGGCGACGGTGACAACGGGAGAAAAGGACGAACGCAACATTTGCCAGGTTGTTAGGGAATTTGCTTTCAGCCAGTCTCGGCCAATGGAGTGTCCACGTCTGCCGGTAAGACGAGTCGAGCTGCTCGGCGAGGTGAAACGAGAGAAAAGCAAGAGGGAGTCGTATTTGGCCGTGCGAGCCTTCAAGATAGCGCCAGAGGAGGGTTTCCAGCGGATCGAGAGAGGAGAGAGCTGGAAACCCATCTCCTGGTAGCCCCGGCCACGGACAATTCGCTTCGTTTAACCGGACTCGGCTATTGGACGATGGCCAAGCGGTATCACACAGATGTTTGCTGCCCTTTTGAACGTCAGTTATGAGTCTTTCAAATTGCATCAAAGCTGTACAATGGCCCCCTCGCTCCGCTCCCCCCTTCCCACGCCCTCGCCACTGTCCCTATCTCTCTCGGCCTTTGTCGATTTTCTACTTCTCGGCTGAGATACGAAGATAAACGTCAGGAAAAGCTTTCCTCTCCACTTCTCGTCGTGCCACTTCTCCTCTCCCTTTCTTTTCCCGCCGTTGCCCGATATCGATACGTTTTTTCCGCCACTTTAGTTACTCGCGGAAGAGGGACGATGGAGAAGGATCAGCTTGATGATTCTGGTCTCCCGTTTACCCGGCGCTATCTCCGCGTAAATTTCGTTCTTTTTTTCTTTCTCTCTCTTTTTTTATGCTCGCGAGAGCGTAATATTGAATTGCATTTACTAACGTCTGTTCACGGTTGTTGCTCTCGTTCGATAATTTCATTAACTATCGTTGAAGTAGATTCACGATATATCGCACGTATATTTACAGTGTAGTCGTTTTCGTTACAATGTGCACTCTACGTACGCTGCTTCTTCTTTTTATAATGGTACAATTTTCAACTTTCTCGCGAATGTACTGTGCATTGATTCAAAATATATCACAGGAAGATCTTTTCAAACTTTTGAGAACAGTGTCAAAATGATTTAATTTCATTTTAGTCAATAGATTGAAAGGAGCAATCTTTCAATTCTTTATCTCTTTGCTATTCCATTATAATTATCCACTAGATTACTCACGATATTTCCATCGTTCTTGCAATAAATATCACATCACTGTCATTAGTAATAAAGAAAAGCAACAAATATTTCTCCGATGCCGTTGTTCCATAATATCAAAACTAAGTATGTGCAATCTACAGTCACAAAAGTCTACATACATCTGTCAAATTTCAGATATCGAAGATAATTGATTAATCAAACTCGACCTTTTCTAAAAAAATATATCTCTAGGTAAATTTTTAGGTTTCTTTCATAATGATAAAAGCGCGTGAATGACACAATTATTTCAAAGCCGTAGATTTTAAGTGAACGGTACAGAGTGTATTATTTATGTTGACGTACAGTGTAATATTTACCGAGCCCCTCGCTCTCTTTGCTCATTTTCGAAATGATTCCTCCTAATGAAACTTTTCACCTCGCGTCTCACTTTCCGCCATAAAAGTAGCATCGCATAATTTAAAAAGGTATTCCCGTAATTATAAATCCTCTTACACACCCTGGCATTAATTTGCATGCGAAATGTTTCAAGTGAAACGTTATTCAACCGGCTGAGTTACACCCAAATAGTTAGCTAAAGTAGCGGACAAAGGATAATCCATTATATCTCGCCTCTAGCGTTCTCTGAAAATAATTCTTACTCGTTATACAGACGGCGCTCGTTTTTCATCGTGCTGTTGCTAGCGGTAGCATAAATGGGCCAGCTTTTCGCGATTCTCTAGCCCCTGTGATGCACCTTGAACAGCAGGAAGTAGTTAGAACGCTGCGTGATGGTATATCGGCGCTTCCTTCGCGGAAGCAATTTTCCAAGCCCCCTTCGATTACTTCGACACGATCAACCAAATTTTCTCTCATCTGCCGCAGGAAATTTCTAGCCAAAGATAATCGTACGGTGGATCAGATATTCAGACCCGCAGACGGTGGTAACTCGGAGAAATTAAAAATTTCCTTTTCCACTCTAACGTTAGAGTTAGAGCGATAGCAGTCTCTATTTCGTTGCAATTTCGCTCGATAAACGTGAAAACTTGTTTGCACCGTCATGGATAATTATTTTTATGGAATTTTCTAACGAGACTCGCACAAGTTCAACAGATGTGAAAAATTAATGGATTTCTGAGTGTAAATGATCGATGATGCTAATAAAAATCCGTTCAATTGTTGCGATGGAACATTTACGAGTATTGTACAGTAAAGTAATTGATATTAATATAAAGCAAAATCATTGGTATTTTTTTTAAATTCTTTGGAATTCTTTATAATATATTGTAAATATTCCATGATATATCGTATCTTTATAGTACAATATATATGGAATATTTTTACAATTGAGGTGAATTTGGGCCATCAGTCATGATTGTGATTAATTCAATTTTATACAATTAAACGTATAATATAATTATATATTACAATTATTAATAATTAAATATGTAACATATTATATAATATAATTCTACAATTATACACTTTTTGCCCACAATTCATAAACATTGCAAAATTTCCAATACATGTACATTGAATGACAGATCTTAATATAAATAGTACAAAAAAGATTAATCACGCAAGCTGCGAAAGTAATTACTTGTCTCAACAATGATCAATGGATCAGTAGCAACAGTAATTGCAGTGATTACAATTACACTCAGTCGCAATCAGTAATCGATTATCAATCAGTCCCAAAGTCTCATACTTGCGAAAAAGAGCGTAAGTTGAATAGTAACGCGCATTAGACAAACGGCGTATTCCTCAATTTCACGTGGATTCGTTGGAAGCGCGATATCCGGCCGTGACGGAACGGAAATCAATCGAGCTTTCTCGCGCGGCGCATATTTCAGTAAAGAAAAAAAAAAAAAAAGAAACCGGGACGACACGGAGGATCGCGAGGAAAAACTGCGACGATTCTATCAACCAAATACCAGCTTAGATCTCGCCGTTTTGCCCTTTTTCCCCCCCGTTGCATCGGGGAGCGGGTGGGCTTTCTCATTTCTTTCTTGTTTTCCCTCGCTCGGCGATGCGCTTGCTAAAAACCCTCCCCTCCCCTCCCCTCCTTCCCGCCTTTCGTCGTTTTGCATTTCTCGTGTCCTCGATTGTCGACTGCGACAACGTACCAAACGCGTTCGATCTTTTCTTTTCTTTTTCCCTCGTCGCTGCCGCTTGCACGCTCCGACACGCGTTCCGATACGTCGATGGATACAGATGGAATTGCATTGAAAAAAATATTGTAGAGGCAAGCGAGAACGCCGCGACTGATCGCGTGTTCCTTCGTGCAATTTTCGACGACGCTTGCAAATGATCTCGTCCTCGTCAGACCGAGCGAAATCATAATTCACGCTCCCGCCGTCTTCCCAGGATACCTCTCGCGGATGTTCAACGCCCGATTCGCAATTCAAAATCGAACCGGGGCCTTTATTTGCTTCTCTCTTTGTAGTCGCGGATACTCTTTTTAATCAAACATTCCGCGTACAGTCAATCGGGGGAAAAAGTCTACTATTTTGAATATTTAAAATTTTTGGTGTTTTACAGTTGCAACGTATTACAGAATATCACATTATGCGTATTATTACATATTCTAGATGAAAGGATAAGTAATAATGAAGAATTAGCGGTATATTAAGCTTTTATAATCTCCTGGAAAGCGGTTCGCGTGGTTTGCAACTGACAAACAGTTTGTTCTCTCCGAAAATGAGAAAGTAAAGATTCTTTTATTTTCGAAAATTGTAACAGTTAAAAAACTTTGTTCGCGACGATCAAAGTTACGTCTGAAAACTTGTTATGTAAAAATTTAAGAAATTCGCATTCATATTTTCCATTTATGTAAATTTATTTATGTATTATGTACTGTTACACTGAATTTAATTGTTTACTTTTACGATGAAATCATAGTACCAGGAGTTAAAGCAACCCCCTCTGATAGGGTCGATATTAATTGAGATCCATAAAGTATTTCCGTCCCCGAAAATTAAAAATTTTACAGATGTATGTTTCTTGGCTGTGTATCTAAGGATACGAGATTTAGGTTAGGTTTAGGTTTGGTTTAGGTTAGGTTAGCGTTTTTCTATTTGATGCAACGTGGACAGCGAAACGAAAGGGTGCAGTTTATCGATCAAGCGGCCCACTCGACGAATAAAATTGGCGAGAAAACGCGAATCAAGGAACCGAAAAGAAACTGTACAAAGACGAATCTAATAGGTTGTGGTTTAAGTTAGGTTAGGTTTAAGTTAAAGTTCAGGTTAGGTTAGGTTAGGTTTAAGTTAAAGTTCAGGTTAGGTTAGGTTAGCGTTTTCTTATGTTTGATGATGCAACGTGGACAGCGAAACGAAAGGGTGCAGCTTATCGATCAAGCGGCTCGCTCGACGAATCAGATTGGCGAGAAAACGCGAGTCAAGGAAGCGAAAAGAAACTGTACAAAGACGAATCTAATAGGTTGTGGTTACTATCCGTTTCATCGGTTTACCCCAAAACGATGTAAAAGTATCGCTCACGCGAGTTTCATTAGCATTTAGAGTGGCGAGGGATTTATTCTCCGGCTGCGACTGCTGGATCGCGACACGGTATGCATAGGATTATCTTCGAGCACCTGGACAATAGTAACCTAATCCATTTACAAAGAAAACGAGCCACTTCTCCTTTTCATCTAGCACCGTTCCTCGGCACTTCATTTCTCTCTTTTACTAAATGCGATGGACTGGTCTTTTATCTTGAATCTTTTGTCTTTGCTTTTATGTAATACCTTGCAACGGTGTAATGAGAAGATACAAGAAAGGAAAAAGAAAGGAAAAAAAATAGAAAAAAATATCGCTGCTCCGTTAGCACCCGATATTTAACTTGTGTTCCTTTGTATGATTTCATTTTTGTGAAATTAATTTCTGTTGATTTTTATTCATCCCTCTATTCCTCTTTCTATGTTATTTTATATATTGAATTGTATAAAATATATAAATAATGGTGCTAACGGAGCAGCGATATTTTTTTTATTTTTATATAATGAATTAGCTGTTTGTTTGGTTATTAATTATCGAGTAATTTAAAATTGGAAGTAAAAGTATTTTCGAAACTGTTAATTGTGTAAAAAATTTTTTAAAATTTTTTTTCACGTTCTATTTTAGGAAAAAAGTAATTATAGAGTTAGATAAACCTGTAGAAGACGTATGAAGATCAATTTTATTTTTTTTAAATAGAATCATGTGATGTGGTATTAACTCGGTATTCTCCATAAATATATGGTAACCTATTTATTACCTATCGCAAAACAAATGACCTAACTAGAATATCATTTCTTACACAATAATATTTCTTTGCGTCTTTCTTTAATTTTCCTACGATATTTACCTATTCAAATATTTGCTAAACCAGTGCACATATTAATTTTTCTTCTTTTCATAGAAAATCCCGATACTAAATCGAACTGTGTGATGTTTCGATATTTTCCAACGTACACACATATACATTAATAATTTCGATCTCAGATAATTTATTCCGTACCTATACGAGAATGCAACAAATATTACATTATCAATTTCCTCTCCTCCAAACCTTTCATAATCATGCAAGCTTCGATACTCGTATAATACCGCTTAACCACGTTAGATAAGAAATTAATTTTTCTTGGAATTTCCTTCGAATATTCACCACCGTTCGAACAAACGTACGAACCAAAGTACGAATGATCGAGAAGCTAGCACATCTGTCCGATTGAGCTCGACTTTACGACGCCGAAAGAAATTCCTGCACGCCGGTATAGCGGCATCAGCTCCTCGCGTTCCCACCAGGTTCATAAAGAGTCTCGGCACGTCAAGTATTTTTTCATTCTTCCGCATTATCTCGGGTTATTCGATCGTTAGGCAGAGGGACCGTGAAATCGTCGAGGTGAAAGTTCGTCCCTCTCGGCGGTGGGGGTAGGTCGAGCAACGCGAGGCTGCTTAAGCGAGCTACTGCAACGACATCCGCATTAGCGCTTCGCGTCGCGTCATTTCGCATCGGGTCGCGTCCGCGTCGGCTCGAGGGTTGCATTGCAAGTTAAGCGTGTAAACGCAGCTGCTTTGTATTTGCGGCCTGGCCTCGTCGGCGAGATAGTCGGCCGATTATATCACAGCTCGCGGAAATCCAGGCATTCTTGGTAAACGCCATCTGTCGCCAGACCCGGCTTCGTGCCCCCTTCTGCCCCCCTCCCCCGTGTTTCATCGCGCGCGAGAAGTAACAGCTTTCCCTCAAAACAGATTGTCGTCGGTAACTGTTCCCTCCGACGTACATTAACGCCACTTAAAGGATCTGCAGTCGTCTACACATGCACGCGCGATTCCGTTCCGTTCGATTGCAACTTCCAAGAAACTAATCACCCTGAGTGTCCGCTGTTTGAGGATGAATTTATTGGTACTTGTGGCGCGTGACAGGTATCTTTTCTATAACTATCTTTTTGATACTGTTGGAAATATACAAAGAGAGTGTATGCAGTGATGGGAAGAATAAGTGAGATAATCGAATGGAGAGAATAGGGAAGATAATTTGAATATATCATTTAAAGAAGCCGTGAAAAGTGATTTAAATTAACTTCCCTTCTACTGTTGGTTAAACAATGGATTACATATCGAAAGGAATATGTGTATTTTTTCTTTTTAGTAAAAACGATTCCATGTAACGTAAAAATGCGAAAATGTGTTTTTTTTAGACTTGTATTTAATTATTTATCTATTTCTTTTTGCGGTTTTTGTACAAGCTCGATGGTTAAGGGATTAAATTTCCTTTATTTTTAATAACTTTTAATGAATTGTATATCTAAAACTAACAAATTTGACTAATAGAAAAGTCAATACTAAACTGAACAAACTACAGAAATTAGTTTTTTTGAAAATTCTCATTTTTCAACCTCAGAACTGACACGAGTAATTTCCAGTGGATGAAATTTATTGCCGTATATCGAACCTTGCAAATTTTTTGAAATAACTCATCATTTGCTTTATTCATCATTAAGTTTGCTAATAACTCATCATTAAGATAATTCGGAAAGCGCTTTTATCATCTTGAAAATATGATGATAACATGGAACAAATAAAAATCTATCTTTTTCTCTCGTTTTAAAAGCTACGACACAGATTAAGATATAGAAACATACATACAATACATTTAATGTATGTAATCATATCTCTGTATATTAAAATTTGATAAGATCCCCAGAATTTAGATAGTTCTAAAGTTAAAATAACTTCACAGATTTTATTCTGAAAATACATTACAAGTTATTTCCACCCAAGTTATTTCGTCTTCTAATTTCGAAACATTTCGAAATCGTAATTATAATCACTCTCCTAATTTTTAGTAAAATACACCTACGTATCGGTTATTGACCATGGAAATCCACAAACAGTCAACGAATATTAAAGAGATAAAAATTTTTTATCTCTTTTTAATTCGATCGAATTTACTGAAAATAATAAGAAAAAAAGAAAATTACTTCTCCATCTGGTTACACGGTACAATCCTTGGTCATTAAATTAGACTCTGAATTTTCAATTTTGTACATGTTTCCAATAAAATTGAGTAATTTAAGCCATGTTTCATTACAAGTTTCATTAACTATTAACGTGGTGCATATATATATATATATTAGCAATTTATATATTACCATATATGATATTTTATTATTTATCACTGTTGAGTGAACGTGCGCTAAAATACTTTAACGACATTTAATTACAAGTTTTATTAACTATTAACGTGGAGTTAATAGCACACTGTACATTAATAATTTATATATTGCCATACATGGCACTTTATTACTGCCGAGTGGATATACACACATGCTAAAATACTAGTTGCACAAGAGGTTATATTCGGATCTTTAAAAATGCAATTATTAACTAATTATTGATTTTATACACAAAAAGAAACATTCAGAAAAAAATGGGTGTGATGAAACAACGTATGACGGCAAAGATATGGTAGAAAAAAAAAACAAAAGATGGAAATTATTGATTTTATACACAAAAAGAAACATTCAGAAAAAAATGGATGTGATGAAACAACGTATGATGGCAAAAATGTGGTAAAAAAAACAAAAGATTATTACGCAAAAAGAAACATTCAGAAAAAAATGGGTGTGATGAAACAACGTATGATGGCAAAGATGTGGTAAAAAAAACAAAAGATGGAAATTACTAACTAATTATTGATTTTATACACAAAAAGAAACATTCAGAAAAAAATGGATGTGATGAAACAACGTATGATGGCAAAAATGTGGTAAAAAAAACAAAAGATGGAAATTATTGATTTTATACGCAAAAAGAAACATTCAGAAAAAAATGGGTGTGATGAAACAACGTATGACGGCAAAGATGTGGTAAAAAAACAAAAGAGGGAAAATATTACTTAAGGTGTAAATGTATCGTGTGTACAATGCGTCAAATAATTATCAAATTGTGATTAGAATCTTCTGAATTGCGCTAAAAATTCGCAAGATGAAAATTATGCAACATGACATGTATTGTCGGAACAATATAGTATAGTTGAAAATGGACACGATTTCCGTTTAGAAGCATCGAGACGCGATAGGTACTCGCCGTCTCGAGTGAAAAATGCTCGAAACTGACGGACGGAAATTGGTGGTTAAACTGCAGGGGTCGTTAGGAGGGAGGAAGGGCCGGGAAACAGGCGAAACTTCCTATTTGTCTGGATACGCCGGGCGGCCAGGAACTATGTTAAACTTATTACGATGCAACGTAGCCGGCAAGTACGTAGACATCGGGGCCATTCACGTGTTGCGCAATATACTAAATTGTTTGGGAACTTGTGTAACGTAACATTTGCATAACAACGTTAAGCTTATTAAGCCGCGTCAGTATCATCGGGTCCATCGAAATCGAACACTTAACGAGCCAGCAACTTCGTCCCGATTGTTCTGCCCGTTCGTCTCTGACCCCGACCGGTCGAGCAATACTTCCGGTTTACAAGAGTATTTGCGCGATCGCAATTTACCGCCGAGGGGAGCCGATCGATCCGCCCTATCTCGATGGAACGGTTTAGCCGGACGAACGGCTTAGCATAAACAATAACGATATTCGCTGGTTGCCCAATCTGTTTGCCGATATTTACGACTTTCTGCGAGTTTCGAGGCTCTGTCGGAACCTCCCTCCGAGCATTGTCCCACCGTGATCGAGCGAAACGTGGCAACTCGCGGCAGCGGTTACAGAGAGACGATATCGAGGGACGATTGTTCGGTGGCAATGGGTAAAAATATTGAATCGGCAACGGATTCCCACGGAAAATCTCGCTTTTCAATAACAAGAGTCGTTTTTAACTTGCAACGTAACGGTGGGTGCATTCTTTTCGTTTACATGTTCGCAGATTACTCAACCTTTTGCGGTGAACCGTGTCTGGGGATTGCGTAGAAATTTTGTTTTAATAAATGGAATTATTTCGACTGTTAAACGTGCAAAATGATTGAAAGTGAAAAGTAGTTTGATAACGTTTGTTAAGGAACTCCCTAGGTAGGACCTTGCATTGAACCTTCCATTTAATTTACTCTTTCAAAGTGATGGAAAGTTATTACATCTGTGTTTGAGAGCCAGGATTCGATACGTTGAAATTTATTTAAATGTTTGGACTCGAAATAAAGAAATTTGTTTCATTTATTAAATATTGTACAAAGTACTCTTGAATATTATGTGATGTCCGTAAATAAATTCTTCCGCAATAAAAAAGACAGTCATTTGTAAATAAGAATCCGACGTTAATGAATCTTTATGCTCCGCGTACCAAGACAGCTACGAAGAGGTGCACGTGGAATACTAAACACGCTAATCCACTCTCTCCGTCAAAGTCGAGTCTCGAAATTACTTCCTTAAAATCAGTTCCGCCCGTAGAAACTAGAAAATGGCGGTAATAACAGAGCCGTTTCCAGCATCAAACTTTTCATTCTGAACCGTATAAAAGCGGCCGAGCACGAATGAGCGTACAATGCATCCACTTCTCTAAATCGGTCCGATAAATCCTTCGGCGCAAATAAAAGCAAATATCTTCCCGTTTGTGCCCCCCTGCGCTGACACAAAATTCGACGGTTCGTAGAATTTTTCCAAATTTTTTTTTAAGCTAAATTTATCGGGCCCTATAAATTCCAGCTATGAAATCGACGGTGGTGGGGACGCTGGACATACACTCCGCGGAGACGGGAGAATTTTTCCGTAGAGGTCGGCGGCGGCACTTCAACTTCGAAACGGCTGGGGAAATTTTATGACCGGCTAATACGAACGACGAAAGTTCTCGTCCCGTATAGTCGAGTCACGGACGCTGGATGGCGTATCCCTTTCTTAGATAAGAGCGTTAACAGGCTGCCGAGTTGTGATCCCCGATCTTGGCGAGTTGCAGGCTCGTCGCCTAAGCCAACAGTAGTTAGTCTCACGAAGACTGTCTGCTAATTCCTCGTCAGCGGCCGGCACGGCCGCGAAACTTTCCTTCTGCCATTCTGCGCCGGGCGCTAATGCTCTTAATTGTTGTCGCACGCTGTTCGCAAACTACCTTAACCGAACGCCCTGCCGAATTCTTTGAGAAATTACCGAAATGGGATTGTTCGCGGTCTCGCGGTTTTCCATCCGAGCGTAATTGCGCGCATCGACGAGTTCGATTTGCGTAACAAAGATCGCGAGAAACAGGAATTGACGGAGACTACTTTGACTCGTAAATGCTTAAAGGTCTGAATTGACAGATGTTTTATTCTGATTTTCATTTCTCGACTGAGCTTTCAAAATTGTTTTATTATAGAGTAGCAGAGGCGAGATTAAGCAAACAGTGTCGTGTCAGAACGAAATGAATATATTCTGGTAAACGTGGATTATCTTCCATGGAAGGCAGAGAAGGAGAAACTTGCGATTAATAGGATACGATAAAAGAACCAAGAACGCAGAGTGTTATTATATCTGTATTACTTTATGCTAGAATATCAACAGTTGTCAGAGTGGAGAAACAAAGAAGGCAGTTTAAAATTTGAAACAAGACTTAAGAGAGCATAATGTATATTTTGATTTATACATTTTTTTACAAGCTTCATTGTTAGCTATTTTATTTTCACTACGAAATAATATCGAGTGCGTAATACTTTGTGTTGTTAATTTAAAAATTAAACTTTGTTGGGAGTTCAATATCATGCCATTTTATCACACTGTCGTATTCAATACAATAAACTTATGAAAGGAATAAAATACAACTTTTACAAAGCGAAAAATAATTTAAGTAAGTGTAAAGACGGGTTGTGCAATTGTGGTCAGATAATTAACTTTTCCAATATTCTCGTTTGGTGTAAAATGTTAATTCGTACGTCGTCTCGAATGGTTGTCGTGATTATCATAAACGTAGGTTGAAACGACGTGCAGAGTGTTTCGCGTAAATTAAGCGATCTGCAAAAGTTGTTAATAACGCAAAAGGAAAAAGTTAACTTCCACGGGTGGAGTTTGCAGCGGAATATATGTTCGTCCGCTGAGAGAGCTGCGCTCTCTGAAAATGTATGCGAACAAGAACTCGAGGAAGGAAACTATGAAATATCCTTTATGGTTAAACGAGGTCATCGCAAAGTAATGAGCACCGTTTTAAGGAATTATTAAAGAGATAGCCTACTTTTCGTACACGCGCAACGGAACGCACGACTGATGAGAATTATTATGACGTCCGACTACCAAAAAACTATGCTGTTGTAAATATTCGAGCATCCTCGATCTTGCTAATAAAAATATACTTTCACGCGTCCGATATAAAGAATTTAGACGACGTTTAAACGCCGTTTCCCGCGTTTCAAAATTTCATTTGAAGACGTTATAAAGGATTGCCCTGAACACCATTCCATGGTAGAAAACACAGTAGATGTAATAAAAAAATTGCAAGATTTTTCAAGATTCAAGATTTCAAGATTCGTTTCACGACGAATTTACAGTAACTGGCACCGTTAAAAAATTGATACTATAGAATCCTTAAATTTTATTACCTCCTAGTTTTTATTCATCTTCATATTTTTCAATATATTTAATGTTCAATCGTGCTTGGAACTTTTTAGTATCGGCATGGTAAAGCAAGTAGATGCGCTATCAAAATTTTGGTATTCAAGGAAAAGGTTCGTTTTTGTTCATGCATAATCCTGGAATGTCCAGTTCTGAGTTTTGTATGGATAAAAATCTCGTACCATTTCACGGTATTTCGTATTGTTATTTTGAGTGGATCTTTGGCTTCTTCGCTTTTAAATATATCTCGATATGATTATGCGTTATTCTCTCCATTTGAGATTCGTGTACGTGCAAATCTTTGTATCAGCTTTGACAAAACGTTGCCGATCGGACCATTTAAAATCGCTAATTTTATTCTCCTGTATTTAAAAAAAAAAAATGTGTCTTTAATGTCTTTTTTTAATACTTTTGAAGATTTATATCTAGTCAGAAAACTATTGTCAGCGGTGTATACGATTTTAGTTTGGAGAGTAGTTGCGCGCACACAGTCGTGAGTTCCAACATTTCATCTTTATTCAACCTTCTATTGTAGTTAAGTAAGTTTCATTGTTCACAGTGCTTGAGGATTAAATCGCACGTGAGCACATACGTACGCACACGTGTAAATATATACGTGCATTGATCGATACACATACCTGGACAGCGTTTTGCGTTTATGGACTGCGGATTTTCATGCATTCGGAAAAATGCGGTAATGCGAAAGCACGTAATGTGAAACAGTGTACGTGTAAAATATCCAAAGCACAGTGCTGCTGGATAAAATAATTTTCTACTAAAGTTCGATGTTTTAAATCATAGTATGATATGAATTTGCACAAAAATCAGGTCTATTTGGAATCGACGCGTTCGATGGTAAATAAGTATCGAGGCCAACCGAATGTTCTTCGGACGCGACGATGATCGATAGCCGTAAAAAAAAGAAAAAACTGCGTTTTCACGTGCCACGATCTTTGAGAAATGTCTGTTGACACGATTCGGTGGAGGAATTTTAAACCAACCATAAAACTTACCGCAAGTTATCCACAAAAAGCAGAAAGTCGTCCGATCGATAATTCAAATATCACCGCGCAACCGGAATTCGTTTTTCCTTTACTTTGCGCATGCATCCTGCATTGTTCGGGTCAACATTCAATCGAATCGCCAAATCCTTCGAACCACCTATGTACACGTATACCTATTCGCACATTTGTACGAGTTACGTCGAATATGACACGTTCGCGCGGAACAAAGAAAAAGGACGGTATTCAAAGCCGCCTTTCTGACAAAGATATTTTCGACGTAGCTATCGATTCTTCGCGATAGACAACGAAATTGCAATATAAACGCGAGGCTATTTAATTTGAACGATCGCGCTGTTGTCAAGGGTCGTGCATCGTTCGTTCCAACTTCTAACGAAAATTTAACGCTCGATATCGATCTCCTTCCGCCAAAGCACAAAGGGTCCGCCCGAAAAAGGGATGTTTGTTAATTAAAATATATCGTTAACAAAAGCGGCGCGCAAATAAATTCAAAGCGTAGAAAAAAGCCCGGTGTATCGTTGACATAAATTAACTTTGATAAACTCGTTACGTTACCCAGGGCTCCAATTATTCCGTCGTACGGCGAAATTGTTGCGAAACCTTTCAACTCGACCCGCTGAAAGGAAAGTTTCTCCCGTAACCTTTCGGCCGGTGATTCGCCCGTTCGTGAATTTCATTTCTAACGAAAAGAGGGGCCGATTCGATATTCCGCAAATATCGATTCGAGTCGCGTTTAATTTTCTTCGAATTAGTAAAACGTGTATCGATCGGGACAAATAGAGTACGTTGATAAACAGCCCGACCGGCCCGAACTGTACCGCAGAACCGGGGGCACGAAGCGTTCGTCAATGAAAATTTAAATTGAAGAATTTCAACCGGAATAAATGTATAAAAGTAAGGGCAAACGGAAGACTCGGGGAATGTGGATATTAAAGGAAAATTTTAATGGCCTGAAATATATAGCGGATATAATACCATGGTTGGAGCAACCTTACCCTATATTATCTGGCTGCTTTCGCTCGAAATTCAATTTTTCGTTCGGAGCCGCGGGAAAGAACGCGCATAAATCCGACAGATATGAAAGTCTATGTTCCGATCGAAGCGATATCAGAAGCGTGTTATCAGTGGTATTATGCGCGGTGGATGTGCGGTGGAAACGCGGCGAAAATGCGGTGAACGATAACAATGGGTAACAAGCTGACAATCGTCTTGCGAGCCTCAATAATCGCCCTAATCGTGCTAATACAGATTAAATTCCGAAACAATGTGCTTATCCTAGAACACGGAGTAGTTGGTTTCCGGTAACTTCAGATTACTAACGTTGGAGCAAGCGGTCGTTCAGTTTTTCCTTATCAAACTATGAAATCAAAAATATATTTTTCTAATCTCTCTCTCGTTAATTTGACACATTTTTCTTATATAATGTTATATAAAAGTACAAATTTAACTATTTATGTTTTTGCTATACATTTGTCAGACGACGCGACGGGTTAATGATCTACGGTTAAAGAGATAGACTACTCTGAATCGGCAAAGTTTGCAAACTTCTTCCATAGGTAACTATTAAACAAAGAGTTGCAATTTTTCGAGATACACAAATACGACTTTCAATGTTACGATTTAATTTTTTTTTTAAATTGGAAACGCCAAAAAATTCGAGTTATTTCGAACATTGATCACATTTGTATACCTCAAATATATCATCAGTAAAAAACATTCGCAAAACTGTTTTTTGGACAGTTCCTCGACAATGTCTGCAGCATTTTCACGCTTTATATTTTCATGGGCGTATTTTGAAATATAGAATTTCAGCAGAGATTCGCTTTCCTACTTTGGACATTTTATACAGTTTTATATACCGTGCGCATCCCGTGGACTTTTCCACCTTTAAATCTTGCATAAATGGACGAAAATCCGCAGTCTAACGATGCCTATTAACGGTAAAAACGTTTCAGATTTCAGCTGGCAGTTTCGTATGACAAGCATATATAGAAATGCAACTCGTTTATAACTCGCAACGTTAATCCGTATTTTTGAGATGTCGTCCCGCGCTTCATAATTAATACGTTGTACAAACATCTTCCAAAAGTCGCCTCGTTCGAGATAAAAATCTTCCTCCCTTCTTCCTTTGCGTCGTCTTGTTTCAAACTGAGAGAAATCTCGACGAATGATCAATTAAAAGCGAACGATATAACGATCGCGACAGTAAAAAGGCTCTGGATATTGCCACGTTGGCAGAAAGTATATCGCGATCGAGATATTGCTGGTCGATGGAATCACGTTGCTGCCGATATATGCGTGATCGCAAGGAATCGCGCTATCGAATTTAACAGGCGACGGACACGACGACGTCGGTCATAATGGCCGAGGCGTCTATCATTGCAATAATAATAGAAGCGATATCGACTGGGGCTGGCGTTAGCATCGCTGGCAATGGTGGTAGGAGCGCGCGAAACATTGTAGAGCGGCGTGGAGCAACGTGGTGCGGAATAGAGCGGAGTAGAGCAGAGTGAAGCAGAGTGGAGCGAGCGAAACGCGGAGGCGGAGGCGGAGGTGGTAAGAGTCGCCGCCGCCGCCGGTGGTTGGGGGCTGATATCTGGCTAAGCGCGGGCGCAGTTGGATCGCGGTCTTCAGCACGGCAGCACTTCGCTCACCGATCTCTTTACGCAACTATCTCGGTCGTTCTCTTTCTCTCTCTATCTCTCTCTCTCTTTCTCCACATTTTTTTTTTCTTTACTCTTTTTCTCTTTGAACACCGCTTACTCACTTCCACCTGCTCCTTTTGGTCGTCTACTTATCTATCTATCCATCTTACCAACTCCTTTCTCCTTCCTCCCAAACTTTGGCTGACTCACACCCCTCCCATCCTTTCTCCCTTCCAACAGTGTCTGTCTCGCTCTCTCTCTCTCCCTCCCTCCGACACTCGCGCTCTATATTTGGCTCAGTCTCTCTCTGTCTCTCTGTTGCTCCGGCGTGTGGCGCGGCGATTCCGTTTCAGTCGTTGTGCCGGCGCTGTTCGCGGTATCGGCCATGCGTATACACACGCGACGAAACGTGCATCACGGGGGACGGAGTGTGCGTGCCGAATGACGAATGAGTGGCACTTAAGGAAAACGGAAGCACCACCGGTGATCGTCGACTGCGCGAGTCGCCGCGAGTTCGATGCTCCGTTAGTACGTCGTCGCGCACGATGCGTCGGTTGGTCACGTGGAAATTCGACTCGATTCCGACATCCTGCTCGTTGTGAACGAGATCCGACTAATTCGTCGTCGAACGAGCCCGACGAAACGGGCGTTTCGCGATCGGGGCAAGTTCTTTCGGACCTCGTCGACAAGATCCGACCGAAAAGGTTAGGTTTGCACGGATATGGAAACCATGATTACGCTCCGTGATTACGTAAGCTAATTTTTTCTAATGCACGTAACCTAGCAAATCCGTGGTTTATTAACGGGCAGTGCAGTGATTGATCAAACATTTTTTCATAAATAAAACTGAACAGATTTGTAAAAGAGAGAAAAAAAACTGCAGCGTAACCTATCGCTTAAACTGTTTTGTCAACAAAGTGACAGTGTTCGTTTCAATTGATCTGATATGAACGAAGGGAAACTTTTGCGTAGTCGGTTTGAAAATCTCAACGACACCGTCGATATCGCGACTATTTCGTGGCAAATTATTATTCTAGTGGCATTTATCCACTCTCGTACTTGCGGCTGGTTTTTAACCGATCTGTTCCACTGCGTGGCTAAAGGACACGCGTTGTAGCGATAAACACTACTGTGCAAGTATGTTCGTGGAGTGTTTCGTCGAGTAAACAACAGTAATGATAACTAAAGATTCGAGGTGACGCGAAACGAAGGTCATTCGGCGAGGTGCGAGAATGAATGTTTTCACGTCGAGACGATTCGGAAGAGATCAGATGGTGTGCAACGGAGAAGAAAAGGTCACGTGATCTCGACGCGGTCCAATAGACGCGTTTCATTGGTAGCTGCGAGTCAACTGTTGACGCGGATCGCTTTGACAACTACGGGGTATGTTTTTCTCATTGAAACGCGTTGAGCGCGGTACATACGTATATTATAAAACAGTTTGGTCAGTTTCTCTTTCCTTTGTCGTAACTCGTTGTATCAGACAGTGACACGCGTTGCAATTTCCATCTGCGTGTGTACAATTTTATTTTATTTCGAAATTATACTTGACTAGAGTAGTCACTCGCCGGATAATTAAAGCGCCATCTTGATTAGCTGGGAAAATTTCAGACGGCGTTCTTTTGTGAAATTTCTAGTTTAATGAAAGTGCAGTTACGATTGATGAAAAAAAGGCGATTGGTACGTATTGATTCGATTACTTAACTTTTCAAACAGGCTCGTAGCGAGTATCTTTTCAAATGTGGCATATAAGCGCGCAATTGAACAATGATGAAAAATTGCAACTGCTATAACCTCGTTAAAAAATCCGCTTGCTTTTATTTTAACTTTGACGTTTCGAGATTTCTTTAAAAAAGATTTTATATCATGTAACGGGTGGAAAAGTAAGGATACTTTTCTCTCGAGAATTGTATAAAACGTTGGAAAAGTATCCATTATAATTTATCATATATCATCAATTACAATATTTTGAATTGACAATAATTTTTCATTATTCGCCATATTGGTTAAGACATACGTCATATTTATAAATATATACATTTTCTTTCTCAAAGATATTAATTATATTAATTGCTACGTTATGTTACAATTATATATAAATATGTTATTATCACCACGATACAAACCGTTTTCCGTAAGAAATACTTAATATAGGAAACATTTCCGTTTTTTTATTTTTATCGGGCAATGAAGCAGCTTTGAGGTCGTCGTAAAAATTTCATTTTCTAAAATGGACGTCCTAAAATTTTCTAACGCGACTATAACTTCGAAATTTCGCCCCTGTGGGCCGCTCTGCTTTTGATTTACTGCGTTCTTCGCGTTTACGATGTACAAAAAAGAAAATGGCGGTCTACACGGCGGAGCGTGAATAAAATTCTACCGATAGTAGAAAGGAAAATATATAGCTCTCTTCGAGTCTAGATTCGCGATTCGAATAAAATCAGTTTTTGTTTCGACGCCGATTTATTTCGACTGTTTGCTCGTCGAGCAATGCGAAGCGGGCGCATTCATCGATCAAAATAGAAAGGAGACGCGTGCAACGATAGCTATTGACGTCCGCGTAGCAAGAGGAGGCCGATCGAATCAACAGGCCGTAGTAAATTCGAAGCGGTAGCTGTTTATTCGATGTTGATGAACAAATTCGATTTCAAGTTCCGGCCGTAGAAGGACGGCCGGAAATTTTGAGCGAAATTTACACAATACCACGGTCGGGGTGCAAAATTAATACGTCAAGCCTCGTATAACACGCGCACGCGATTAGTCCTGCCAATTATGCGATCAGGTGATCTCGACAGACGTCTCGAAGTTGTAGCGACGTCAGAGTCGGTTACGCCGCGTAGAATTTCGATTTCGATCGAATAATCAGTCGGGAGAAGACAAATTGTCTACGTTTTCTGTCATTCGACATTTGTTTGTTACGCGTTTACCAATTCTGTTATTGGAAGAGATAAATTTTTCTATGACAAAAGCGAAAAACAGATGAAAAGAGCATGAAGCGAATCTTTAAAAATTTAATCATCGTGAAAGATGAGTATTTAATGACTCGAATTTTCTCAATTTTCATTAATACCTATGTCTCATAATTTTATATTAGTTTGCAAGGTACCGAATTTATTGCAATTTTCGAGACTTTCAAGATATATAATAATTTGGATATATAACAATAAGATAACTCACGTACAAAACTCACGTTGCGTTATTTTGAAACAGGACCAAGTAGGTATGTTGTTCAACAAATCGTTCGAAAATCGGCGACACCGATTCCGCTTGATCTCGATTCGAGCTTGATCGAGTAATTGATCGGATTATTAGGAACAAAGAGAAAGCAGGCTCTTTTCTGTCCATCAGAAATTCGGTCGGCTACGCGTTTACCAATTTTCCCACATCGGAAGAGATAAATTTTCGACGACAAGCGGAAAAGTGGCGAAAAGAGCGTTTCGGTTAAATGCGTGTCGCTATAATACGTGGAAACGAGGCTAAACAGTTTTCGCGTACGTTTAAAGCGACCGCTCTTTTAAGCGATTATCCGGTCGACACGGCGGAGTTTTATATATATATATATATGTATTCAATTCAGAGTTCAATTTACGCGTGAATCAGGTCGGTCTCGCAGACACGTCAACGGTTATCAGCCTGTTCACACAACGAGCTGATTATTGCCACGTAATAACCAGCCGATAATAAATCCGCGAATAGATAATCGGAATTGTAAACATTGTGAAATTGTTTGTCGCGCCGCTTTACGCATCGGCAGTCCTTCCATCTCCTCTGGCCAGGCTGCAAATTGTATAACAAATATTATTATTGTACATATTGCTGTAATCTACACGGTTCGCAAATACCCATTATTACATCCGATTGCGGAGCATTTATTTTCGATTAATACTGGATAAATTTAATAGACTGACGAACGCGCGTAACGCTATCTAGGATTCGCAAGTGAACAAATTGGTAATTAATCAGTCACGTTAAAGAGGTTGTTCGTGTAAATTAAAATCGGTAAGAAGTAGGAGAGATATGAAAATGGCGAATCTTTAGCCTTCAGTCGGTTTATATCTTTCTTGAGAGTATTATTCTCAAATAATAAATAATATAGAAGGTATTATGAATAACGTTTGGAAAATATTAATTAAATCAAATTATGTTTGATACGCTTTAATCACTGTAAAACGTACGTTATAATTACTTTACAATTATTTTAATTTGAACATTGTTGATGAGTCCAACTTCTTCAATGGCAGATTATATATTCTCTCCGAAAATAGCTTTCTGTAAACTGAAACAGAATTGCAAAGAAAGCTCGGAATAGGTCGATCTTTGTTGGCGTTCGTCTTTTGGAATCGGTTATTTTATACGCAACGACCCAATGCCCTAATAAAACAGGTCCAAGTAAAAGTAGAGGATGCGAGTGATTCTGCTTGGTCAAGAGAAACGGGGAAGGATCGTATCCATGGCGGATGAGAAGGATAATAAAAGCGCGGAGTTTCGCGGACAGCAACGATCCCGAGCTGCGAGTGAATTTCTGTTTATTGTTGGCAGGGAAGATATATCGCTGCGCTCGAGCTGGCACGACTTTGAGGCTGGTATCGCGAAATGTGCCGGAAACGATGGACCGTGAAGGCGCTACGAGTGGATTTACGGTACGGTGGCAATGGGAGCGCTTGGTGCGCGCCTGCTCTGGCCAAGATGATCTGCATTTTCTTCTTCTCGATGCTGTTGCACGGTAAGTCGATGCACAATTTATATATATATATATATATATACCCTGAAACGCTTAGACGCGCCGCGATAAGACGGCGTTTCCCTTCTCGTCCATTGAGCTCGCGATCAAACAGAAGCTGTCCTTGTAAAAGAAGGCAACTCGGCTTCGTAAATGCCCTTTAAAAAATCTCGGAAAAAATCATTTCTTTCCTTTTTTTCTTTTATCGTCAATTTAGTTAGTTCGATAGAGAAGACAGAAAGAGTACTTGGAAGAGTAAATTAATGGTTAAAAACGCTGCGAAAGAAAAAGAAAGGGATGGAAGTAAAAAGAGCAACCAAGTAAGAAAATTACAATAGAATAAAAAGTAATGGTAATAAGTAGATCGATAAAGACAGAAAAAATAAAATAGGAAAGGAAGAGTAGGTTGTTCAAAGTGGAGTGAATGAAAGGAAGAAAGTGCGTTAAATAAAGTAAGACATGTATAACAATAATCAATAATATTAGAGATCTCCGATTTGAAATTCACAATTTTGAAATTCACGAATATACGTGTAATTTAATTTAACGAGAATAAATCCTATTACACTGTTTGCCAATAGCTAAAATTAATGAACGAATCCGTGGGTATACATTCTAGTTTGGAATTTTGGAGCATGTTAGAATTTCAAAAGCAATAATGATTTTCTTAATTATTCTATAATATTTTACTATTTTAAAGTATTGAAATTGCAGTTGCTTATATCTAGAATCAAACATTATAGTTAAAATATTTTTATTTCTGGTTTTGCTTAAATAGTAAAGGCTGCTTCAAATTTCCATGTACACGCATAGTTTTACTTGTATTAGAACCACAGATTTCCAACCCATTAATATCTGTTAAACGGATTTCGTTCAAATTCCGAATAATACGATTAGAATCGCAGAATTTTCTGTTTAAAAAATAAACCGAAACAAACATTCGATCACGCGATTTCGTATGAATTGAATCCGTACAACACGTCCAAGTTGACTCGAGATAAAAGACAGTTTGCGCACAATGGAAGTCCTCAAGTGGTTAAGCTATTCTTCGAATCTCCACGGGCAGCGTGCTCGCCGGCGCAAATCCTTTTATTCGGAATTCAATCGATTCGCGCGTGGAACTCGGCGCGTGTTAAAAAATCGACTAATTGCAAATAGACGAGGAAATTAACCCGTCGTCGTTAATTCATTGCCCAGCCCCGGAAAAATAAAATAGCTCGTAGCGATGTACCTTGCTATTATTTGCTCGTTCCGCCGTTTAATTACTTTTTGTCATTGATTCTTTGTAGTGCGTGGGTCTGTCCATTCGATTTGTCGAGTGCGTGGGCGCGCGCTCGTGTGATTTATCGAGAGTAAAATGCTCGCGTTCGTCTCGCGTTAATTAGAATTTCCCTGTTTGGTCGACTACGCGCGACTGCTCGCTACCTATTCTCACCGCGGCGTGTCTTTGCGGTCTCGTTAATTCTTGTTCGTGTAGTTCGTATATCGCGTTTTCTCTACGATTTAATCGAAAGATTGCAACTGTTTCATCCGAATGTTTTAACAAAAGTTGCTTGCTGCGATCTTGGCATATTCGGGAAAGTTTCAATGTCAGTTTAACTTTTTTCAAGTGGAACGTTATTTCAAACAATGCTCGCAAATCAGGTAGTCCGTAGATTCAATAGCAATAGCTTCAAAAGAGGATTACGTGCACCGGTGCGAGCACTTTTGCCACTCGAGAAGGGAGCGCGGTAATTTCAAAAGTCACGTTGCCTGGCCAGCCAGCCAGCCAGCGGCAAACGTAATTAAAAAATCCAGGCGCAGTTCTTTTTTGAGGTGGCCAAGTTGGTCGCATGCACGAAACATTTTGTTCTCGCGCCAGTGGCTCGCGTGTCATAAAATTTTTTTCGTTAAAGTTGGTAAATCTGGAAACGCGCGCAACGAGAGGGAAAGAGGCAGCGGCGGCGGCGGCGAGCCGGGGAGAAATCAAAAAGTGGAAACTAACGTTAACTCGCGCGGGCGTGGCTCGTCCGTGGCTCGTCCATGGACAGATAAAAACGTATCGCGGAAAACAATGATCCCTGCCGAATTTGCAAATGTTGTTGCGGCCAGCTAACAACGTGGCCGTTTTAAAAAGCACCTGTGTACCCTCGCGGCTACACGTGTACCACTGTTCGCGCGACAGCGAGAGCTCGCCGAACCGAATATTCCGCTCGTCCGACTTTTTACAATGCTCTCCTCTCGATCCTCCCTGTCCACCGTTTTATTAATTCCCGCTTAATATCTTCCGTTTAATAAATACCGCGCGAATGCAGCCCGATCTTTGGACTGGAAAATTTTTACCGCGCGTGCGAACGACTGCGTATAGATTGTTAACAGAGTATCTAAATGTTTCGTTCCAACAGCGTCGATGATGTTAAATTATTGCACGTTTATTGCTAGATTTTTGTATCAGATGAATTTCATTAAACACATGGACTCGTCTCTGTAAACTGAATATTTTAAACAATTAATACCGATATCCTGTTTGGATAACAATTAGCCTTAGAATTCTCAAACTGTCGAAAATCTCCAGATTACCAAATTATCTGATAGCACTGTGCTATACCGTTTTATGTAGGAAATCTAATCTCACAAACCACAAATGTGTATCAGTCAACAAGTTCATTTAACTGTACTTCACTCTTCATCTCTCAGGGATCATTATAAATTTTATTATTCAGACATCGGCTCTTATTATCGGAACAAACAAGAGCAAGTTTTGGAAATCGTTGGTAAGCTTCTGTCTGTAGTGTTTCGGATTGTGCAAAATTTCACACAAGAAAGTCGAGTTACGCGTGCTCGATAATGTAACATCGGTCTCATTTCCCAGTGAAAAATAGTCTTACTTCGCGCGTGTATGCGCCGCTAACAAAACGCGGCGGGCCAACTTCTTTCTGTTTGCCTTCTTTCTGTTTCCACTCGCCGTCGGTGTTGCTACAACTTTCAAAGAGGTCCTCGCCTCTAAAGAGGATAAACTCTTAACTCATAAATATTGAAACTAGCAGCGCTCGCCAAATTGTACACGTTCCGCCGGGCTCTTTTCGAAACAATTTCCCTCGGCGACCGCAAGGGACCCCTCCGCTCGCGGAGGTTGTTGCCTGAATAAATTCTCGAAATCTCGACAGCCCTGGCTACTATCAGAGCCCCATTAAACTGCGAGTCGATAAATAAAACATCGAAATACCGGAGTGGAGCTAGTTCCTCCGTTCGAAACCTCGAAAACGAACGGATTTTCCCTCGTAAATATATTTTCGCTTCGACGTCCCTCTGGATTATCGATCGTTTGTCGATTTCCTTTGTAAGCAACGCTTCGAAAAAGAGATATTGAAATTCCACGGCAGGAAAGAAGGTTTGGTGGCTCTCTCTCTCTCTCTCTCGCGGAGAAAGCGCGGTAAGCCGAGCGAAATTGGCTTAGGACGGCGTGTTGGGGTTGGAGGGAGAGTTCCTCGGTTCCTGATTTTCAACGCAAACTCGACATTTGCCAGCGGTAAACACGTTTATCCGAAAGTTGTAGTTACATTCGGCGCGTGTTCGCCCGGGTATCGGCCCGGGTATCGCGTGTCACGATCGTAATATCCAGCGCTATCTGCCGCGCACCAGCGTCTGTTCTCTCTCCATCTCTCCCTCTCTCTCTCTCTCTCTCTCTCTCTCTCTCTTTCTCTCTCTCTCGCTGGGCTACACACGACGTAATGACACGATGATGTGACGTTTCTAACTGCGTTAGCTTCGCCTGCGTTTCTGGCAAATGGAACCATAGTTTACAGGCCGGCGGTTATTTCATTTCACGGGGATTCCCGAGGAAACGACGAATCCCCGCCGTTCGTGCGAAACCACCAGCGTTAATAATTTGCCGCGTTTTGCTATCGCAACTTCTTCGTAGTTTGTGCCGCGTCCCGGATTTGTCCGCTCGCTGAAAAAAGAAAAACAGAAAAAAAGAAAAATAAAGGAGAGAAAAAGACTCGTTCTCGCGAAGCGCAAGAAACCACCGTGCACCGTCCTAAAATGCCCGAATGCCCGCGGAAGTAAGCTCGTTTGCGAGTACGCGCATACGAACGCAATTACGTACGTACGAGAGGCGAGATCCGAAACCACCAGACACGTGGGATTATTCGCGAAATTTTCAACGAGGAACACCATTGTGCGGCCGATCCATTGTTTACTCGGATATTGCAATTTTGATTTAATTTGTTGTTCGAACAAACAGGGAAAAGTAAACGACGGGAGAATGGCGGGAATTAATTCGCGGAGATGTTATCGTTGGCAATAATTTTGGAAGAGACGACGGATGCTCTTGTTGCACGTCACAGCTTTACACACGCGGGTGCTAATAAATATTGGTAGTCTGCGAGATCATTTACAGCAGTTGCATTTAAGTTGCGATATCTATAGTGACGTAATATAGCGCAATAAAAGTTATCGGATGTAATATGTTATAATGAAATTTCGCTGGTTATACACGGTGTTATTTACAATGCAGCGTCGGCCGTCAATTTAATTTAATTTGATTTAATTTAATTTGATTTGATTTGATTTAATTTAATTTATTCAAATGTACGGCGAACCTCTTTCGGCATAAATGATGAAACAACGATAAAAGTTAATTTGCAGAAACGTTGCTATTAATTTTTAATTATCAGCGATAATGTAAAATTGATTTAACGATTGCCGATATCTTCCAAGAGAAGGAAGAAACTATTCTTTTGAAAAGAAACAGTCTCTCAAGTCACGTGTTATAGTAAACTTAATTGCAAATTTTAGTTTCTATTTTAATTAATAGTTGACACAATTGACACAGTTGAGACATTGAAAGAAAATAAATCAGAAAATGCTGCTAAATATGACAGAGTGTGCGACCATTACATGGAAGTTTATAATTATCAGGTGAAAGTTGAATGATGGTTCTGATTTATAAAAGTAATTTTAAAAATTGAGCTTTTAAAAATATAGTTTTCTTACAGTTTTAGAATTTTTGAACCTAGTACAGTTTCGTTTAAAAAACTCTAAAACTAAAGTACTTTAAATGAGATAATTACAACGTTTATGATAATGAGCATCGAACATTAGCACGTGTTTACTGATCATAGCTCCGAAATTGCGAATTTTAGTTACGGTTGCAAGTTATTGAAATTGAATAATTTACGAGAAGTGTTCAATTAAATTAAGATTCATCGTATGTTTCTCCCATTTTGCGTTGAGAAAAGCTAAATATATGAATTCCATCAATTCAAATTTACGTTTGCGCGTGTTTTATAATGGTTGCCAATGAAATCCAGCGGACTGAGAATTTTCGAGTACTGGAATGTTTCGTTACAGAGATACAACGATTCGCTTTTTATGGAAGAAGCGTAATCTAGTAGCGAAGGAGGAGGTGATTGTACTTTTGTAGAGCTCTTCGACGTGTGTGCGCGCGTCTAGCAAAAGTGGACTTAATCCGCCGGAAAGTAAGGAAGCATGTCCGTTGAATGTAGAACTCGCTCTTTCGAAAACTATTGCCTTGTAAAGGCAAAAGACCTTTCGGAGCTTGTATCGTGGAATGGTATTTTCACACAACCTGTAGATAGAAAAACCTGTGTCAAAAAAAAAAAAAAATCTTTTGACCCCTCGATTTTTGGAACTGAATTTAGTATCAGCTGATAGCTCGCGATGATGGAAAATTTTCAAGTTGTCCGTACCATTAACTTTTGTAATGTTAAGTTTCTTGTGGTTGTATAAAGATAATGTACGTACAGCTAGATGTTTAATTATATAAAATGGAAGTTCTTTTTCGAAAAGTAGCATTTCATACAAATTAATGTACTGAAATTTTCACACGAAGAACTTGATGTACAAATAGCGAAATTAATACAAAAATTGATGAGCAGTTACGTAATAAAATAACAAAATAAATAAATAAAGATATTTCAACGTTTCCAAAAGCTCAGAAAACCTAACTGAAACTTTTAAAGTTCATAGGTGATAAGTCACAAACGTGTATCTCTAAAGCAGTTGACAAATTCGAATTTAAATTATCACTGTGAATTTCGAAAAATCCAAGTTCAAATGTCGTCGTTAGTAGTCACTTTTCAAAATTATCCGACCAACGTGAAAATCCGCACGTTCCACGGCATTGGAAAAATTCAGTCCCATTGACATAAATTGCAACTTCTTCTCGTGGATCTTGAACGAACGCAGCATCCACGGCATCTGGGTTAATGGACACGAACTTCTTCGACCTACTTGCAATTAGACTTCCTAAACTGTCGTTTGACGTCGGATTCAATTGAAAAATCAAAAGCGGTGGGACCCATGATATTTTTCGCTCGTTTCCTATTTCGTAAGAAACGAGTAGTCGGGAACCGAATAGAAGGAAAACAACAGACCGATGAAATTCCGGCTGCTTTGAAGCTCTCCGATAACACTCGATCGGAAACTGCCGCAACGTAAACTCGCCCGGGAAGTAAGTTGAACGTAATTTTCGCGAGCTTTTGTGATTCAAAAGCTGGGCAAATACGCGCGGATTTCGATAGAGGGGACCGGCGGAAATAAGCACGCAACGCGGAGATAGCCGGAATAATGAAAACCCGTCGTAGAAAGGTCAATAGCGCGCGAGGAATATACCCTCCGCGCGTTGCGCTCATTTCTAATTCAAAGAATTCGCGTACCAGCCAGCCAGCCAGCCATCGAATCGCGGAAGTTCGCGTGCGGCGTTCAATATTTGACGGCTTGAATTAGGTTTATTTAACAAACGCGGTATTACAGCTGCGCTGACGAGTCATACACGACTAATGTGGTTTACGCTTGGCGTTTCAATTTCTCTTTGACCCGCGTTGCAATACCGCAAATACCGTGCGAACCTTGCTGTACAAATACCTGCTTTCAAAGACGCACATACGTTCCGTTTAAAGGCGCAGGATCTCGCTGTGAAACGATCGTGATTCACGGTCGATCGCGCGATAAAAGCGTTTGATATCGTGCGAGAGGTAAAAATGCAGTGAGCAGCTTCGGATCACGGTGTGACCGATTGAAAATGTTCAATCGACTGACAAAATCCAGCAATTAAATGCAATTGTCACAACTTCCTATCCCAACGTGTTCTTGATTAGTTGTAGTTTCCTGAATACTTCCAAGTCGTAAATTTGTTCACTGTAAAACTGAAGTTACACTAACAACAAATGCGACAAACTAATCTCAACGAACAAGAAAGGATCAAACCGATTTGATGTACCGACTTGTATGTACGTACGAACGAATCAAATGCTCTTGTGCTATATGCGTGCATATTCATCCACGTACGTGAGTCGATCACATTGGTTTGATTTCGATTCTCCGTTCGATCCGTTGCATTAGTATAATCGTAGCCTAAAGGGCTATACACGAATATAAGTGTACGTGTATGGTTGAAGAAAATGTTGGAAACAACCAATAACCGACTATGTTCGTGTGATATTCATGTATCATGTGTACAATTCAGAATATGCACGTAATATAGATGTGTCAGCAATCTGTAAAGGATTAAATAATGAATTTGTTAGGAGACAAATAGTTTATATAATTGAAGTTCTTCTTTATCAGCGATTTTTCGTTCATATAATTTTATAGTTTAGATTCGAATCGATAAAAAGTTTTATTATAGAGATTAAAATCCGGTCCAAATAAATGGAATTGATACAAACAAATTTCTGCCGTACTCAAAATTTTAGTAATCTAACGTAAATTATCAATCGCCCATCATCCATCCCACGATATTATTTAGGGATTGTCACTCTGTCGCTCGTCAACTATTTTAAAACCTCTCCAAACGATCAAATTTAGTCGTTCGTTGCATTTTAGATCGCTTGAAATCTTTGACTAAACGGGAAAAAAGCTCGAGGCGTAACACCGCGATCGCGCTGGTGTAAATTTGATCGCGTTAATTTAGAAAAGCTGACGATCGATCCATCATCCGTACTTTGACCGTGCGAGAGGAGAGGATCGTTACTTGAACGGATTATCGGTCGCCGTTCTTCTGCTCTGTAAAAGGATCAAATTCTCTCGGAGTGGCTGATTCGGTCGGCACAGTTAACTTTTTTCCCCTCTCACGGATCTTTAACGGACTGGAAGTTCATTCCGGAATAACAGCTCTGCTAAAACACTTGCGAGTAAGTGCTCCGTGGTGGAGACGTGGCAGCGAAAATGCCAAGAGGAAAAAGAGAAGAAAGAGCACGAAAGTTTCTTTCTTTCATCGTTTGTTCTTTTACGTTTGTTGTATCGGTAGGAAACGCTATCTCGCATTGAACGATTCAAAGAAATATCGATTGGTTCGATCGAGTTTGATCGAGTTTGATCACAAGTCACGTTTCGTTGCGCGTTTGAAGCAGATAACCATTGCCATTATAACGTTTCGTAATGATTTATACATTCTTTTACATAATTCTAATTAATATGTTTGTAGATTCATTACGTAAATTATATTCAAACACGATCACATCGTGTACTATATGGTAGTTTACGAAAGTATTAGATCACTTGCTATAGAATTTTTATGTATGTATTTTGTGTTTCGTGCAAAACATTTTGAAATTTTATTAACATTCTAATACATAAGACATGATCGTCACGATTATGTTGGTGGAATTTGAATTAATTTGACAATGTTTGTACAAGTTTGCAAGCTATTGCAACATGAATATTGATCTGAAACCATAGATAATTGACTATTTAAATGGTTTGTCTGCAAAATATACACTTGTATAAATATATTTCTAATTTGCACAACATTAGCATTAATAAAATTTCAACAAATTTTATGTGACAAATGATATATTTGTAAAATGTTTCTATAAATGTTTGAATACTTTTGCAAGCAATTGTAGCATACGTAGGGATTTGTAGTCTCCGCGAATTTCACTGTATATTTTTATTTTTTAAACTTTTATCCGGATTATGAATTTTGTTCCGAATCGAAAGATCAGATTTCATCGAAACGGCAGAAACAAACCAGAACGAGGATGAAAGAAATGGTTACGCGTAGCTTGAAAAATTATCAATGTCTTCGCGTCTAAAAAATAATAACCAGAGAAATCTTAATGCATTCGCACTAATTTACGAAACTAATTTACAAAGAGTAATGGATAGAGGTATATATTTGTTCGTGTATCGCACTTCGTGTCAGACTGGCCGGCTTCATCGAGAGAACAGCTTCCTGCTGGAATTTACGTCTTCCTAATTTTCAAAGCAGTTGAATACATGCATGTACATACGTGCACGTATGTACGCGTCTACATAGGGAGAGAAACCACAGCAACATGGTCGCTTCAATGCGTATAAAGATGGATTATCCTTTATGGCGACTAATTAATTAAAGTCGCGGTCTAATTTAATGCAGTAAGTTGGTTACATCGCGAACAGCCGACTAACCCAAGAGAATTCAGTACAAAAGGAGTGTCGTCGAGGCAAGATCAATCATCTCCGAAGTTAGGCTCCTCCAACAGCGAAATAATTAGGCTGTCCGATTGAAAGAGAACAGCGAGGCTGATAAACCAAGCGTTCCAAATTACGTTGACGCTCCAGAATCGATCGACTTTGTCGACGAAAACGAATTATCTCGTCCAAGAAATTACCACGTTGCAGTGATTTATATTATAATATAATAATAATAATAATAATCATTGCACAATGCAAATTTTTGGAATTGTGTAATTTTCATGATTATATAAAGGTGGAAATTATATAATTAGATTGTACAAATATTTTTACATATTATATTACTATATTATAATATACAATATTAATATATACAATTAAATTAAATTAAATAAATTAAAATATTATATATAATAATTATATATTATATAATTTATTATATAATAAATTAATTATATCGTATATCAAAGCATACAACAATGCACACAGTACAATCATTTTGTTACTTAATAATTTAAGACTTGTCTCATTCAAGAAATCGACAATTAACAGTATTTTCGAAGGATTAGTTTCTTCTTTAAAAAAAAAGAAAAGAAAATTATTCCTTCCTTCATTGGCGAACTCCTCTATTTTTATTTTCGTCTTTTACATTGAAAGCCACGAAACAGCTACCAGAACACGGTCATGAATTTGAGTCACGAAAGGAGGCTTTGGTCGGCGTAATGGAAAGTCGTCCGCTGACGTCTCCACATTTTTCTTGCGCTCGGGCAGTTTGTTACGGTTCGAGGGGGAAGACGTCACTGTCCCGATTGTAATACTCGAGATTATCTGTAAATTTCCAGCCGAGTGCCCACGGTTAGAGCCGTCCGACAATATTTTCCAGCGTCCCTTGGGTCAACAATTGACCGATCGCCTGGTGCCCCCCGCTCTCAAAAACCGACTCGACGATGAACTTTTTCAAGAGCTAATTGAAAAGCCGTTATCGATGGCTCGTTACTGGCGACGCGGCAGTGACGCTCTCTGCGAGCTAATTTCGACGAAATCTGAAAGAAATTTACGGAAGATTTAATTCCGATCGGGGAACGCGTAACAAATCGATACTGCATTCGTAATACCTTTTGATACATTTCTTTGAAGCTCTGACGAACGAGCTAATTATATTTTAAGCATCTCAAATTATCTATACCACATTTTGATAAAGTATACGCGCTCATTTGCTTTGTCACTTGTTTATTTTATTTTTGAAAAACTGCGATATTTTCCCCTGTTTTACTCTTTGAACAGTTGCTTCTGTAATCGCGTCAACAGGATCAGAGTTAATTCCCCGTGGAAAGGTAAATCGAAAGGAAGGGATGAAATTTTTTCATTCGATTTCATTCGTTTCTAAGAAAACCGAGTTTGAAGATTTCTTTCGATTCGATTAAGTCCGAGCTGCGCGCGAGAATGAGAGAGAGAAGCGGAATAAAGTTTTTCAATTTTTATCGCGTTACTTGAAAATTTATTACAGTTCTTGATAAACCGAACGTAATATCTTCGAATTCATTTTTTTTTATAAGTGCTTACATACAGAAACTGTAAGTAATGTATAAATAATTAATTGATCGATGTGATAATATTGGAATAATTGAAACAACTAATTGAATTATACAGACGATATTAAATATAATTACTCAACAAGATGTTATAATTTACGTTTACGAACAAGTAAGAGTCAGAGTTGCTAATATCGATGAAATTCAAAGTGGAAAACAAAAGTCGCCGAGTTGGACGGCGCGTTTGATGGAATATCCGCTGGATCGTTGATAAAAACGTTGGCGCGGAATATATTTACCTACGGGGCGCAGGCCCGCCAGTGTTTTTCACCGCGATGCGGGAAGATTCTCATAGATCAAGGCGACAAATAACGCCAGTCACCGCAATATCCAAACCAGGTGATATATCAATGCGCAATTTACGATGTTGTTACGTCACCGATACGAGACAGCCCCTTTCTCTCCCCGTCCGATCGCCGGGAAAATATGGAGCAATCGGGTAACAAATCTGAAATTTATAACGGGATCAGCCGTTTAAGTCGATGACATTCCCCTCTGGATACGTTGCATCTCCATGCGCGGAACTACCTCTATTTTCCCATTTTCCCATTTTGCTCTCATACACCTGATCTATCGTTCACTCGTCCCTGCACTGGCTGCCCAATTTTACTCCATAATTGCGAATCACCGGTGTACGAAGCTTTATCTCTTCAATTTGTAGTCACACCAGTTAGTCATTTTTAATTTGGTTAATTAGGAACTGGATGAAATTTGGAGAAATTAATGAAATAATTATGCGGGTTTTGAGGGTTTTAACGAGTATGTTAATTGTTTCTTGAGTTGTTGCTTTCTGATGCTTCAAATCGACACCCTCTTTGATAAATTTGCTGCGTTGAAATGTTCCATACCTTTAGATCTCCAAGTTTAAATTTTTAGTCACCGTAATAGAGATACATTTATTTTTGATCTTAAAAAATTTTTCATTGTTGCTATTTCCAATAATTTCTGTCTTCCCAACAAATCTCCTCGACTCGTTTTATTATTCAGATTCAATTGCAATTTCTTTCGAAATTTCCCGAAAAATATGACGAATAAATTTCGCGAGATATCTTCTATCTGTACTTGCGAAGATATCGCAAGCTGTCAATGAAAGAAAACGAACGAGCATGGATCGTCGATTCGCCTAAGTCGTTAATAAATTTCCACGACGTTGAATTTATTCGTATATCGGCCAGGAGAGATCGTTGCGAAACTGTGTACGAGAGATACGGGCCGATTTCGAAATGACTAGAGGATCGAATATAACGAAAGATCACGTGGAACCGAGAGGTTTTTACTTAGCGCTGATTCATTGCACGTCGAAGACAGATGATACAGTACGGAACTAGTGGAATATTCGAAGGATTCGCCATGTCTATGACAGTCTAGTGGATAAAAAACGCATGAAATATTCAACAGTTTCGAAGCGCATTTGTCAGAGGAATTTTTCATTATTCCGCTATCAGCGATATTTGATATCAGCAGCTGTATTTAACTGCGTCGAGTCTTTGCGAAGGACACGCGAGCAGAGTACGATATCACAATGTGATGTAGCGATAAATGATAAAAAAAAATTGCACAAGAATTTTGCAGCTGGATGCGTGCAAGAGTGATCTCAGCGACAAAAATCAATTCCGAGAAAAACGTCTTTAAACATTTAGATTGAAGAATTGTTAGATAAAAAGATAACTAATGAATTCTGTGAAATTTGGCTAATTTTTAATAAAATTATACATTTGAAATGTAGTGTTGGCGCGTAAATAAAAGACAAAAGACGGAAATGTGAATAATTTCATGATCTCTCCTTTTCAAACTTTCATATCCAAGGAAATTAATTATAATATAATTATTATACCGTTCGATATAATTATTGACTAAGGATGCGATTCACAAAATCCAAAATACAACGATCGATGCTTCTATTTTAATGCGCGATCAACAAACAAAGTGCCACTTTTAATTTATTGTCATCGCCTGGTGTAGAAAGGATCTTGCGAAAGTGGCGACGAATCAAGAGGCAAGGAAACATTCTCGCGTAGTGCCTTGTTATTTCTCGAACGGATCGCGACACTTGCCTTCGACGACGGCGAAGAATGGAAACGATGGGAAGCGTTCCATTTCGTAGCTTCCGCGTTCTCGATCGCGATACAGGCGACAACGTGGCGTCGATATCGAAATGCACTTGCGAATGAAAAAAAAAAAAAAAAAAAAACCATGAAAGAAAGAAACAGGACCGATTTCACGAGTCGGTGCTTATTATCCACCGACCAAAAATTTCTCGACCGCGTCGAATCCGAGAGATTGCAATTTGTTTGCGCGGACTTTTCCATTCTCTTCGTGTCGATGCAGTTTGTTACGAGCGACAAAAGACGTTGTCTGTCGAACGACACGTTCCACACGTTCGTTTTCTGCAGGAGGGTGAGAAAGTCTTTGTTCTCTTCTCGCGCAAAGGGAGAATCTCGCGTTGCAATCTATTGGGCGGGAGAATCGGTCGGATCTTCGCGAATTTTCCACGGCGAATTCGCTTTGAATCCGGCGAATGCGTAAATCGAACGCGAGTTGACCTTCCGCGGGGAAACAATAATTTCGGATGGCACTCGAGGGGGGAACTTTGCGCTGGGAACTGGTTTAAGTTGGAATTTGAAAAGTTGCGGCCGACCCCTTTGGGAGTCTGCCAAAGAGCGAGACACGGGCCGTATAGTGGCTCATGAAAGTATTCAGATACTTGCTACAGAAGAATTTCTTTATACGCGCGTATCTGCGCGACTAGAAGAAGAAACGTCGCGTGTCACAATTTCGAAAAAAATTCGAGTCGTGGAGCGTAGGAAGAAAATTCATAGCATCTAAAAAATAACGCAATTTAAATGAAAGAGAAAGTATCTGTACAGCCACGGATGTAACATACATTGAAATCAATATACTAAGAAAACCTTGTTGTAACAAGAGGCAAGCAGTAAAATGAAAAGGGATGTAAGATTAGACATATTTCTCTCGGTAGAAGAGGAAGTGTACAGTCGGACATTTCTCTCGATAGCAGTTGAACAGGAACAATGGGATCAGAAATGTGGAATCGGACACTTTGTCTTGCACGGTAATCTTTCAAGGAAAGGGTTGTAAGTATCTTAAGAACTTTGTCAGTGATGTTTCTTGGTATCCGTAGTAGCGCACTGGCATTTCCGACGAAGGCAGATAAAACTGCTTGAAATTTTATTAACGTTGCAAGAGAGTTTAATTAATAGAATTGAAAGTAACGAGATATTTATAAAATAATAAGTAGAATATTTCGTACAAACGTTTGAGTACTTTCATCAACGACTGTACAAGTATTAAAAATTGTCCTACTGAATATTGAGACTTTTTGGACACAGTGGATAATTGTACTTTATTCAATATGTACTTCAACTCTTTGCATTTTCCACGATCAATCTTTTCAATCGTTTACAGCCATGATCAATTTTTTTAATCGTTCTGACAAAAATTTTGAGATGCTTATCAAAGTCTCTTCTTTAATGTGCAATTGGTCTTCAAAATAAATGAAGAAATTCCTACTGCGCTGCATCTGTCTTTACACGCGCGCGCGCTCGATCATTTTCAATTTCGCGATTCGATCTTCACCGAAACCGTGAAACTGCGCGACGAGGCTGTGAGAGCAGGAACTGTTCCTACAAATACGGCCGATCGTAATCGTACGTACGAAGGAAGAAGAAATCCTCCGGATACTACGCGTTCTCGGAACCGTGTCGGATGAAAGAACGTTCCGATCATTAATATTCAAGGCACGGCGCTTTACGCGATGCGTGCAGCCGAGATTTTCAGAATATTCCCGAACTGCATATCGTCCGGACGTGTGGCGAGAGCGAACGAGATGTAACGCGGACGCGAACGCGAAGGTGTTGCGTGAAAAGACGAGAGCCGAATGGCTGAATCGCGCTTTCAAAATTTCCATATTTATGCGAGATACGACGTTTACGGGGAAGCCTGGCGCAGTTTGCGCGACGCTGCCAACGACGTCTTTGCTTTCCCTTCTTGAGCAAGAGAGTCGAGCAACGGCCCTCGATGCGATATCCTCCGGACCGAATAACATTTTCAAACGCGAGAAATACGGAATATGGATATTAGATCCGATATAGACGAGAGACAAGAGACTTTTACCGTCGCCTGTGCGACTCGGGTAAGGTTTTATTAAACACTTCTTTTCCAGCAGTCGATTAAAATCGAATTTCACTCGTCGTCGCGAGTGATTTGCAAACGATGAGATTGACGTCAGTGGAATATATCAGTTTGATCTAGTGGACAAAATTATAAGATACTTTACTTGTAAACTTTTTTCATTTAAATTTGTCCCTGTTAAATTGACGTGATAAAGAATGAATGAAATTGTCCAAATACCTCGTTACTTATCTGTACTCGGATCAAAAATGTTCGTGATAACAAAATGTTAAAAATTCCAAATTTTCTACGTTGCGAGACTTGGAAATACAGTAGCTAACTCAGCAAAATGCATCCAAAAATGACTTGAGCAAATCACCAAAGAATAAGCCGCTCATCCGTTACCCAAGATAAAGAGCGCGAGCCGTTTCGAACCGTTTCGATTTCCATTCCAGGTATCGTTTATCATTCGTAACTTCACTGTTCGACGCATTGCGAAAAAAAAGGAAAAGAAAGGAGAGCAAAAAAAAAAAAGAAAAAAATTAGCGCACGGCGAGATATCCGTTAGGAGGAACGTTTTGATTTCGCGGTATAATATTCCATCGCGCATCGCGGGCAAAACGCAATTTCCATTTGTATGGAAACCGACAGGCAAAAAACGAACGTATTTATAAACAATCGATAGCGAGATTAAAAGTATACAGTGAGCTCGATTCATCGAACATGATAATTGCGATCAGGGAGTATGTCGACGTGTTCGTTCGATGCATTGTGATGATTCTCGATGCGAATCTATGCTATCCGCACGGTCGGATAGTTGGTTTGTTTACCGAAACTCGGAGAATTTTATTTGCACGAGTAATTGTTTTTTCGACGAATGAGCGCTATAATTTTTGTAAGAATAATACGTATTCTTGTGTTGTTTCGTTTGGTCGTAATTTTTCGGTTGAAATATCAGACGAGTGATACTTATTATATGGGTTGAATGTTGTTTCAGTTATTTATTCGTTTGCACATACGCGATAATGACAAAAAGGCCCAGAGAAAGTGTAGAGATTGCAGAGAAAAATAAAAGATACAGCAACAGTAAGAACTGCACGATTGTACCCCAGTACGATTCGTCTCACTAAAAGGCCCAGAAGCAACTGTTCTGACTAGGAAATGAAGACTTTTTTGTCATAAAATTTTATTGATATGCAAAATAAATTACAAGCGCGATCGCTCAGTATTAAATAACGCTACTCCTACTCGAGGTCTACGCCACGCCCCCTCGCGAATCACGTGACCCAAATCGACCAATCGCTAATTTTCGTTGCATTAGCGTTGCACCCGAAGAGGGCCGATTTTCTAGGTTACCCTCGCTAAAATCACTTTCAGTGAAAACGAATGAAACTCTGTTCTTCAATTCAATTTACTCGCGGATATGAAACTTTTTTTAAAAAGTAAAAATAAACAGAAATATACACATGACGCACTGTATCAGAAAATTAAAATTTGCGTAAATGTAATCACACTTAGGAAAGGACTACATTTTTCATTTAATTTATTCACTGGAATAATTTTTTACAACTGTAAAATAAAATAATCTCCAAGGGGCTCGAGAATCAAGCGTGTTTTTTCCTCTCCGCGAAAATTGCGCGATGACGTCGATCGCCTGCCGCGACTTCGCGATAAATTCTCGGCGCATCTATCATTCCGATTCGTCAGTGTCAAAATCGCGATCGAGCAAACAATTCGACGATTCCTAAACCTTCAACGACCGGAAACTGTAAAATTCTCCTCTGTCTCTGACATTAAATGTCATTTTTTAAGATATATTAGAGAAATGTGAAAGATAGTTCCAAAAATGCTTTGTAGCTTGTTGATGCATGGATCGACGATCGATTTTGCATCTCAATTTTCCACTGTTGCTCAAAGCACTGATACTTTAAGTTTTTATATCATTGTACTTTTTTTATACCAAATGATAACTCGTAATATAAATTAGTATACTAATATAAGTCGTAATAATATAAATTAGTATATTAATATAAATAATTTTATATCAATGTACTTTTCTTATACCAAATGATAACTCGTATTAATATAAATTAGTGGGAACAAGGAAATTAAAAATAATGCATAACAAAACTGTAACAATGAATGTATTATGTTGGATATTTTATATATTTTTCAGACTATGTATTTTCTGTGAAATTCTGCACTTTAGAATTTCCTGTAAATGATTTCCTAAAATCTGCAATTCGAAAGCTACGTATCACTTTTAAATTCAATTACTTTATTATTAAATGCCATCACCATTGTCATTACTATTACCAAAAATTCAGTTACAATAATTTTGTCCTTCGGGTTTAGAGACCAAGGAAGTTGTGTATTGAAACGAGGTAACAGGAATTCATTAGCCGAGCGAACTTTTATTTTTATAATCTTCCAAGCATGAAGAATGGATAGATATTTTTTTCCCCGAGCGGGACAAATTAAAATCCTTTTTAGGTAACCGTGAAAAATGCAAAGGGGGCTAAGAATAATTCGACAAAGAACGAACTTTTACGGGCGTAAATTTTTCAAATTTAAAGCGAAGGAAGGATCGATCGAGTCGGATAAATTTAACGTCAAATCTCATCGAAACATAGTAATTCCTCCTTTTATCTATTTTTTTCTTTTTGTCTCTCATTGTCGGGAACGAAAACGGTGGTTCAACCCGACGACAAGAATCGCTCTGTATACAACGTAACCGGAAAAGAGACTGTTTATATCGCTGTATAATTTTCTTAATTAAACGGCAAAGCCGTAATCTTAAGAAGATTATGCGCTTAGATTGCGCGGAGTCTTATCGTTAAGACACGTCTGCAGTTGTCAGCAATTTTCTCCCGTAGTGTCCCCTTCACCCGCCTGCGTTCTTCTTCGCTTCTCTCTCCTCCTCTCCTCTTCTCTTTTCTTCTCATCTCCGAGTAATAAGACCCCTTTTTTTTCGACTTTTTAATGGGTCGTCGAAGCGATGATTTATTCGTTCCACGCGAAAAGACGTCCGGACTTTTATTAAGGAAGAGCTCGGCCATAGAATCTAAAGGCTAAAGGCTCGCCGGACAAAGCTATTTCTTTCGAGATTCGCGGATCCGTGAAACGTTCTCTCTCAACTCGATTCAGCAAAGGCGATGCGTCGTTCCTTCGCCTTTGGAGAATCCAGTTAGCCACGTGACCAATTAACTTTTATTCCGAATAACCGAGAACGCTTCTCTCCATTTTCTGCCCGGCATTGTCATCCCCGAATATCGCGTCATTTTTGTTGGCGGTTTAAAAAGCTTCGTCCTGGTTATTCTGCGTCGCAACAATGACGCGAAACTTCCCCTTGTCGAGCAAGCTCCTCCTTTGTCTTGCAAATATATATATATTAAGAAGCTGGCAATCGGTCGGGGATTTCCTTGGTGACGTAATTGCACGCCGAAGCGCCGAAAACGCTTGTTGGCACGACTGATCCTTGCTATTTATGCGAATGTGACAAATCGCGAAGTAGTTGGATATTTTAAAAGTCGCAGATTTTATAAACAGAGAAACAAAGAGTGTATCTGAAATGAAGATATATATTACTCGTAATTTGTGAGTGAAGCACGTCTTACGTAGAGCAACGTTGAGGTGTCACTAGGACTATGATTGTCTGTCTTACTAGCTTAGGCGATAGATCATGATGGAATTTGGGAAAAAATTGGACTCGAAAAATTATTTTCAAAAGCACTTGAGATATAAATATTAGAAGCTAGTAATATTAAACTGCTTGTGAAAGCTAGTAATATTCCTCTTTGTATAAATAATATATAAATACATGCAGGATCGTTGAAAGAATTAAACTGGTCGAAGTTGGTTCGAAGAAGCTGAAAGCAGTTACTTTCGAATCACAATCAGACGAACAAGACACTGAACTTTATTTCTGAAAATGTAGCAGCTGTTCTTCTAGTAGACTTGACATTTCCTTCGAAATTCGGTTCGCGACGAGCGCTAGACCTAATATTTCGCAACCGTTTGCAAATACCTGGCACATTTCTCGTCGCGAGACAAAAAGGAAGCGACGAGTTGTCGATTAATTAATACTGATTGCAGCTTTTCTGCCTCTGGCGGGGGAAGTCGTTGAAATGTTTACGCGACGCAGCAATTTATTAAGCTTCCCGCGTTGAAAAGGATACCATTTGTTTAATGGAATAGAAATCGCGTCGCGTCGCTCGAGTTTGCAGTTGGCTTTTTCCAAATTACTCCGCGCGCGCAACCAAATCCGATCCGTTATGGAATTATCGAGAGCATTTTCGGACGAAAGCGTCGCATCTGTTTCCCCGAGTTGTATTACTCGATAGGTACATTATGCCGGTATTATTAAATCATTTGTTTGATGTAATTGGTCCGAAGGTTGAAAGTAATTCCTTTGTTACGTGCATATCTGTACTGTAATCGTGGCAAATGAACCCGCCGCGTTATGAATAAACATGTAGGCGATACGACTGCACCGCGCGCTCTTTCAATATCGCAAAAATACGCGGTTTAATTTCCCACTCGATCGGCGAACTTGGTTTCGTCAAAGTGGCAATAACAATGGTAGCAAGCTTCTGTTTTTTAAATTTCAATATACGGCGCCTTTCTTCCAATTTTTTTTTTTTTAATCACTGAAAGTGATTTTAGCGGGGGTAACCCAGAAAATCGAGCCTCTTCAGGTGCAACGCTGATGCAACGAAAATTAGCGATTGGTCGATTTGGGTCACGTGATTCGTGAGGGGGCGTGGGATAGACCTCGAGTAGGAGTGGCGTTCTCTAGTACTGAGCGATCGCGCCTGTAATTTGTTTTGCATATCGAAAAAAATTTAATGGCAAAAAAGTCGTCTTCATTTCCTAGTCAGAACAGTTGTACTGGGGTACAAGTCGTGCAGTTTTTTCTAAACTCTGCGTGACAATTTTGCAAACACCGACGCTCGATCATCGAGCATAATGAACACGATAGCGCAATTAAGGAGCAGATAGAAATCTAAACGGGAGAGTTGGCAATTTAGCATGTTCGGAAGTTAAAAAGAGAGGGGGAGAAAGAGAAACCAAGTATACAGATTTTCAGCGAGCCGAGAAAGGAGCACTCCATTCACTCGAGAACAGCGGAATCCTCGAACGTTCAGCCGGCGCTATTTCGTCTAATTAAATCGGAGCGCCCCTTTGAGGATTTTAAGCGTGGCGTTTCCAGGTCTATCTCTCGAGTAATTTGCCGTTCCGTTATATAATGCGGCGCGTTTCTTTGAATAAACGTGTCGTTCCCCCGCTCTGCGCCAGAGACGACACCGGGCGACGCTGTTTTTCTTCTTCTTCTTCTTCTTTCTTTTGATCGTGTCTCCTCGAGACGTTTCAACGGTAACGATTAT
Organism: Melipona bicolor; assembly: GCA_030673865.1. NCBI lineage: Eukaryota > Metazoa > Arthropoda > Insecta > Hymenoptera > Apidae > Melipona > Melipona bicolor. The sequence goes on along the minus strand of JAHYIQ010000059.1, from coordinate 133,577 downwards.
TTAGCGTTGCTTGTTGCAAGAGCCACTCGTCCTTGAAAGCTGCAGAGACTCGCGCATCCCTCTCGAGCGAGCGAGCTTTTTTTCCAAGCTTTCCGCTTCTCTCTTTCGGGCGGATCGTTCGTCGAACCGTTGCTCGTTACGCCAACTTCCGGAACCGAGGAGGTTCGTGTTTTCACACTTTGTGGTTGTATTCTGTTGTCGTTAATTAACAAATTATCTTTCAATAGGCGAACAATTTTACACGTACAGTTGCTAAATACAAAAGTATTTATTGCAATTTTTTGTGTGAATATATACTAATCGAGTATATGTTGAAATTTCATTATTATAGCATTGTGATGAAAGACCGTCATGATTGGATTGATAAAGTTTGAAACTAATTTGTATGAAAATGTATATTAGAGATACAAGACATATATTTGGTAGGAAAAATTAGCACGTATCGTGAATAGCCATCTTAAGTATACGATCCTACTAAATAGTATCTATGAAATAAACATGTCTCTGAAAAACTGCACGACTTGTACCCCCGAATATGATTCGTCTCACTGAAAGTCCCAGAAGCAACTGTTCTGACTAGGAAATGAAGACGACTTTTTTGCCATCAAATTTTATCGATATGCAAACATTCGAATCGATAGAAAACAAATTACAGACGCGATCGCTCAGTAGCAGATAACGCCACGCCCCCTCACGAATCACGTGATCCAAATCAACCAATCGCTAATTTTCGTTGCATTAGCTTTCGTTACCCTCGCTAAAATCAGTTTCAGTGATAATATATATTGCAATTTTGATTTGTAGTTGACTAGTATCGTTGATCACGATAATTTATTAATGATCTTTCAAGATGTTTTATGCAATACTCACGTACAGTTCGTAAAATGTTCCTATCTGTCCAAATATTTTCGCGAATGGTTGTAGACAATTTCTTACTTTCTTTCTCACGACACTGCATTTCCAATGCATTTCGACTGACAATGAGTACGTATATATACTTACTAATACAACATTCGTATGGAAATCTCAGGATCCAATCAGTGTAATTAATTCCTGTCAAAATTATCAGTCCACGGAACAGTTTGATTACAATATCAGAAAAATTATATTAGAATGACTAAACCCTGTTGTCGATCGACAATTTTAACAGCAAAAAAATATCAGCATCGTATAAATTATTTCTAGTAAGAGATGACAAACACTGATTGGCTTCTAAGCTCTTCGTACATCGGATAGTAATATTCTTTGCTTCGTTGCCCGAGAGCAAACGTACGACAGCGCATAGAGTTAAACGACAACGAGACCGCGCGTTTCAATTTAAGGACCGCGGATAAATTGGTTATGAAAATTCATGAGCGAGCGAAATCGGCTTCGGACGAGCAAACCGCGGCCATGGACTTCAAATTAAAGCTGCAAACTACTCTCCGCGCCCTGCTTCCGCGAGCGGCGAGTCGCTATTATCGTTCGCAACTTTCGAACCGTATAATTCGTCATCGGATGCGGAAACGAGCGTTCGAGGAAACTTACGGGGCCACGATTTATCGACCATGCTAAAAGCGTATTAGCCTGCACGAACGGGGGAACGCTGAGTCAAAAGTTGCGAGTGTTGCCAGATTTTCGTCGGGCCCGGGGATTTTCTTAACGGGAAACAAACATTTGCGCGCGTTAGTTTGAACACGAAAGTTCAGTTGCCATCAGAGGTGGTACCATAATGGAGTTTAATCTTCGCCTCTGTTGACAACGAGTCCATTCAGACTCGCTTGTATCTCGATCGAGTTCGATATTCTCGATGAAAGAAAAAAGTAAGTATCAACCTTTATTTCTTTATTTCTTTTTGAATTTTGTCGTTGTCATTTCTTGCCGAATTTTCACACTTTTCTTTGTAATTATATCAGCTGCATCAATTTGACTCTGTATTCTGCGCTTTTATTTTTTTTACTAATCCTTGTATATCGAAAAATTATTTTACATTAGGAGATACATGTTTTAACTTCACATTAAAGTATCTCTTAAACGAATAATTTTTGACATACGTGATTTAATGTATATTTTTTTTTTTTATAGAAAATGTCGAGGTTTCAGAAACATACGGTTAAAAAATCAAAGTTAATCTTTATTAAAATTATCCATTAAAAAATTACACATAATTTCGAAATATATATTTAAAAATCAGACTGCGAATTTTAATATTTTAATATTTAAACGAAATATAATGCTCGTAATGTACAAAATATATATATGAAATATTCAAAGCTGCTCGCTGTGTAACACGTGACACAATTTTCTACTTAGTTTCCTTTTTTTAAAATTATTTTCATAAAAACGTGAACATCCGCAGTCTGGCGATAACGACGCAGTTAATATTAAACGACACGTCCAAATTAAACGCGAAAACGCGGCACTGCAGTTTCTTCTTATAAATCCAAATAGACCCAGTTGAAGCGCCGGCTCGCCGTGAAGAAAGTTTCCGCGTGTCCGTTTCACGTTTTCGTAAAGTGATGGCTCCGATGGCTCCTCCTCGCTGCGAGACTCGAAGAGGGATTCTTATTAAAATGGAGCCTCCGATTGACGGAGCCCGATGAAAAGACGCTTATGCCATCTGTTTCCTTCGGAATTCTTTCCTTTCCCCGGTTCGATTATACTCCGGTCGACGTGGCTAACGGCTCCTCTCGAGAATTCCTTTCGCGAGTGCGCGTTTCTTTGTAACTAAATGGACGTCGTAAAAGGAGGAAGGGAAAAAAAGGAGAAGGAAAACAGGAGGAAAACAGGAGGAAAACAAACCGTGATCGACGTAAGAAAATAGACGCAGATTCCTTCGTTGGAATGCCTTTGTAACGAGAGGTAGCAAACGTTTCGCGTCTCCTTTGTGTATATAAATCTGAAACGTCTACGAGTTAATATTGTTATGTCGCGTCTTCCTCTTCGCTCGCGAGGAAATATTTCCCCGTTGAAATATCCCCTTTGCAGAACGTGCATCCTTCTTGCGCGACTTGCACGTTTTAACGTCTGTACGCGCACGAGCGTTCGAACTACAATAGTTCGGAATTATTGCATTATGAAATACGATTCGAACGAGTCTCTTCTGATTTTAGCCGAATACGTAGACAGTTGATAAATGTGATAATTATGTTTCCAATTTATATCGTCACTAGTTAATTTTTAGTGCAGGAATTTTAAAATACTTTAAATTTTTCAAAGATTAACACGGGATTAAATTCACGCGTTAACATAACAATATTTTACCATGGCTTTTAAGAGTTAAATACGTGATACGAGAAAACTGCGTTTTGCTGAAAAAAAAAAAAAAAAAAGAGAATCGATATTCCACATGCACCGAAAATATCGTCGAAAAAATCGACATTTCATTTAGTTTCCATGGGAACCAAACGAGAAAAGGCAGTTGCAGAGAAATCGATGCAACGTAAAAATATGTGAGACCAACTTAAATTAAGAATATTTCTACGACTCTCCGCGTGTATTTAATTTCATTACGTAGTCGTTTATTAAAATTTGATCCAATGATACAGCCGAACGTTTCATAGATAAACTTTCAGTGTACAATTTCTTTTTTTTCAACGTCACGATCCATCCAACGTCCAAGCCGCGTCATAACGAAAAGAGAAACGATTTCAACGCGGTTGTACGCGGAATGGGAGACGGTAATTTACGTTCTTATGCTCGCGAAGAGCGTTGGCATTGATGAGTTCTTTGTGCCGAAACCACGGCGGTTTTTTCCTTGCAAAACCTGTTTCAAAATGTATGCTCTAACGCTTCCATTAAGTGAATTTATTAAACCAATAAACGTGGGTACTTGGCTTTCACGGGTGCGTCCGTGTGTCTCGTTCGAAGACAGAGCTAAACAAGCAGAGTAGCCGAAAATCCATTTTGTCAACCGGCGTTCACCGGAAATATTAGATCCACAATTCGCCGCGATTCCCCTGCCGACAGCCGTGGACGCGCCATTCGCAGAAACGAGGCCAACACGACGTTCGATTCTTTATTTCTGACAGCGCGGTTCCGAATTTTGCGCCTGCCTGTCAAAAGTTTCCCCTTGAAGTTAATTCTTCGCGATCCGTTAGTCCATACGTATCATCGCGCGCGGCCCCGCTGCTTCAAACCGAGTCCAGCTGAAAAAGTTGCGCGCTGTTTCGGTTTTGACTTTTCGTTAAGCTGTTATTTATTTAAATCCTGAAATTGGTTATTACACGTAGCACGGCGCAAATAGAGCGATTAATTTGGGATCGAAATTACGAATTTCGAGCGTTTTCGTTTTCGCGATTACTGTGCGTCTGGATTACGGATTTTTATGAAAAATTTTGTATTTTTCGGGGATACGATTTGAAAAAAGAAAAAAAAAAATGGAACGATAGAAAATTATTTTACATATCGGATATTTTGCGCCGTGAACGTTTCGTAGTAAATCTGTCTGAAATTCTGAATTTCAAATCTTCTGTTTTTGTAATTACCGGATTGCAGATTTTTATGAAAAATTCATGTTTTTTTTTAGAGTAGGATTGAAAACGAAAAAGGAAATTTAAGTATAAAAGTGGTTTCCCATATCGGATATCATAGAACTACACTTTGAATATCTTATAAATATTTCTTCGTCTCACGTGCACTTTTTCTTACCTTGAAATTTCTTCAGTTGCATAAAAATCTTCTTTTCTTCTCATATAAATATTTTATATACTTGATTATTTACAATTTTATTACTTAATTATTTACCTTATACTTATTTACTTATATGCTTAATTATATACTTAATAATTTCATATACTTATCATCAATGAAATGACCGTTTTGGAATAAATTTTTACCGCTATTACTTTTATAAATTTCCACAATCGATACAATGTTCGACACTTTGGATATGAATCACTCGGATCTAAGATTACGCACGTGTTAGAAGACATTAGGTGCTACATATCCATACTGTTTTTTAGTTAAAAATAAAGAGATATCGTGTAGACTCTTAGATACTGTTTCCACGTTAAATTCAATTCTCAGAGATTCGTTGCAAGTCCCAAAAAGATGAAGAGGAATCGCGAATAACGCCATTTTACATGGTACGTGTACCATTAAGAACACGTCTTTCCTCGTAAGGAGAATATGAGATAAGGGAGTAACATTTTTACATCGTTCTTAACATGACGTTGCCAGTGACGTTGCCAGTGCGACTCCAGAGACGTTTCTTTGCCACTTCTTTCATCTCGCCGAGGAAATTTAATTTTTCTTCCCCGTCAATGCCGCGGACGCTGATCTCATCGTAAATACCACGTTTAATATCGAGCAAGGCTGTGCTGTGCCTATTAAGAACAGTAATTTCGATTCTAACGTTACTCATCGTTTTCTTTCTTTCTTTTTCTTTTAATTGGAAGATTTCACGAAAAATCATTTAAATCTTTCAACATTATCTTATTCTAAAATGTATAAAATACGAATTATTTTGACCAACCTACAGTGCTTAAAATGATAAATCACTTAATGTTTTTGTGTGGTTCTGAACACGTTTTCTACATTTTCTAGATTGCACGTTCAGTTTCGTGGAATTTGATTCACCAAAGTTATTGGAAGAAATGTAAATATCGCTAGATAAAATAATTGACGTTTGTACTTTTCAGATTCTTCGCTTCGATCAGAATAGTATCTCACTTAAAAATTTGTGAAATATTTCTCACTACTTTTCATCAATTTACAACCTGATTGTAACTTAATAAAAAAATTTTCGGAACAAATGTTGGTCGACAGTGAGCAATAAATTACAATTTTGGAAGGTTAAGGTTAAGGTCACTCTGACTTTTTTTAGATTACGCTATATTTTCTCTCTCTCTCTCTCGTAGTATTGCAGTCGATGTCGAGAGGAATTTCTTTCCCTTGACAGAAGTCGCTTCGTTCGATCATTTTAATACAAACTTGCCATGTTACGCATTATGCTACATTGAATTCTCAGCATTTGATTATTCCGCATCGGTACTTTGAAGTTTGATATTTCAATAAATTTATTCGATACTCTCCTCGAGTGCAAACATTAGCATAAGAAAGAACAGCTGCTCCTTCCTTCCGAGCAATAAATAGTCGATCGTGTACGTCAATGAGCTTCCAGAATGCGAATCAGACTTGCAACCCTTCGCAAGTTGTTAGCGTTTCGCGATGGAAAACAGGGGGAAACAGAATTCTTAACAGCTGAACGAAAATTATCGCGCGACGCGACGCGATTTGCATTTGTTTGAGAATGTTTGAGAAGATGAAAGAAAGCTCGGAGAGCTCTTCCAATTTCTTGCCATGGCGGAGAATCATTTGACGGCTCAAAGTTTAAAGACTCAAACCGGCTGTTACTCTTTGACACGGACCAAGCGTACCAGGCGTAAAAACGAGAAGGCGAAAAACTTGGCTGCAAATGACAGCTTAATTACCGGCAGGTGAAATAGAAAATGGAAAGGTAATGCGTTTCCGATTAACTGCACGCCGCGGACTAATTTTTGATCTGCATAAACAAATCCGGCCAGCCGGTCCGCCGCAATTTCCTTCGCTCTTCCCAGAGAAAAAAACTTACCCGATCGTTATTCCCTCGCCAACATCGCGCGCTTTGAACCCTCCAGCTCTTTTTGCTAAATTCTTCGTGGCCGTTCGCTCGCGAACGAGTACGAAACGACGAAGGCGAGGCAGAAACTCGCGAAGATGAAATAACTGAATCTTTGATCCTTTGATTGAACTTTCATCTTTTCAAACATTCTCAAACATTCTCAAACAAATGCAAAATTAAATCGTCGCGTCGCGCGATCATTTTTGTAACTTTCAATGTTTGTAACAAGAGTTGTGCCATTGAAAATTTAATAATATAGGTTGAAATAAAATAATATAGATAAAATTTAATAATATACCTATATATTTTATATATAGGTCTTTATATATATATATATATATATATAGGCTGCATAAAATTATCAAATAAAGTTTAATTACTATTGGTAGAAGAAATTTATTTCTTATTTATTATTGCAGATCAGCATAAATACTGATCTGAGATATATAATTAATATATTCGCTAAATATAGCGAATGATTGATTACTGAAATCTTTCGGTGATTTTACAGATATCTTGCACTTCTACTTCTCGTTTAAAATTCACGTGTCTCTTTAAAATTACAATGTCGACGAAATTTTAAAATATTTTGTATTATTATTAAAATCGATTATGTACTCAAATATTTGATAAGTATCGAAGACTGAGTGATATTATTTAGTGACAAAAAGTATAATGCAAGCCACGTTACACGAATCTCTTCGATACAAAGATGAACAGCAAATTATGAAATTATAAATATCATTAAAGATACAGAATTTGGAAACATTGTTCTTTCTACAATGAGACAATTGGCAAAATATTTACTACGTCGCGCAAAATTATGAGCAATGTTTCATAAATCTAGTGGCCATCGTGTATGAGAAATATTCACGCGGCGATAGTACTGAAAATCGCCCAAGACACAGAATTTCGTTCTCGTGTATAAGCAATAACTCAACTGAACTAAAAGGCCCTGATCCTTTCCTCGAGCTCGAGATCCTAAAATATTACATAATCTGTCACGTTTTATACGTGATGCCTCCGAATTTTTTGAACGTGCCTTGTATTAATATTTGGATAACTAAAGTCACGTATGTGCTTCGTGTACATTCACAACGGGTGTCACGAAAGTGTTGAGTTGTCGTAGAACAAGTACTATCACATCCAACTAAGAAATTTTGAACCGATCCTAAAATTTATAAAACGTTGCCTAAAATTTACTTCACGTTCAACAGCCCAATAAAAACAACATAACATGTGAAATTTGCTATATTCGAAAATTACACTCGATGTAAAGCGACAACGACACGCCGGAATCGAGCGTAGAACTATCGATTTTGCGTATTTAAGGCGCAGATCGCGATCGCAGCGAAGCAAATGGATAGATAATGCAAGTCCAGGATAACGCCAATTCCGCGCTGCCTATTACGATTTCGTAGAAATTAATGGCAACTGTTGCACACCTATAGTTAACGGTCCCGCGTTGGCTTATCTTCGCGGGGCGTAGTGTAATTATCAGGATGAGTTACAACTCGTTGCTCGTTGGAAGAATCGTTGTTTAGTTGGCGGGCGCGGCGCAACGAGCGACCAACGATATTTGCGAAACAAGTCAAGTTTGATGCGGCGGATAAAATCGGTGCAGGACACGTGACACGTGAATTGCATTTTGAAACGACGCACGGACGTCCGAGTCGAGTCGATTTCACGAATTACGAGTCCCGTTTGCCCAGAATCTCGTTTGTCATTTCGCCGGAAATATTTCATTAACCGGAGAGTGGCTGTTTTTTCCCGATAAAACTGGAATATCGCGTCAACCGCGCGACCGTTTGTGTCTTCCGCGAGCGCGCGCGTGCTAATGGCGATTAACTTTGCAAAATTGCGGAAGTTATTCTTATAGGCGACGTTCAGTTTCACAGAGCGAGTGATTGACGAGTGGCTCCGAGCCACCACTATTCTATCGATTATCGATGACCGTGCACGGTGAAGAGCCGAATCGAACCAGTAACAATAACTGTATGCATTGCTGCACGATGTTTCAACACTTTTTATGGAACAATTTGAAATCAACACCGCGCATTCAGACGTGATTATATTGATCAAGTTTGAAAGAAATTTAAAAATATCTATCTACGCGTATAAAGATTCCAAGACTTTAACTCTTTGATGCTTAAATGTTTCACTTCTTCAGCGCTTGGATCTACATGATGGAGACGTGAATTTTATCACTGAAAGTGATTTTAGCGGGGGCAACGCCAATGCAACGAAAATTAGCGATTGGTTATTACGTATATCACGTGATTCGTGAGGGGGCGTGGCGTAGACTTCGAGTGGGAGTGGCGTTGTCTGGTACACACATAAAAGTTTTTCTAGACACCAATATTTGAGTACTTTCGTGAGCCATTGTAAATGTACAAAATTAACTCGAAACACGAAAATTTCTCGTGTCGATGTATAGTGACTTTAGAAAACGTTTTTGCACTTGATGAAAAATTGTGGGTGTTTTAAACTTTTCAAAATTCGTGAGAAAGAATCATACATTAAATTTTATTTTAAGAGAAAGAAGAGACTTCAATTTTTAGTACTATTGTAGATTTAGTTGAAGTTTGAATAATAATTTGTCGTTATTTCGCCAAAAATACTTCACTAATCGAAGAATTATCTTCTTCGATATCGCTGCGATCAGTGCGACTATTCATGGGTTCGATAATAGCGATTAGCGTTTAAAATTGCACAAGTTATTCTTAAAGACGAGTGTCAGTTTAATAGAGTGAATGATTGACGAATAGTGATTAACCGTTTATCGATTATCGGTGATTATATAGAGGGAACAGCTTGGCAGAAACCAATGGCTGTGTGTAAAATTAGCTCGGAACAGCAGAATTGAAAATTTGATATATAATTGCTCCAGAACATATTCGTACAGTCGATCGACGCTTTAAATTCTTAAAATTGCCGAAAAAAAAAGATTTCCGAAAAGCTATATATATTGGCATGAACAACAAACCAGGAAATGATCAATTATTGCCTAAAGATTCTAATTGTAACAATTGTAAATATTTTATGTAATAGTCGGAATATATTGAGCTCGTTGAGTGGAAATTTATAAAACTCGATAAAAATTTGACAATTTATCAGCAACAGTCTGATATTGTGTATCAGTATTGAACGAAATCAACGTCGAATCGTTACTATCACGACAAAAATAAAGCTAATTATTATCAATCATTATCAACTATTAATATTAATGTAATCGAAACCCACGAACGATCAAAATATCAAGAATTAAAGATACCAAGAGGAAAGGATACAAACAAGAATCTGTGCTCACTGTGTTCAATCATGCTCTTTATTGTGACAGACTAGATGAAAAGATTTCATTGACAAAATGAATTCGATGAACAAGATGACTCGTTCCGTTGTACGTTTATTAATTGTTTTTCGGCAATCGGTCAAGATCAAAGGACACCGGCGATAACGATATCGGGGGGAGTTTTAATTTCTACCGAGCGGACTTTTCATTAAAATCTCAAAGCTTCGCCTAATGAAGTTTCTCACGCGAAACGGCGAGTGGCACACGCGTTATTCAAAAGGGGATATTTCAGATCCGCTGCCGCGAACTTGTGCCGTGGAACCGGTTAGATTTAAGGAGGGTTAAGTAAGTGGTTATTTACGGCAAATCCGTGAAACTCCTCTTTGCTCGCCGGAGGGTTCGGCTGCTCTCTTTCTCTTTCTCTCTCTCTCTCTTCGTTCGGGAGCTTTTCAATGAAGACGGTTGGAAAACGTCTGATTGCCGCCATAACTCCAGCCAATTCACCGGGCTACGTAGTCCCAAGATAGTTGACGAGCCAACACCAGTTTCGTATTAATATTGACAGACCCTCTGTCTTTTAGCTTCCCTGCTAGATTCAATGTTCGCCTTCGTCGCTTTCGTTCAATTGGATTACCAGTTTCCATCATCCTAGCCTATTTGGCGCGATCGATAGCTACCAAGATGTATCTGTACGTGTCACGATTGATTTAATAGCATAATTCTCAACAGTTATTCTTTTTACGTAGGTGTTGGAAGCATTTTGTACGAAAGTATCTCGCGTTTTACTTGTTTTTAGTTACAAAATGACACTGTAAGTGACGTGATTCCGGAGTCTCGTGTAGCAGAAATTAAATTAAATTAAATATTTTGAGCTCACAGTTTCAAGTCTTAATAAAATTGTACTTGAAATATTGTGTATTTTTGTACATTCTCGAGTCACTGGTATAAGAATCGGACAAAACCAAATTTGAGATTTCTCGATATAATTACATACATTTGTATGCAGCATGAAAGTTTTGCTCAGAAGTCTTGGAAGAAATTAAAATAAATAAATTTGTTTCAAAACTGAAGGAATTAGACAATATCTACTTTATGCAAAATAAAGAATCTGAAATAACAATTATGTTACTTCGTTCCTTTGCTTCTCACGCGACAAGTTTTGCAAAATTGGGATCAGATCAACTGCATTCTGATCGAAATTTGCATTCTGCGTTTAAGAAAATAAAATCAGCCTTCCGAAATAACTGATTACATTGAATTACTTTTGTATCGAGGTAGAATGTGTCTCCTTTGAAACAGTTTCCCATGTGATCAACAAGTTTTAATAATATTTCGTTCTTTCGTCATTTTTCCAAGTTTGATATTTCTGATATTTCTCAATTTTCAAAATTTACATTATCCATTTTTTTTTTTGTGTCAACGTTTTCAATCGCACGTCGATCGTTCCCTTCGTATCCCGTCGTAAGAAAAGACGCGTCACTCTAGCTGCGGATGCGATCACGCGAAACAATCACACAGAGCGAATGCTCCTCGACAAGTGCTTTTTCATCCAACCTCTTCTCTTCGCTCGATCTCGTCTCCGTTGATCAGGCGTGGCAAAAAGTCGGAATTCCATCGATTTAATCTCTATATATACTCCCCCTCAAAAATCTCAGGACGCATTTTCTTTCTCGTTGCAAACGCTCTCTAATTTTCTTTCTTTTTTTTTTAATTCAAAGTACTGTATGACCTTTTAAGTTAAATTAGGAAATCTTAAAACTGAGCAATGCAATTCAGGAGAGATGCCAAGTTTGACAACAAGTTTGATTTCGTACCAATTGAAAGGTTTTATTATTTTGGAGTTATTAACTCTGATGTTTCTTTCCTCTGATATTTTTGATGTCGCGGTTATTATACACGATACAGACAGTCATAAACGAATTATCTTGTTTGTCAAGACGAACAAGCGTTATTCATGTTTTCCTTCTCAGATATTTCTGACGTTGCAGATATCAGAAGATATTACAATTACGACGTTTCCTCTGAATTTATCTTATTTACTCGTCCAACAATCTCTTCGATAACGAGAGATTTGACGTCTTGATCCTATTTCGTAATAAACTCATTGGCATACGCTGGTGTATTTCCGGAAAGCTGAGCGAAAAGTCCTGCGAGATGGGAGTAGTTGACAATCCTCTAAATTTCCCGAATAACTCGGAATATCCGTTGTCCGGTCAAGCGGTTCGTTTTTTACCGATTCACTCGGATATTGTCTAATATCCGACCGGACCACGGGTCAGTAATTCAAATCTAATTCAATCTCCGGTCAAGGTGCGTTCTGATTTACGTAGGAAAGAATAAACGAGCAACAAGAGCCTGCGATTGTAAGTTTCGTATCGTCTGTTATTTATCGTGACAATTTTTTGAAAGAAAAATTTGCGAGGATTTATTTATTCGTTTGATAAGTGTAAGAATAACTAATTAACTGTCAATTATTATTAAATTTTAAGGAATATATTTCTAAATGTATCTGGGAGTGAAATATTTTTCATATGACGAGACTGTTAAAAATTTTAATGGTTTTCTTGTTTTACAATTTTGCGTGATACACTAATGAATGAATGAATCGAATTTTAATTGTGACTCTCTGATATCTTTATTTCGTGAAACGAGAGATACGCTTCAACGTTTACGTAATATTTGACAAACAATCTTCAACTGGCAAAGATATAAATTTAATTTAGAAATGCAAATTTTTACTGACAATTAAATCTAATAATTGAACAATGAATAATGATAATTTATTTTATATATTTGTGTAAATCGTACGACATTCAATTAATCAATGCATGGCTTTATCTTTAGAAGAGAAACAATCGGTTTGTCAAGATTGACTTACAAAATTTGTTAAAAAACTCTGTCAACTTTACAAATGCAGCAATGAAATTTATAGGAAAGAATGTATAATAGAGTCTAATTAATTATAGCATCTTGAGGCCCTTCTTGCATCCAGTAGTAGTAACGTGCCTCGCGGAAGGTGGAGTGTTCGACTGTCAATTACATCGCGGTCACCGTGATTCATACGCGTCCGAAGTTTAGTTATCAGAGCGTCACTTTTTGGCTTAGGTCGGTGTCAGCAATGGCAGGCAACGAGAGCGCAAATGGGAGGAATCGCGTACGCGGCGCGAAGAAAGGGAGAAAATAATTCATCTGGCATTCTCCGGCTCGTGAAGTGTAACGTGGAATAATGTTTTACACGGTGGCGGTTGTTGGCGGGGAACGAGCCGCAGCCGCAGCGATGAAATGAATTTTGCAGTGTTAGTGGGAGCGTGCACTTCATCTGTCATAGTTTTTGCCGCGCGCGATATGGCAACGCGCCAATAAACTGACTTTCGCTGTTATTACCGAGCGAAAAGATAGTACCCACGGAGGACGAGCTGTGGAATCAGATCTCTTTAACACCCGGTGCATTCTCGATGCAATCTACCGATCCCCTGTAAAGCAGTGATTAGGATTAGGATTCAGGTGCCTCGTTTAATCCATCCAAGAACCCATGGTGTTCAGTTTCTTGAAATTTTATAAAATTGTTAAGTCCAGCTAAGAGGTATTGTATCGAACGAAATAGTTTTGCACTAGAAGTTGTAAAAAAACTGCACGATTTGTACCAGACAACGCCACTCCTACTCGAGGTCTACGCCACGCCCCCTCACGAATCACGTGACCCAAGTCAATCAATCGCTAATTTTCGTTGCATTAGAGACCCGATTTTCTGGATTACCCCCGCTAAAATCACTTTCAGTGATAAAATGTAAGAATACTCGAGCGTGTTACTTGTCTTTTATTACAGTCGTTTAGTCGCTTTAACCTGCCTATTAACATGGCAGCAAAATTTGCAATCGGTGTCAAAACGGGGGATAAAGGAATTCGTCGAATAGTTTTTAACAGGGAAAGAGGTTCCATCAGCGTGTTCCTCACGAAACTGGGTTAAATCCAAATGAGTTCGGCTCGTTTCCATAAAGCAGGAAAAGTAGCCAGGAACTGCGTCGTCAAGTGGATCGCGCAGCTTTGATTCTTTCGCTTTAAAATTATTTATTCCAGTAGTTATCGCTCGCGACTCTCTTTCGGCCAGAGTCTCAAGGCAAATCCATTTCGATTCGTCAAACACGCGCACACCGGCTACGTCGAGTAGTATGGTATTCAAATCGTTAATGGCGTGCTTCGTCTCGCGGGCTTCCTTTTGTTAAAACGGTGTTGTTACTTTATTTCTGTGTAAACTTTATCGCGCTTGGTATATAACAAATGAAAGTGCGACACGAACACGGGCGGATACAAACTGAAATATCTCAATTTTATTCAACGTCACAGTTGCTCGTTAACAAACGTGCAATCATGCGTTATCGTAGTCTTTCGCTGTTGCAATGTCTCGCGGATGCTGCGACGGTTGCCAGGATATGTGCTCTATAACGATATGTGCTCTGAAACGATAATGGCTCTGAAGAACAGAGATCGCTGGTTTTAACTGTGAACTGAGTATCTTTGCCAGTCTTTGTGACTCTATGGTATATATTACTCTTGGTATTACTCTGTTCTTCTATGGAATTATTGTCTTGTCTGGGTGATATACAGAGAGGAGGAACACGAGTTAAGAATTGGAATCTATCTATTCGTCTATAATTTTCGTAATTTGGTCATTTCTGATTTGGCGTTTTTTTTTTTTCAATTTTGGTCATTTCGCTGACTCGTTATTCTTTTTAACATGACGTTTCCCTCTTCTTTTTCAAGTGGCAAGAATTATACAAGAACTATGTTGATTTCTTGATGAACTTCTGTGATGAAATGGACCCCTTGTTCGAGAAACTGAAAGAAATTTACCATAGTTTTACTTCGACGTGATAATAATTCACGTGATGATATTCAAAAATATCTTTTATATCTTTATGATGGATTTGGTTTGGCCTCGTTTGCATATTACATTTAGCTTTCAGTTCATTTTCTGCGCGTTCTTGGATTAAATTGTAGAACCTAAAGTCACAGTGTCGATCAAAGTTCGGGAGATTTCCATTTGCTCAATCGAAAATAGAATTTCGCCCAAATTCGATTAGTCGTAGTTGCCAGATGTAAGTGCAATTTCAACTCGCAATTTACAAAAATTATACTTTCGCCAAATTTATTTTCGCGTGGAGAAGCGCAGCGCGTGGGAGGGTTGTCGACTCGTTGAAAAATTCAGCAACCATGGATAAATTGGCTTGTCAGAGGCGGACGCCGATGGGAAAGAAAAGTAGGAAGTTTCGAAAGACACGTGACGGAAACGCGACTGAATGGTTCGGATGAACTGAATCGATGATGTGTGTCGAGGATCCTGGAAGTGGAAGTGGGGCTGAAATCCTGCGGAAATAAACGCCTACGTGGCGAATCGCGGTTATGGGCGTCGGCCTGCTTACGCCGACGACCCAAGTCGTGTGTAACGCGTTTGCATTTCTGTCTGAGTCTTTTTGCAATGGAGAAAGACGTCTCTAGTTGACACGTTCAAGAATGAAAATCACAGTGTTTTTGCTTCAAAATTTCACAAAAAGATTTTTTTCTGATGTTAAGCGTCAACTGAATATTGACACGAAATTCTGTGCCTGGTATTTTATTATTTTCATTATTTAATTATTATTTAATGACATTTAATGACTTTCTGGTTAATAACTATAGTTTAAATGGACACGAGAGTTTCGTTTGGTTTAAACATACTCGTACTGTAAAAAGAAACACTTTTGTTGCAACGTTACGTGCATGGATCGGACGTATGTTTCATGTCCTCTGAAATTTTCTGAGTCGCAAATGACTCCGCGACGAGTGAAGAAACGAGAAAATGGAAAAATACGGTCGATTTGCATGACGTGTGCGCGGCGGTACAACTCTCATAGTTTCCGATTTTTACCCTCCTTTTTTGCAGTTCAATTTTGATCCTACGGGCCAGTAGACGATGTTTTATTGAAATTCTTTGGAACTTGAAAATTCTGTGTGGCAACCGCGTGCCGTTATTTTTTAATCTCCGCGAGAGAGAGCGTGCATTTCAAAGACACAGCGACTGGTATTTGTACATTGAAGAAGAATTTAATCCTCGAGTGGTATCACGTTGCGAAAATTTAACTCGCTTAATTTTATTCCGTACTCCATATTTCCTCTGATAGAGATTAAACTGAATTAAAAAATCCACAATTGAGCAACGTAAATTTTTAATGTTCAAAGTCTATATAGCGTGTTTCTAATCTGTCGATACAACCGGAAGAAGAATAATTCTACGTGAAAAATTCAATCGAGAATAAAGAGTGAAATTTTTTCATTTAGAGCTTCGTTTCCGAGGAAATCGAGTTTGAAAAGTTATTAAATATTTTTTAACGAAATTTCGTTTAATTTCTCACTTAACGAGGAAATTTCTGACGAAACACGTTCGAAATCTATTTTTTCCTTTTTTTAAACGAAGCTTTAAATTGAGAAATGTCATTTCACATTTTTCACTGATTTTTGTACGTAGACCAATCTCCTGTTGGCGCATGTTTATTTGCGCCCAGTATATCATCTAAATTCAAGCATGCTTGATAAATTTTTTCAAACTCGATTTTTCCGAAAACGGAGCATTAAGTGAAAAAATTTTAGAATTTTCCCTTTTTTTAGACTTGTTCTCTTGCGCAAAATCACCTCCTCTCGTTATTAGATCGAAAACTCCCTGCACAATGTGTCTGCAATATCGCGATATATTGAAGACGTCACTTTAATGGCGGTAACAAGCAAATAGTATGAGAAATGTCCAAGAAACTCGAGTTGTAAGATCTATCCTTTGCGAAACGTCTTTGAGTAATTGATGAACTACCTAAGTGGTTCTGTAAAAGCCTGTCGCAAAGCAAAATGGCTACAACTCGACAAGAGGGTAGCCTCCCTTCCTTCAGAATTATTATTCGATCCCCTTTCTGCTTTCGTAATGTACTCCGCGATATTACGTGCCATTTTTATGATATCTCAGAGAAGATGTAGCTTATATTTCAGCGCGTGTTTATTTATGGGTCAAATTTTCCATAACGAAGTGAAATTATCAAGCGACGTGTAATAACTTAGGGAGTTGTTCGTCATTGATGAATGAAATTTTGCAAAAGTTTGACCAATTTTTATTTAGCCTGTTTAATTACGCCATTAAAATTAACCCCTTAACAAGGAAATAAAATTGGAATCGACGAGTGTTAAAAATACCACTTTATATAATTTACACTTATGTAAAGAAAGCCGAATATTTACATTGCTAAACACAATATCAATAAAGCAATATTAATGATTAAGTAACAGATAAATTAATTAATATTATTTTTCTAATATTTAAGCGGTTCACAGATAAAAGTGATCCAACTCCACTTTTTTGAACTTTTTTAAATGTCGATATCAAAGCGCTTGATTGACGTTTAATTTTTTTATATTTAAAATAAATTTCTTTAATAATTGGACTATTAAACGACAAGCATTTCTTTGGATTAACAAATAATTGGTAATCATTCCAATGTAATTATTGCCACTTTATAGATTGGAAATTTTAATTTGTCCATCAGTATATTTGAAATGTATTATCTTTAGACAAAGCAGTAGCTTGAAATAGCAACACGATTTAATAGAACGAATCGTTCTAAAAACAGCGGTAAATCAAAATCCTTTCTTGCAGCTATCGATTCGTTCGTATTCTTTGAATATTTGATGCTCTTCGATAGCGTTGGGCACTCGTGGAGAAAGGACGATCTATAAGACGAAGTGATCTATGGACAATCTATAAAGATACGTTCTACATTTTTAAAGCCGTGCCATTTTGCTTCCTCATTCGATTACTAGATTTTTTTTATCTACTTATCTAACTCAAACCTATTATTACACAACGTTTTAATTTACAACTTCTGAGTTCAATTTGCAATATTGATATTTCTTTATAAAATCGTTCTGGAAACTCGAAATTCTTAAATCTAATCAACTTTAATTTTCCTACAACCGAGTATTGATTCAATAGTTTTTGCTGTATGTACTCTTTTGTTTAGAATTTGTCCAGAAGCAGTTTTATACACCCTTGGACTTCTTTCTTGTTTTTTCTTACTTCTTTCAAGAACAGTACACTCGTACCTAGTTTAATTGATATCTTCTATAAACTAGATTAATTTGATATCTTCTATAATTTTTCATTACATTAATTTCTAGAATATACATTTTTTTATATTAATATCTCTTCATTTTCAATTCTCTCGTGTTTATTCCTTTCGTTAATTTCGATTCAGTTCTCTTTGTACTTTGTATTTTCAATCATTTTTGTTCTGCACGTTGCACATCTTTCAAAGAAATTTCATCCCTGTTTATAAATAAATAAATAAATAAATAAAAATCAAACCGAATTAAATCTTTTCTCCTCGTGTTTCGATTTTCTTAGTTAGCGATTCTATTCAACCGCATCTATCTGCGAGGTAACTGATTTCAGTAACCAACTTTGTAATATTATTTAATCGTTATTTACGTCAGACGAATTGTATTAAAATTCGACAACGGCGCAGTGAGCGGTGCGACAAAGTATCAAGTATCTCGTCGCGATGTTAATAAACGATAAGACGAGCCCCAGCGCAGCGTTGAAAAGTTTTACGAAATGAGGAAAAATGACAAAAACTTTGGAACGAAGCCGACAGTTTCCCGGATGCAACGGCACGCGATATCGTTCACACGCTAAAAGCCGAGACATTTCCCCCCTCCCTCGGTCTGTATTTTCCCATATTTTCCCATATTTTCCCGGTTACAACGGCGATACACGCTTCAGCTTTACGACGAAGAAGTCGCGACGCGAGATAGCCAACGCGTCGCCTTCTTTCCCTAAACGAACACACTCGCGATCCAATTTCACCGACCATGTTAAACCATCTCGAACATCGTCAGTTTTCTTGCAATTTTCGCCACCCGGTTTGTTGATTTGTTTCGTCGAATTGGCGCCCGTGTGCCGTACGTACTCGCGCGAGTCGTGGTTTTGGAAAATGTTTCTGGAAATTGTACGCCTTAGTGCCACGTACGAGGGAACACGTATGGTAATCCGAACGAAAAGAACGTTCGGTGGGAATGGCCGTCGTTACTCGGTCTTTGCACATGGCGCGAAATGGCACCGATTCTAAAGTCGAACGCGCGTTGTATTCATCGGCGGTTCGACGTTGTTACGGTTACGATCGAGGAACGACGAACCACGAGTTTCGAGAGAGTTTTGCGCAAACGTAAACGTAACTAGACTGCGGATTTTTGTACGTTTTTGGAAAGTCTGAAGAGGACTCCTTCTTTCAAACTAACGGAGAGACAAAAGTTCCATTTCCGGATAATGGAATGATCACTTCTTTGATATGAAGTTTCATTTATTTGAACAGAGATTGTGACTATCTTTCCATATCGTTTTGGCTAGTCGCGTAATTCTTTAAGTTTAATTCTGTACCTAACTTTTGTATACAGAAGCTTTCTTACTTTGTTATCGGTCCAGATATCCGTGTGCCTCTGTTCCTTTGTTGCAGAAACCATTGAAAAGTATACACTTTTATTTTTTTCGATTCTTCGAAGTTTTTCTATTTCAGCCAACATCTGAGAAATTCATTTTAATAATTATATAATTATATAATATTGAAAATTAATATAATTATATAATTATATTATAATTATATAATTATATAATTTTCAATATCATGTCTGTAATATTTATCATACTGTAATATTATATAATTTTCAATATCATGTCTGTAATACTTATCATGCTGTAATATTATATAATTTTCAATATCATGTCTAATATTAGATTTTCCAATGACCATGTATTTCTACCAACTCGGTCGCACTTACAACACTTTCGAGCTTTTCAATTATACATCCATATTTTCCGCCAAGTTGCCATTGTTACTACGTTCGTCGAACGCTATTACTTTCGTACCGTGTAATAAATTAGGACTGAAATTCGCTCATTCGAATGAAGCACAGCGTACATGTTCCGCTAATTATAAGATACATGTGTACAGATACGTGTTTGAAATGGAAGAATCATTACCGAATAATACAATATTACAGGTAATAGAATGTCCGTGTAATAGAACGTTCGAACAATCGTGGTTTGGATATTTCGACAATGGGAGTTCCGATGAGAGAGTCTCCACCGTACTAAAATACACGAAAACGTGTGAAATATTCAAAGTACGGTACCTGTTGCAATACTTAATGACAGAAATGTGACACACACCGTATTGGTGATGGATTAAAGAATTTTATACCACTGGTCTTTTCCTGCTTCGAACGACAAACAAGTCACATCAGCCGGATCATTTTTACGCCGAGTTTTCGTTGTTCGAAAACTGTGCGACTTGTACGTGGGTGTACGATAAGAAGACGCGGGTCCATTCGTTTCGAAAGGGTCAACCCTCGTAAAGTACAGCCAAAGTAGAGAGATTTTCAGAGCTTGGTGGTTGATAGCCCTGTTACGAAACCCGAATAACACTTTGCTTTTGACACATCCCTGATACATCGTGTCACATACAGTGCGGCACATCAAAGGAATCGTCGATTGAACCCAATTCTTCGTACGGTTATCTCGAACAGCATCAAAAATTTCAACACTCGCGATTAAATGGGTGAAAGTCTTTGGAAAAATTCGTGCGGAATATTAAAAGAAATCAGTAATTTATTCGAATACATTGCTTCTCCAGGTTATTCTTGTAAATGAAACGTGAGTCTACTCTTATTAAAATAAGAAATATAAATAAATAAATATTAAAAAGTCGTTACTTTTAAACAAATTATGATAAAACAGGCTATAGTGAAATTTAAAGTTCAAATCTTGAGCGAAAGGAATGTCGTATTCAGGACATAGATGTATAAAAGTAGTAACTTTTTAACCATTTAAAGGAAGATTTATGAACGTTTTATGTTCTTCGAGCAGTAACGTTAAATCATTCATGACAGTATTAGCTTTCATATCTAAAACTGGAGCAATTAACTAATAACTGTTTTCTCTTTTTTCCTCGCAAGTAACGAAATCCTCATAAACACAAATACATAATTACTTTCACAGTCTGTCCCAATCAAAGGAATCGAAGAAAAATAGAAACAAAGAACAAACCACAACAGAATACAGAGAGTCCAAGAGCGTAAGTAGACTGTGGATGTTCGTTCGATGAAACAGAACTTGGGCAAACATTTGTTTCATCCATTGAATATTGCGATACACGTATCACTTTGAATATTTTACACACTTTGATGTACCGCGCGCACTCGGCAAATTTTTGCACCTCTGTACCTCCCCGGGAAAATACACAGAATTCCGCAGTATAAACATACAATTCCCCGAAATAAAATCGTTGTCCAGTCCAGCGTTGAACGTGAAACCGCAAAAAGTTGGGTAACTGGTTCCTTTTTTTTTTCTTTCTCTCTTTTTTTCCATTCAAAATTCGAACGTTCTCGATGGTAGAAATGACCAGGCAAACGTTAGTCCCTTGATTAAGCTTGGTACTCGCGCTTCCTTTTATTTCTTTGTCGCGTGCTTTTTTTCTCCTTTTTTCTTTTTTTTTTTTTTTTTTTTTTTACGAGACTGGCACGGAAGCGAGTTCGTCCGGGCTGGACCTTTTCCGGCTTCTTCCCCTTCGTCGGCTGTTTCGCTTTTATTGCGGCGGGAGATTTTCGCACCGCCATCCTGCTAATAATTTATCACGCTCCCGTTGTTTCTTGTTCACTCCGCGGAGGTCATCGATACTCCGGATCGCCTCCGCGCAACACACATTTCTCTTGCCGAAATTTGCCGCGTAACCTCCGAAGATTGAAATCGTTCCTCGATCAGATCGTGACGTCCGCGTGATTAACGTGCCGTGCTTTCTCGCTTTTTTTCTTCTCGTTTCGCTTCGTTCGTTGTGTGCCGGACTGTGCTTCTGTTGTTGTTGTTGTTTTGCACTTCGTTGAATGAAACTGCGAAAACGCGAAACACCGTTGAACGATCAACGATGTAATAGGATTTAACCGTTGTCTTCTCTTTCTCTCTCTCTGCCAACATTTTATCACTGAAAGTGATTTTAGCGGGGAAACCCAGAAAATCGGGCCTCTTCAGGCGCAACGCTGATGCAACGAAAATTAGCGATTGGTTGATTTGGGTCACGTGGCTCATGAGGGGGCGTGGAGTAGATCTTGAGTAGGAGTGGCATTGTCTGGTACTGAGCGATCGCGCCTGTAATTTGTTTTGTATCGATTCAAATGTTTGCATATCAATAAAAATTCATGGCAAAAAAGTCGTCTTCATTTTTAGAACAGTTGCTTCAGTAAGACGAATCGTACTGTGGCACGAGTCGTGCAGTTTTTTCGATGTCGCGTTGTAACTGGATTGCGAATTTTCGTACATTTGTCGTTGAAAATTTAATCTACTAGAACGAGTCACCTAATTTTGTCGTCTTAAATTATTTCTCACAGCGAGACTTCTTGTCGGAGAGTCAGTTAACTAAACGTGAGTTGTACTAGAAATGTGATTTAAATAAAGAAACTGGCTATTTTTTGTTAGAATGCTGTTGAAGCTTTTTAACGAATCGATAAATGTAAAAAATTGAACGCTCGTGCAATATTCTAACAAAATTAAGCTTCACTGTAAAAGAAATAATTGCGATTGACACAAAACTTGAGAGAAAAATCACATTCCCTTCAGCAGTGAATCAGCAGTGTAATGCGACGAAAATATTTACACTCGAAATTTTATTTCAGTATATATCTGTTAATCGCGCAGCTTAAATTTAGCAGTGACACGTCCATTTGTCAAACCCAGGATAAATTCAGCCGAAGTGAAATTAAATTCAATTATGAACAGCAAAAGCTTGTTTTTCTTTTTTTTTTTTAGAAAAATCAATTCGTTAATATTATCGACGAAACTGAAACGTTCATATTTTGTTTATTAAGGGAAAAAAAGAAACAAGACAAAATGAAACGCATGGCG
Organism: Melipona bicolor; assembly: GCA_030673865.1. Lineage (NCBI taxonomy): Eukaryota > Metazoa > Arthropoda > Insecta > Hymenoptera > Apidae > Melipona > Melipona bicolor. Next base: position 110,738 of record JAHYIQ010000059.1, on the reverse strand, counting down.
GAAAATGATAAATTGATCCGTGTTTGTTTTCGTTTTGAAACGCGGGAACAGTTGCCAAAAAGTACTACCAACCTGTTACGCAATTACTGAATATTCCATTTTAAAGTAAATTTGCAAATCAATAATGAACACCAATATATAACGAAAGACTAAATAATATGTTGTAACGTATTAAAATAAATACATTACAAGTCAGATGAAATATTTAAACAAATATGATAAATCAATATTTTATTAAACGTTGTTGCATTACACTTAGCCATATTCAGCTAGTTCGCTTCTTTATCATTTCGTTATCTCCTCGTGATTTCGAAATATTCTACAGTATCTTCTTACAAACTTTTTTTTCAATACTCTATTGAAACTATTAATTGACGTAGAAAAAACTGTTTTCAATTCAAATAACAAAACGCATTTGTCACGAGCGTGCTCGTCAGAGTTAACAGTTTGAACCAATCGCATTTGTATATCGGAGGAATTGTATTCTCCACGGGAGCATCAAGCATCGAACCAACTATCCAATCGAGAAGAGCTCGTTGAAAAAATAAAGGAAGAACGACATCGAGATCGATCGGTTTAGAGGCGATAGGCAACGCTGATCAATCATTCGATCTATCGGAGGACAATTCGGATAATTGAGAGCTTGGTTAATAGATGTTTCGATAATTGACATTCGGTGAATATTGCACCGAATTTCGTCGGTCCATTGGTGAAATGATTAAAGACACGAGTTTGTCGAGTCAGTGGTTCGATCGTGCCAACAAAACAAGAACGTGTTTGTTTGTCGTTATAGAAAACGTCCATTGTAACATTGTTACATTGGATGCTGAAGAAGTCAGTGCTGAAGGTTTTCGAAGGATCGAAGGTGAAATATTTCTTGTCAAGAATTGTTAGAGATTTCTAATTAACAGTTTCTTCAGCCCTTTATAACACGACTTAACTTGTAACTTGAAATTGTTTCATTTTATCGCTTCACTATTTCGTTTTGGTAATGATTCATTTGTAACAATTATCAGTTCCTGGATTTTTAATTTAAATAAAGAGCTGCAATTAAGTAACAATCTCATGCATATAAGTAAACGAAATTGTGTTTATGCTATTTGATGTAATACATAAATGAATGAAATGAATTTTAATTATAGACATGAAATGACGAAAGATGATTTTCTTATTTGTTCAAGAAAAATTTTAATATTTAAAAAAATTAATTTCTTTCGTTGGCTCACTCAACTATTGTACAATCCGAAGAATTTATCTTTGGTTCAATTAAAAATCTGTCGAACATTTTATGTGTATTCACGTTGATTTAATTTAAATATAAATTAAACTAATATAAATATTTAAATATATACAAAATCAGAAAAAAGAATCGTGGTCATACCTAGTCAAACACTTTACATCTTAAGGGCCTCTTGTATCCAACTGTTTGCAATTGTTTTTCAAAACGAATTGCTTTCTGTCCTTCGTTCCACTCCGTCTCGAGGAATCATCGAGAAGCAAGAAATTTCCCTTTTCTCTCTGAAACGAAGGGACGAAGCCGAGACCGCTTCTCCGATGACTCTTACGAGCTGAGAACTCGCGCAAATAATTTACCAAGTGGTCGTAGAACCGTGGACTCTCTCGAGAAACGAAAGGGGTTAATTTTCGAGTCTTTGTCCGATCTAGCGGAGGGCCTAGGTGAGTTTATCACGGTAAATATCTTAAGAGATCGTCCGTTGTATCTGTCGTCGCGCCCTTTCCCTTTCTCCCACGTTTCCTAACCCTTTTAACGTGATAAACGCGTTGTATCCCTGCGAGAATTAACTGATTATTAAGTGTTATTAGTGGCAGGAAATTTATTTTATTTATTTATTTATCAATAACGTTGCAGTTGAGAAAGAGAAAATAAAGTTGGGAATGACAGAGGGTAAATGAAGAAGCAACAAGCTGCAATGAAACAAAGGTTAAAAATAAATTTAAAAAAAACAACAGTGTCGGAAGAAACATGTTCACCATTCATATCGATTTTCAAAATAAAATTAAAGAAATATTTCATTGTGAAGCCATTGCTTCTAGAATCGGTATAAATGTTCACGTTTATCCTCAATAAATAACACAATATTTTCTTCTCTATCTAACTATAACAATAAACCAAAGAATCGCTCTTGGTCTGCTACAACATTTTAAGCAATTTTAGGTAAAAATTATTACAACTGAGACCAGAGAATATTAAATAAATAAGAAATATTAAATATCAATATTAAATTAATAAAAGTGTCTATTGGTTGCTTTAAGACTGAAAGAGTTCGACTCAATTTTACCACTAAGAAGGAAATTCTCTTTTTCTTAATAAAACATAAATATTCAAAGCTGTCAATTACCAAATGACGAGAAGCAAAATGGCAATTACAAGTGTATGATTCATAGACAGGTACTCGCTGTTGCATCGTACAAATGAAAATGAGAAAATATAACGAACGTAGGGAAAGACGTAGTTGCGAGCTCGATATCAAAGCGCGTCAATTACGAGAGATGAATACGGCGAGACGAAGTGGAGAAACTCTGATGTTCCTTTCGAGGGGGCAGCCAGTTAATTAACTCCAATGACGATGCGCGTATCATGTTAAACAAGCAGCGCGTTCTTGCAACGATTAAAGCATCGCCATTAACGCGTTTAACTTTTGCCATCTTTGCGGGAATGGGCGGGCGTCCTCGCGGCGAGATTGAAGCGGATTTGCAAAACTGTCGCTCGGGGTCTCGATGAAACGCGCCACGGTAAATTGACACGTTAATTGATAAAGTCCTTCAGCGTCGTGCTCCGACCAAAACAAGCGCAATCGTTCTGCACAGCAGTCGGCGAAGAACGAATAATTGAAACAGCGTAATCGTTACTCTTTTCAAGAGATAATGCAACGCGACGGATGTAACAGAATCGAGATGACGTGTTGAAGAAGATTTTATTTGTTTCAAGTCTTGTATCGACGTACACACGGCCATCAAAATTTATTAAAAAAGTTTACGATGTGAATATGCTATAACTTGAGCAGTACTTACGCAATATAAAAAGATTCAAGCTGTATAAATTGTTTTCATTTCGTACTTTGCCAGTCAGATTTCATTGAATAATATTAAAATAAATTATTTGTTATTATTAGCACATCGGTAAATGGTATTTTTTTATTGTACTATTTGATTTAATAATTAGATCTGATTAAAAAGTGGAGGATAATTCAAATTTAATGATTTTTTTTTTATTATTATTATGAAAGATTTGCACGAACAAAGTTCAGCCACGACGATACAGAAAAATTGAAAGCTATTCTTGAACCTATATCGAATTTAACGTAACTTTCCTGATCTCGTTTTTTATCCCGTTCTTTTTAATTTAATCACCGATAAACAAACATAAATTTCTTCCTCCGCACAATGGCTTTTACATTTTTCAAAATTTCAAAGTGTATTATATCTCGATTGTATCTCGATTGTATCTCGAATAGTTGTTCTTCAGCCCACCGATTCTATTGCAAACGTTCGGATTGAAAGGTGTAGCGCGCGCGAGCATTTTACAACGCGTTTCCACGCGTTCGGTCGTAATTTTTGTCGTTTCGTGATTGATTAATTCCTCCTCTGGCCGAGCGAGGCTTTTTCTCTTTTAAATCCGTACGCCGTACACTGTGACACGGCCATCAGAAACGAGGGATAGTTTATAGGCATTCCGAAACGGTTAATCCACGAAGCTGTCTCGAGCACGACGCAGGGAAATATTTCCGCGTGAGTTTCGGTCGGCCGATTTCCTGCAAGAACCGTACGAAATACAACGAAATGCAACGAGAATCCAAAACTCCGGTATATATATATATATATATACGTGGAACCGTAAGCTGGGAAAAGCGTTTTGAAAAGATTTCCCTCGCTATTTTGTTGTCCGGATGAATGAAATTGAAAGTCCCTGTACCCTTTCCGACGGATCGATTTTATTAATGGAACACTCTCTTTCGGTCTGCGACTTTGAAAATAGGAATTACTTATATCGTTGTGTGCAACGTATTTCTCTCTCTCTCTCTTTCTGTTTGTACGATTTTAACACAAGGTACAACAAAATTATCGCTCGCGATGAATCGAAATTTTAATTACAAGCATTATGACTCGGCGAAGAAGAAATGGTAATTAAAACGCTGATCGATACTTCCAATTACGTTAAGCCGATTTTAGTTACAAGTATGTGCGTGTACATATGCAAAGTGAAATATCCGACATATTTTGTGTATTTACGAAAACTATATATTGAGAGATAACTATATATTTTCAATAAAAATAAAAGTTTTCTTCTGAAATAAATTTACAGGAATTCTTTTTTTCACGTAGAAACACTGCAACGAGACCTGACCGTCATATCAATCCCACCCGAAACAGATTTTAGTAGTATATAGTCACGTTAGTAGAAATTTTCACATGATATTCTGTTAAAAAATTTCCGAGAAACGACGATATATTATAATTATAATTTTGATCTTTGAATGTTTTACTGCTACAAATAACAAAACTTTTTCAAACTAAAGACCATGCAATTAAAGCAGTTAATTATATTTATTAATTAATGTATATAACGTTAATGTCAATTACATGATTAACGCTAAACATGATGTTAATTATAAATACAGTAGAAAATAATTTTCATAGCACAAAAGTAGGTCGTTGTTTCTTAACCCATTTACATCAAAGCGCGGAATATTCCTCGAGCCGTGACTGTCTTCTATCATCAAGCGCGGAATAATCCGCTGCTTTTTGTTACCGGTCGCTAAATTAGATGTCATTTACTGCACCTACGACCAACCGCGCGCGGTGATACGGGCCAGTCGTCAGCTGAACGTCGCTGATGCCTGCAAACGGAATCTTAAGTAGGGTCATGATGCAAATGGGTTAACATACAAACGCGATTCCTCCGTAGTCATCATAAGCGATCGAACCACTTGCACACACTTGAGCTTATACTTATTCACGTACAACGTGTCGGTAGATATCTATTAACCCCTTGGCTACGGTAGACTTTGAAATACGGTAGGGATTCTGTCTATTTTAATACACCGAGGTATATTAAAATAATCAAAACAGTGAATTCTGTATTCTGCATTGAACTTTGTTAGTACACGTACTAAAAATTTTAAAACATTAACATTATGCTCGCGTCAGCGAATAAAAGTAGGTTACAGGCGCCTACGCAAATTTTCCAAGCGCCTTTAGACGCCAACAGTTAGTCAAAGGGTCCAACTTCGAATCTTTCGAGACGACCATCCCCGACGAAATGCGTTCATTTTACCGATTTCGTACGACAGATGCACGCGTCCGTACACGCAGTTACCGGCGCTCATGCGAACGAGATCGTGTTTGCCGCAGTGCAGGAACACCGGGGAACAGGATAGTTATGCGGCAGCCGTTTCACGGTGTACTTTCGAGCCACTCGGCTCCGCGCGAGGACCATTCGGTTATTCATGCGTTCCGCAGCATGCGATCGGCAGCGCGTTGCTTCGTTCGAATTACGCGTATAAATTGCCCGGCTTCTCAGCCGTGCAAACGAATACTCCGTTACACTTGTAATCATACGCTTGTTTTTTTCCCTTTTCCCTCGTTTTCGTTTGACCGCTCGAGTTTCGTGTCGCAGCTCGCCGGAACGCTCTTCGATCGACGGAACGACGGTAATTACAAAAGGTATGATAATGAGAAATGTTCGCTTCTCAATATTGTAGGAATGTTTGGTAGGCGACAGAAGGATATGATTTAATTGCAAAAGTGGTATTTATTTTTCACGACACGCTCTTTATTCGACGCTATGCTCTTTTCTCTGCTCTGTGCTACGATCTTTTGTTTTTTTCCGACGCTACGCTGTTCTGTCTTCCACTCCTCATCACGACAGTCCTCAAGCACACACTACCAGTTCCCCAAATTTCCCCATGCATTCTACATCCGTACCCGTCCAGAGGATACTGTCATACAGACAATATCTCGATGGGACGTTTGCATCCGACGCACGCTTAGGATGTTTGGCGTGTGACATTGTCCACGTAAAATTGTTAAAAGACAGAGGAAGCTGATAAGAGTCACGCTCTTCTCAACTTTCTGCAATTGCTCGACTTAACTCATCGAGGGCTCGTTAAGATGATCAGAGTTCTACAAGTTTGTCGCTGAATGAGGAGGAGACTCTGCGGTCTACTCTGAAAATGTGTGCGCTTGTCTTGTCGTGATATATTGGACACGTTTTGTCCAATATGAGTTTAAACATTTAATGAGTATAAATTAATTATTTTAAGCATATTGGATCCTCTGCGCGATACTCGAAAGTGTCTGAATCTTGCTACGATTTAAATTTTTATATTTCAATCTTGCACTTTCTTTCGTTATTACGAATCTCTTACTTCAAGATTTTTTTTTCTTAAATCTGATAAAGTTCTTAGTATGCTTGATTTTCTGATTAAACATTCTCTTCTGATCTCGAATTCTTGAAATGGAAAATATAAAAATTTAAAGATCGTAGCAGGGTAAAATATAAAGTTTGATCAAGAAATCAGAAACCTTCTCTGTTATTACGATTCTCATTATCGATAACTTTTTAGTCAACTTTATAGTTAATAAATAGTTAATAATACCGACTATATTATATATAGTTAATAATACCAACGCTATTATTTTCCAAAACCGGTATTTTTCATACGAGCAACTTCGAAACTGCATCGAAATTTCACGTTTTCGAAAAAAATGCATCCGATCTATTCGAAGTTCGGTCATGTTTCGTTTTCATACAAATTTACCTTTTTTTTTTATCAAACATTGATCACGTTACGTTCGGTTATTTTCAAGCTTCAAATCGATGTTTGACAAATATTATTTCGCACGATTTTTAATTCCATTTCTACATCTCTGTTCATTTTCATTTCCGTTGCAAACCTAACATTAACACGTTGAAAAGAGTTTTCGCCCATGAATAAATAAAAATGAAAAGCTGAAGTTTCCCCAGAAAATTCTGCCTGAAAAATTTTCATTTGATTGATATATCTATATATACGTGTGTGCACGTGTGTGAGTTACTAAAAAAAAAGGGAGAAAAAAAAATAAAAAGGGAAATATCGACTGTGTATTTCACAGCGTTTTTTAAATTCCTTGTACAACACCGAAATGCTTTCCCTTTGTGTGACACCGGAACATTTTTTGACTTCGAAACTCGGCGACAACGCCGCGGAATGTGGACTTCAATTTTTTGAAAACGACGACGCATCGATTCGCGGCGATACTCGCGAATATTCCCCGGCGCGATGGAATCGCTGACGGTGTTGTTAAAGTGTAGCATGCGCGTGTACCGTAAGTACATTATCACTCGCCACTTCCCTTTGGCGCAGTCTGATTTTAATAAATGCGACCGAGCAGGAAAATTATTTTTCGCGGGTCCGAAGGGTCGCGCGCCACCGGCTTACCCTGCGTAATTACAAACCACAACAAAGTAAAAAGAACGGGTGATAAAGAGGAGGGGGGGATGAAGAAAGAGTAATACAATTCACGCTTGCGATAAAAGGAGGAACGTTATATCTGGCGCGGAATATGCAGATGAAAAAAGCAGAAAAAGGATGACACGTCGCCGAGAGTTATTCGCGAGATCTGTTTCCGTGATACTTGCTGTTCTTTTTTTATTTTTTTCTTCTCAAATCGATATTCGTGAATAACGTAACGACGAGACGACGTGTATCATAAGCTTTCGATCGTGTTGTTATCCCTTGCCGGAAGTCTGAAAGTCCAAAAATGTGACGAACCAATTCCTGATTGGAATTTGCGTTACGTTGCAAAAGTTTACGATATTTAATTTTTCCTTCTGATAAAGAAAGGATCAGTAATGAGTTAAAAGTTCCAAAATTCAACAATGTAAAATCTTCAATCGTACCATGCTTAAGTATGCATTGATACTTGAATAAATTTATCTCGTCCTAGAAATTAGCTTATGGAACGCAGTTTTCGTTTCAGGACTCGCGTGGTCAGATTGTTCACGCGATTCGCGTTTCTGATTTCAGAAGAAGCTGTGCACAGCACCCGGTTGGTCGAAACCGACACTTTTCAAGAATGGCCGACGCAGCAGAATTCGAGCCCTTACATTGATACGTCGGTTCCGTCGAACGTGACGGGCCTCGTTGGGAAAACCATCGAGCTCCTCTGCAAAGTGAAGAACCTCGGCAACAGAACTGTAAGTACCTTTCTTATTGATCCTCAAACGAATTGTAACGTTTGATCACTGAATTCAACCTCTCGTTCGTCGTGTATCGCGTTTCGTGTATTGTTAAACAGAGGCGTACATTCTTTAATCTTTGTTTGAGCTTAAGTTTTCAAAAGAAATATACGCTATTTTGCGAATTTTGTTATCTTTCGTTCCATGATAGTTAATTTGAGAAATTATTCAAATCTACCACCGACAATGTGAGAGTGATAAGTATTATAATTTAATATATAATATATAATTAATATATAATTTTCAACTGTTAAATTCACATGACTGCAACAAAATATATTTTTGAGAATAGACGAAAAATATTCAATTTTTCCTGTCCGGCTCTCGTTCGAAGTGATCGTCAAACGCGCTGAGAACACGCATTACAAACTCGCGAGCAGATCGTTTGATCCCTGGTCGAACTTAGTGTTCGCTGTAATTTGTTCGTAGTTGGCAAAAGTGTTCACTAAGATGGCTCGCGAATTGTTCGCGAACAGCGGTGTGGACGTGGCATAATCAGGCTGAGAAGTTGGCTGTCGAGACTTTACAGTGACAAGAGCTAGCACTTAGTTTGCTCCGTCTGTCCCCAGGTTACCTGTATAATTTAACACGTTCGTTACCAGGCGTCACAAATGTGTGACGCGCTAATTGTAAGTGCTATCCACGGTCTAACGTCACCATATCTTATCTACTCAACTATAGCACATGTGATATCTAAAAGCATGCGCTATTACCCATTACGTGAAACTATAAAAATTTGACATTTGAACCGTGGAAAGTGATTCGTTTCTCAATTTTAATCTATGCCTTATAGAAATAGTGGAAAAATAAATGGTTAAATTTGCAAATTCTTTCGTCAACAATAAACAGGCTAAATTTAAGATTTACAATAATCATTTGTAAATTAATTTCACACTTGAATTGTTATCTGCTTTTCTCTAACGTTATGATCAGTTGTTTTTGATCTGTCATAATTATTTTTTTACAAAAAACTACAAATGTCTATACGTACATGCAATATGTATGAGCAAATGATAATAATGACAAAAGTCAAGGGATTTAAATTTTATTTTCTCTGATAGCATATTTTGTTATCAAAAATAAAGAACTTAAATGTCGAAATTGTGTCGAATGCGACACTTTATAAGAAAAAGTGTGTCAAGTTGTCGAGCGACAGATGCACTGGTAATTAATCCTTTCGATTTTTACGATTCTAGGGCCCCAAAGGAGAAAAAAGCATTATCTCCATAGACACGGTATCTAAAAGAAAGTATTTAATAGCACGCGCCTCGCGCGAATTTGTTTGGAAAAAGGCATTTTCCGACGGCTTTACGAGCTAGACACCGTTGGCGTTAAAAAGTCGTATCCGAAGATAATGCGCGCTGGGAGGCACGTTGCGCTATGTTTCGCTTGACATCCTTCACCGTCAGCTTAGTACCCGCGGCACTCCTTTCTCCATAACATCAGATCGTACAACTTTTACTCCTCCTTTTTCCTTTTTTCTTTTTTTCATCTTCCGATACCCGTTCACGCTGTTGTACCATTGTTTTCCAGTCCAGCACCCGTTAAGCCAACACGCCGTTCGTTCGCCGCCGTTCTTTGCAGATACGATCCACTATTTGCTAAATCGTTTTATTTTCCATCAGCGGCAGGCTACGTCGCGACTCGTTTCATCTCGCGTGACTTACCAATTAATCTTTCCGCGAATACGAATACGTGTTTCCATACGCGTGCCTCTACGCCCGTTTAATCGTTTCCCCGTGTTTGCCTCGTTCAGTGCATTTACATCGGGCAGATTGTTTCGCGTGCGAGTTAAGTAATTCTCGGCGTTCTCGTGACACTTTCGAACGAACGTTTTCTGTCTGTGTCGCAACGAACAGTGGACAATTACTCGCGAAAAACGGGACAAGACTGAGAAGAAAGAGATAAATCAGAACTTTGGAAATTCGAACTGACGATAAGCTTTTTGCGTGTGCTTAATTTCAATTGAAAGTGCACGTAATTCTGAAGCATATTGATTTTTAATACAAACGATTTATATTTCACGAAACATTCTTAGAAACAATTTTTAACTATTTGCTAAATTAAATTTAAATTTAAATCACCAAATTTAATTTGCTTGTTTATTTATATTATATACGCAAATCGTAAATTTATAAAAAACAAATTGAAAATATACTTTTGAGGGGTAATGGAGAAAGCGGAATATCTTCAGAAAGTAGTAGAAAGTGTGCCTTTTAAAACGCACTTTGTTTCACGTCGATATCTCGACCCGTTTGGAAGATATAGCGCTTCGAAGTTTACGTACGTGAGTTGAAACTCGCGCCAGACGGTCCGCCATCTTGAATTGAGGCCAGACGCCGTGACCTATATTTTTTCCTGGAAATCTGTCTGTCACTGACCACCCTCACGTGACGCGGTGTGCGGTAGGTCAGCGGCAAGCTACGCGAGAGAGAGGGGGCAAGTGTGCGACGAGGATAGAGATAGAGACCGGCCGAAAATCGTCTCTGTCTTTAGACGACGATATCTCAGGAACCGGAAGTCGTATCGAGACGAAACGGAAACCATCTTAAAGGGAAAGGTTCAGCGCTTCTAACGATGTATACTTTGACTAGCAGTTGTAAACAGTTTTGGAATAATAATTACACAAACTTTTGGTATTTTTAATAGAATTTGTCACATGTTTTGCATGTAATTAAGATGAAATTTGGAACTTTTGGATCAACGTGACTTAGAATATTTAAAGTCATGAAAGTTGAAAATGATATATGCGTGTAATAACATACAATATAATTAATAGAAGGATATTTTAAAAAATGAATCTCAAACGAAGCCAATTAGCTCGTATTATTTGTTATATAATTTATAATTGTATCACACAATTAATAATTATGTCAAAAATAATAATGATTGTCGCGTATGGAAACAACCTATCCTCGTCTCAACCACCCTCTTTTTACAGACAAAAATTTACTCGTTTCAATATATACACATATGCATGTACAGAGAGAAATACGTAAGAAAGAAATACTATTCACTTTGACCAAAGAAAAAATTCTATCTTCTGACCGGATTTTTATGCAGACGTACGAATTTCATTCGCGGAATTACCGTGTCACGGGCCAATTCTTAAATCCCGGTGTGACGTTTCGGGACCGTTTTTACAATTACTCCTAATCTCGTGGAATTTGTTACACGTTTATGAAGCTTCGCCAGTTTATTATACGGCCAGAGCAAAAGGGCACTACTGTGTTTGCATTACCGCCGAAAAGTTATGCCGTAAAAGTTATTTTTCCAAATGAAAATTTATTAACGACGTCTCGTATAGTTCTACTGATATTTTACTTTTTCCCGGAGACATTCTGTAATAACCATCGTTACGTTTTTTTACGGAGCTGTATATCGGAGAAACTTTCTTTTTTCTTTCTCTCTTTTTTAAACACATCGCGAAAGTTTTCACCTCTAGTCTGGATTTATCCTGAATAAAATAGCAAATAACGGCGTCAAAATTCGATTAGTGTTGCACACGCAAAACTTGACGTGATAATGTGAATAATTAGTTAAAAATATTACAACACTGATTGGATCAGAGTTAGTAAAAATTGAAGAAGCAGTTCAATGATGCAGATATTGTGTTTTTGTCTACAGCTCAAGTAAATTTTATCAAAAGTTTGATATAATTAAAAAGAGGAATTTACAGAAGAAATAATGAATCCTAGACTTTATAAAATATTTCTGTACGAAGAATATAAAAATTCGGATAAAATATTTTCCAAATTAAATTATTTTACAAATTAGTTATTTATTTTTCACTAATCTAGTGGATATGTACTTTTTACGCAAATTAATACAAATCACTCGCCTCTCTTCATAGCGATGTAAAAATGTCTTTGTAAAGAACAAACTCAGGGTTGTGAAAGTAGATGCTTCACGCTCTGAGGTAAGCTCGACCCGTTCTACGAGTTTCTCTCGCAAGTTTCAGTAATTTAAAACGTAGATAATTTTCCATCGGGCGTACAAATGCTCGCTGTGGATACGAGTCGGTGCTGTTGGTTGGCATTGCGCGACTATGCCCCGCGGGAAATGGATTCGAAGACGGTTCCTATTCAGAATGCGGGATAAGTAAATCAGCAAAGTTCTAACGAGAAACTTGCAGAACGACGTAAGGTGAAGTCGTTAATTAGAACGAAATCTACTGTACACTATAATTCTGAACCGTCACGCGCTCGAACGCGAGTCTACGACTCTTTCGAGCAACGAATCGACCCATAATTTAAATGGCTGTTCCGACGGTTTTTACCGGCGCGATTTCGTAGATTATGCTCAGTCATTTGGTCTGCGAATCTCTTCGAGCGATCTCGAAAATCGAGATCGTCGTTATATCCGACCTATTTCCCATCCTCGCGTAATACCCGATGTACAAACGATACCGATCGTTTAGCAGTTTATGATTTATGAATGGAACTTGGCGATGTGTTTCGTCCTTCACCTCATTCTATCAGATATTCCAATTCTAATTTCTTCCTCTTTTTTTTGCACTATAATACTCGATTCTTTCAACACGTTATAGTATACTCTTGCACAAGTGACGAATTTTTATTTTTAAATCATTATTACTCTTGTTTATTTTTGTTGTTGTAACGTAATGAATAAGTAATCAATGGAAAATGAAATTGAAGGATTTTTCGTCAATTAAATTAAAATACCATTGATTGGAAAGTTTCTGACACGGTGTTCTATTTTTCACCTGAGTGATTAATCGAGAGATTCAGCGCAAGAGGAGGCTATTTCACAAAATATTGCGAATTGAGATTTTTATTATTATAATTCTGACCTATAAATCTCTTCGTATCTAGTTTATAAATTTAAATATCACAAGTATGTGTGTGGCAGAGTTTTTGCTTGTATCATGATTAAGTTCTGCACGTGTTACAATGCCTGTGCAAGGCAGAATTTTCTCGCCAAGAGTTTATAAAAAAACCGAAATAGGGAAAGATAGAAAAGAAAATTTACGAGAATTAAAATATATAAATAAGAATGATAACAAGATTGTTCGCTTGTTTTTAAATATGTCGTTGAACACTGGAACGCTCGTCGAAGGCGAGCAGAATAGTATTCGTACAAGTTTCAGAATAGGTAATCGCCTGGAAGTTAGAGCGAGTGGCCGACACAAAAGGCACCCTAAACTCATACATATTTTATTAGGAAACTTAAAGTTACCATAATGTAAATACATGAATTTTCTAGTGGCCATCTGAACACCATTCTCGCGAAACTTCAGCTATGTTTAAATCTTGTTCGAAGGTACAAAAGTAAAACGAGGAATTTACAAATTACGAGCGTCCATTCTAAATACGATCAATTGCAATCTTCGACACTTTAAAACGATAGCGTTAATCCGCTGTTTGTAAATTTATCGCATATTTGCATATACATCCGAATGAATGAAAATAATTCCGCGGGAGGAATTATTTCTCTGCGTTTCTCGGAATTTCGCGTTCCTTAATTTTCATTCGAAATATCACTTCATCATACGGACCTGTAATTACGAATTAACGTGCATTAGCACGAAATTGAGAGAGACGCCGCGCGGCTCTGCAGCTCAAATATTTTAAACTTGTTTTTCGTCCCGACGCATTTATAAATTAATATACGCTACGCATTTGAACTATGCTTAATAATTTAGAGCATGTTAGAAAAAAAAAAATAAATTAAAGTGTCGGAGATGTAATTTATTCAGAATGGAGACTTGTAATTTTTAAATTCTTAAAGTGTACGAAATTATTAATTTCGTCTAAACGACAAAGAGATCCGAGAGATCTGAGAGATTATAAATAAATGGAATTTATTTTGTCTATTTCGTCAGCGTTTCAGACTCGGATAAAATCAACTATTCATTCTCTCTAACGCACACACTCGTGTTTGCACGAATGTCCCGAAGTCGAATCTGCCACGTTTCTCACTTCGGATTAACTCCGACGTTTTCGGGAAAAGTGTTTGCACCTGCTTTTGAGAGCCTTCGGCAAAGGGGACCAATTTTTAAGGCAAATACGGTCGCTCGGAGTACCAAGAGGCAAGCAAACTTTTCTCACCGAAAATATCGTCTTTTAGCCAGTCAGTTTCTTCGTGAGGAATTTCGACTCTTTACGTGTGGTCGTTACATCCGGACGTAAACGTACCGCTATCGCTGAAATTACACGTGTTGGCGATACGTGTGTGAAATTACACAGGTATTAGCGAAAGTATACGCGCACTTGGTCGAGTTATAGTACCAGCTACAGGAGCACACGTTTCGCATACGGATGAGAGTAAAAATGTCAAAGTTTTTGCTGAACGAAACGGACGAAAGTTTGAGAGCAATTCGTTGCTCACAATCATATGTAATATTCAAGTGTGCTTATTTTGATAATAATTATTTGGCAACTGTGGTAATTAATCAAAAACGAGCATTCAAAAGTAAATTATGTAATTCATACAACTTCATACAACGTATCGAATTCATACAGTTGTGGTCGAGTTCAATATAGTTCGTGTTATGTATTAATTTTCTATATACAGTTTCAGATTGCTTTCAAATTTTACCAATATAATGGTCATTTCATGAAATTTCAAAATGTTTTTTTAACGTGCAAGTAAATGTTTTTCTGTGATAAATATTCGAATATTTTCATAGAAATATATATCATGTTCTGTAAAACAATAAAAGTTTGATACTTGAACTTTGAAATAAATATTATTTATTAACCAATCTCTTTGATAATCCTACGAAATTCCAAGAAAATTAACAGTATATCCATCATCACAAATTATTGCTCGAACCTTTGTTCAGGTGGAACAATGATGTGACCGACATACTTTTACCGTTTGATGTTCTACCAAACTCGAACGAATCGCGACTGCCGATTGCCATCTTGTCAACTCCCAGAGACGTAGTTATAGAAAGTGCCGTCGAAATCGATTTTGCCGAGAATGCGCGCTTCTCCCGTCGCATTTGGGGACCTCATAAATCTCCCGTCATCGATCTGCTTTCGGAAATAAACCTCGCGTTTATTTTCTGCGCCGCTTCCTCCCCCCGTTCGAACGTCCAACTTCCCCATCATCGAAAAGTTGGCATTAACGTCAAAGGGTGCGGCGGCAAGGTTTGTGACGCTGACAGCGCGAGTAACGCAACGTTTGAAACGCACGGGGGGGGGACCCGGGACACCCGAAATCGGCGTGTACGACCAGGGCCAGTCGATAAACGAGAACGTCAAACATCGCGCGTGCCGTCGGGTCAATTGATTTGTTTGCGTGACACGCGCGCGTCCCCCCTCCCCCTCCCCCCACCCGCGAATGGCACGAAATCGGCCAAAATGTCGTCGACATTTCGCTGATAGTTGACGAACGGAATGTCAGCGTTCCTCGGGATTACCAATTCCGAGAAACGCTTTGTGGAACGGTTTGTTTGTAATTTCCTTCGACTGTAATGCCAGAAGGGCAACCAACAAGCGTAGAAATTTCGTTCGAGCAGTTCTTTGCGTCAGCTCGTACCGTCAACATCTCTATAAGGTTAGGTCTAGGTTAAGTTTATTTTGTTCAGTACCATTCAGGCTTGTTTGGAATTCTCGAAACGTGTCGAAACCTGTCGAAGCTCGTTCGTCTGATTGTACATTTATTCGTGAATTAATGTAACAATAATATTAATAATAATACTGTTGGCTTGATGCAACTGTTGAGGTTAGGTTTAGGTTAGGTCTAGGTTAGATTTAGGTTACGGTTTAGGTTAGGTTTAAGTCAGGTTTAGGTTAGGTAGGGTTAGGTTAGGTTTAGGTTAGGTTTAGGTTTAGGTTTAGGTTAGGTTTAGGTTAGATTTAGGTTAGGTTTATTGTGTTCAGTATTATTCAGGCTTGTTTGAAATTCTCGAAACGTATCGAAACCTGTCGAAGCTCGTTCTGATCGTACATTTATTCGTGAATTAATGTAATTGCTAATAATAATACTATTGGTTTGATGCAACTGTTGAGGAGTTGAGTAAAATAAGATTCTGTTTAACTTGAGAGAATGTCACCATATCAACATCTTACGCGTTTTTAATAAGAATAATTAAATATCAAATTATGTGTTGCTTCGATGGTTAATACAATTTGTTGTTTAATCGATTTCGGACTTTTCGAGTTTTCTAGAAGCTTGTGAAATGATTTGCACAAGTCTTCAGACAAGAGTAGTTAGAATGTCATTATTGACGCTTAAGATTTTGAGATAGATAATAACTAGATATTTGCTATTAATGCTCCTTTCAACAAGAACCTATTCGATTCTTTTTCGAGACACTTTTCAATTTTTCAATTTCTAGCCTTAATAAAAAGATACGTGTAACTTTTGATGTCGAGTTAAATTTAGAAAAAAAAAAAAATTATAAAGACAGCACAAAACATTTGTGAATGATTGTTTTATTGGTTTCAGGTCTCGTGGGTGAGACATCGAGACATCCACCTGCTGACGATCGGTCGATACACCTACACGAGCGACCAGCGTTTCGAGGCGATGCACACGCCGCACGCGGAGGAATGGACGTTGAGGATACGATATCCTCAGAAGAAGGATTCCGGTATTTACGAGTGCCAAATATCCACCACTCCGCCGATCGGATACTCTGTTCAGCTGAACGTGGTCGGTGAGTTATCTATCCTCTAACCTTGATAGAACTTTGCTCCTCTAATTAAATTACCATCGCGAGTCACTCGAGCCAATTTTCCCCGGCGCTGGTTCGCTTAAATCGAATAAGTTCTCTCGTGAATGTCTGCTAAGTATGTACGTGCCACTGACGCATAGAAATACCTTCTTATTGGATATATGCACGTACATATGTATTTACTTCAACTTTAGGAACGCTAAATCTTAAATTTATCAGCTGACCAAAGCTGTGTTGCTTATCGACACTACTATCGTTGGTCAAAATGACCAGTTTATAATTTTTCAGTGCTGCAACGCTAGTTTGAATGATTTTTGTAAAAATATATAAACAGAAGTGCAGTCTTTTCATATTTCTTGCACTCGAGTTTCTCTGATACAATTTTCATAGTTCTAGTGTTGAGTATAATTTTGGTTGAGAGATTAAACTCCTAGATACGTATTTCTTTATTAGCTAGTTTTCGAAATTTTCTTTACGGAGCAATCCTACTTGACGTGATTCTCTCATCTCTGTTCGTCGTAATCATTCGCGATATACTTCTATCTAATTAATTCATCTATTTTGAATGAATAATATTTTTTGGAGAGGAACTAACGTTTCAACAAATGAGTAATTATTTTTCGGATCGTTCATATATTCACGGATGGTTAATGTATATGTTAATAATTCACGGATGGTTAATGTATATGTTAATAATTCACGGATGGTTAATGTATATGTTAATAATTCACGGATATGTTAAGTCACAAGCGAGAATGAATAATTTCATGAAATTTGTAACATATTTTCTCCTTCTAACTTAAACTTCTTTGCTCTTCGTTGTTCTAAGGTTAATCCTTCTAAAGTCGATAAGGTTTTTTAACGAGCGGTGCGAGATGTCGCGGATATCATAGCTTAGGAGCAAACTTATCGCCCGGGACTTTGTAGCCAAACAGATAACGCGGCAGTGACGTGCGTATCGGTGGTTTAATCGTTCACGCGAAAGGAAGCCGCGTTATTATTCTGACAACGTAATTATACGAGCTGAATATGAGCGCGTGTCGGGCGACATGTGGGCGAAGGGGGAGGAGGGAGACAGTGAGAAAGGGCGAGGGTGTGTGTGGAATCTTCCGGAGGTATAATCTTCCGCTTTGATGCTATCCGATGAAAGCGTCTATTAATTTGGAGGAAATTTTCCACTGTTGATCGTGACGTGTGCTTCCGTTCGGGACTCGTTTGCTCGTTTCGAACGAAATATTTGTCACAACATTGATGCGATTCCCCCGCGTAATTTTGTTGCTTGATTTTATCGTGGCAATTGTCTTTACGTGAAATTGATAGTAAGATACAGTGGCTGGTCAAGAAATCAGAGCACTCACAATTTTAACATCTTGCGTATTTTTTTGTAAATTTTAAAAATTTGAATTAAATTTAATTTATATCCACGTATTGATAATTAATAATTTGATTAAATTAATTAAATAATTTGTACGTAATGTTTCATTACTTCTTGCTATTGAGCGAATGAATGAATTTTCAGTAAATAAGCGAACGCACCATTTAGGATAATAGACTTAAATCCGAAAATAGAGGATATGATCAAATGATCACGTAATCAAAGCAAAATTCGAAGCTCGAGTTATTAATTATTGAAAAATTAATAATATTATCAGTGTGTACCTTAATAATTAGTAAAAATTATTCAAATTACACTCAGGTCTTCAAATTTTACTAAAAAGACTGTGTTTAATTAAAAATTGTAAATGGCCCTAATTTTTGAATTCTACGAGACGAAATATAAAGTCCTTCGATACAAAACGTGTACGTGAA
Source organism: Melipona bicolor (assembly GCA_030673865.1). Lineage (NCBI taxonomy): Eukaryota > Metazoa > Arthropoda > Insecta > Hymenoptera > Apidae > Melipona > Melipona bicolor. The sequence continues at coordinate 92,037 of JAHYIQ010000059.1, read as the reverse complement.
GAGAAAATCAAGCGAAATCTTTAATTTACTGAAAATTGAAGAAATTTAAAAAGAGGATAATATTTCAAAAAGTAATAAATATTAATTATTCCATTCGAAGGATTTAGATGTAGTAACGAAGTTATGGTACAGCCTTTGCAATCGCGATTGGTCTTTAATAAATTAATATCCAAGTTGTCGCGCAACGATATGGTTTCTGCGAAGAATATACTAAAACGGAAATTCTGAAAGCGCATTTGGGAATTGTAAATTAGCGCGGTAATGTTCGTTAGAAGATCGTGCTTTTGTCCTTGAGAAGATAGCAAATTCGCATGCACTGCGCGTACTCCAGCTCGCACACAGCGAAAGCGAACTACATTCCAAAATATTAAAATATTGTTCAAACTACATTCCAAAAATATTACAAGCTCATAAATGTTTGAGCAAAGTGGTAACAGTATTTATTATTAGAAATTTTACGCAAAATTAAGATATTAAATCAAGGTACAGAACTGGATACAAAAATTTAATAAAAGAAAAGGAGAAAAATAATTGATTTAGATAATTTAGAAATTCTATCAACGAAATTGTAATAGAATTATAGTGGGGATTATTACCGTATAATTAGGATAGAAAATGTAATGCAAAAAGATAATGAATTCTAATAATAAAGCCATTCTCTTTTCTCATTTAATGTACAAGAATCACTCGTGCACACATACAAGTGTACACTTTAAAAATAACCAACTCTCGAGAAATAATAAATCATTCCACGAACAATGATCACGCGTACAATAATAGCTACAATCAAGGGCTTTTGTCATTGCAACATGCCGCGCTCATAACCGCTCGCTCGTTCGTGGAAGCGAATGAAACGCAAAAGAGGCAAAGGGACCGGAAAGCGGAGGAGTAAAAAGCTCGGGGAAAGGTCGGCCCGATAGATTGCGACAAAGTTGGACGGAGAGGGTCGAAGAATATCGGCAGAAGATTCCGGTGATTTCTCTTCCTTCGCTTCTTTCTCACGACCGATAGGTTCATTAGCCTCGGCGATAATTGGCTCGGTTCGTGACTCGCTTTCGCAAAACACTCGGCTCGATCCTCGACGTGGTCGTTATCCCTCGAAGACCAATCCGAAAGAGGAGTCATCCTGCTACTTCCTCGTCGCCGGCAGAAAGAGTCCGTCGTCCTCCGTGCAACATTCTCGAAAGAATCACTTGATTTCTCTTCTTTTCGGGGCCGCTGGATTTCGACGGTCGGCCCCGTGGTCCGATAATGGCCAGTGACGTTGATCGATCGCCGACCGGCGCGGATCGAAACCGGATATACCGACGATCCGGGAACAAAACGCGACCAGAGGAGAAAATTATACGTCGTTACCGATCCGGCTGTGTACGATGGAATTTAAGCGTCTGCCGATCTGTCGCGGTTCCGATTCTACCCAGCTTCGACGAAATCCCATGAAATCGAATCGGCGAAAATAATCTTGGAGGGGGGGAGGCATTGTAAATCTTTCCGCAAACTCGAGCAAACTCGACTCATCGTAGATTGAATTTTTGCTTTTTCACTGGAGATATTTCGCGAGTCGAATGATAAAAATGTCAGGATATTTCACCAGCTTGATTTATGTCATTATCATCGTTCATAGAAACGAACGTTTCGAGAACGATGTGTTAATTTTTCTCGCCGATGGACGTGCGACAATTTATGATGATCAACTTTGATTTTTTAACGAAACGTGTTTTTAAACGTGCATTTTTTCGATGTTATTTATAAACAAGGATCAACTCGCGTCGAAAAATAATTATAAATTAATTTATAAGATATATCAGCTTCGATTTTGTACAAAATATCGTGCGAAAAACAAGAGGACACGGCGGAAAGCAATGTTTAAATGCTTACGTTGCGACACGTTTTCGATGTGACGTGTCACGCGAAATTAAAGTTAAAATGAACAATTTCTCGACGCACGTACGTAGATTGATACTCTTTTGTACGTCGAGTTGTATTGATCAACGCGTTAAAAAATGCAACCAAACATTCACGAGAACACGCGTCCGGCTACAAAAGAATGAACCATTCATCTTGGTAAGTGGCAATTTGCAAGTACACGAGCAAATTTAATTATACTCGTGGAGTTTTTCTCTGTCTCTCTTACGTCATTCAGGAACAACTTGGAATTCAATTCGGTTATTTGTTGTATACAGGGCAATTTAATATTAACTCCTCACGTTCCACTCAGCTCATTGATTTTCATTTTCATTTTCCTCGCTTGGATGTACGTAGGAAGGTTCGTTAAATCAAAGTAGATTGAATTATCAAGCGATCAACGGCAACAATAACACGTACTCTGAAAGCACATCTTCCTGCGTTTGTTCTTTATTTACTTTCACGCACTTGGCTTTTCGCGAATAAACGCGAATTCGCAACACATCGCGAAGCGAGTGAGATCGAATCTCGGCGATTGTAGGTCAGCCGAGAAAGCCAGCGAGGGCCGTTCGACTCGAGTTCCATCGGGACGATTCGCGTTGTTTTAAGAGAACGTTGCTCGCGCCGGCTTTGTGCTCGCCCGGCAGAAAGAAACGGAATGGCAAAAGATGCAGCCGTGCCACGTCGAGCGTGGAAACGCGGAAAACGGCGCTGAAAAGCGAAAAGCGCGGTGCACCGAGCACACCGAGTGTGTCGATGTTTCGTGCAAATGCACGTACGTACACAGAGGAGGACGGCTGTTCGAACGGCGGAAGGCAGAAAGGCAGAGAGAAAAGCGCCGGGCGGGCGTCTTTAGGAAAAGCTCAAAAGGTGTTCGACAAATTGTTCATTCGTGGCGAATCGACGCCACGCGTTCCCCGGCTCCTTTTGCCCCGGGACGTCTAATAAAGGAACTAGACTAGAACGAATCGAAAAACAATTGCCGAGCTTTCAGCCAGTGCCGGCATTCTTGGCACCCGATACCCGTGAAATTGCCGTGACAAATTGAGTCTTTCTGACGGCAACAACGACAAAATCGAGCTTCTCGCCTCTCTCTTGCTCTTTTTTCACCGAGTTCGCGTCCTGGAATGCAAGCCAGTTGCGTGGAAAAGAAACGACCCAGCCGCTCGGTGTTCTTCTTTTGAAGCATCCTTTCTTGACGAAATCGTTTCTTTCTCTTCCGCTTTTCCCTCGGATCTTTCTCTTGGTCAGACCCCGCAACGCACGAGGAGTTACACTCGGGGAAAATTCAATTTACCTCGATGCGAGGAGCCGCGCAATTTATTTAGACGCGTTGGACCAATATTGGACGCGGATGGAGGAAAGTTTGTGGACACTTGGTGTTTCCATTTCTCTGGGATTTATGCACGAACATTGTTGTCGTTGAATAATTCTTTGTTAATGTCGCGTACAACTGTTCCGTTCTATCGAAAATGAAATTACAGAACTCTCGACTCATATTTAATGGGGTCGTACTTCACGCGCAGAAGCTTTCGGAGAATCTGAAGGAAGATATTTGGCTCGAAATAGTCTATAATTAATTCACCAGTATCAAGATTGCTCCTTTCTACTGTTTTCATTTTTCTTAATTTTCGACTAACTTGCATACATACGTTATATTTCACAGACACACAAGTACCACGAAAGAACATTTGTGTATATATTGTATAAAACATTTCAAAATTTTATTAACAGTGTGATAAGAGACAACTATTATTATTACAATTGATTTGGAACTGATCTAAAAATTGCAAGATATTTATTGCATATATATATTTAATAAAAAATTGCAGGAACAGACATTTTGACGTAAGAATAACTATTAAAAATAGTCCTACTGATTTATGGCTATTGAAATAGTTTTATAATCTTTACGAAGTATATACTAATTATCAAGTACGAAATATTGTACAATTCCTACACCTTCAGATTTCTTTCAAACCTGAAGGAATTTCAAAAAGTTTCTGCAAGTTCGAATACGTTTGTTAACAATCACAGACAAAGTGCAAAGTTTTCTTGAATGAAATCATTTATTTCGTTTTCGTTTTCTCCTGGCTAGACTTCGCCCTCGAAGAGACACACTGGGAAAATTCAGGAATTTCTTTCAATTTGCTTCGACGCGACAATCCGCGCAATTTATTTAGAATCCTTGGGAGGGAGGAAAAAATTCTCGCCGACCTAAGCAGAAAATCAAAAGTATTTTTTCGCCGGGAAGTGTCACGGCCGTCTCACCTCTCTCTCTCTCTCTCTCTCTCTCTCTCTCTGCAAATTGAATTTGCGGAATTGAGTCAAGACATCATTTGCCTCGACTTTTCCCTTCCATTTTACTGTCCGCTTTTAATTCCATAAAACGAACTTCGTTTCCGCTAATGCCAACGAAAGGGGAAAAAAGAAGGTATTTAAACATTTTTACCCCTCGGAGCTCCATTACAGATATAAAGTTAATTTCAAAAGAATGTTAAAACACGTCCGTCGTTATCTCTCGATATGTGAAAATAATATTTTCATCCACTTTCGTCGATGTATGTTCTCTTTTAATAAGCATCAGCGTACTTTCTGATTTACTACCAGAATTAGCTGATAAATTATCGATGAAATGATTAAGATTTTTAAACCTTACAAAAGTCTAACTCAGCAAGTATTTCAGTTTTTTTGAAATTCCATAAAATTGTATATTCTAGATAGAAGTATAATTGTGTTGAATGTATAAATTTTCTCAGTTTCAATGATTTTTAACTATCTTTAAACTGTGTTAATTTACATCTATCTTTCTTTCATATTTTACATCATTTCCATTTGTCTTGTCATTTATTTCTTTGTTATTATTATTATATTATTTTCTACATTTTTTTCTGTGTTATTAAACATGTTCAAAATATGTACGGTAATAAAAGTACACAAACAAATGTTTATTGAATCATTTGGCAACTCGTAAGAAAGCGAGAATCGCATAATGATGACATTTTGTCGAAACGAAAATATTTGCACGTTCGTGCTCTAATTAATGTTATCGTTATAGGAAATATTATCGTTTTCTCTCTTCTACGGTTCCATTATAACTTTCAAATCAGATACACAATTTTTTAACATTAGAACCATATCTCTAATTGTTTCTGAGGATTATCTCGCTTCAACGAAAGTGTTCAAACATTTTCCTTTCTTTTAATGAATTTGCCTTTTAATTAAACGGTTTAAAAAAAGAACAATCGTGGAACATGCCTTTTAATAGCTTTTATTAGCTTTTTCTGCTCGTTTTCACAAATTTTCCAAGAGAAAAAAATCCACGTCATTCGTCGGCATCTCTCCAACAAAGAAAATCCTCCAATTTGTGCAACGTACAGATATACAGAAAATATACCGCGAATAAACATCAAACTGAACATAAGTCTTTCTCTCAACGTATAATAACAGTAATATACCTAAAGAATAAAGAATAAAGGTATTAAAATTAATATACTTTCGACTGTCCAATCTTGAATAATAATTTATAATTAATATACTTATGATTAATATACTTAATAATTAATATACTTAAGCCTTTCCAATCTTTAATAATAAATTGTAAGATTTAAATCCAAGTCGCTAATAACCCATACAAGTGGTCGATGCGATGAAACAAAAAGTAGTAGAAACGATCGTCGTTTAGTCAGACACTTTTACGACTGTCCCTTTTGTTACGTTTGCCTCACGCATCGACGATTGTTGCATTCAATCCGCTTGGCAACCGCAGAGAATTGTTTGCTGCAAACTGCGACGTTATCGACGTTAACAACAACGTTGTTTGCGTAAATTAATTACGCAGGAGATTTGTTAGAGATTCCCCTTCTCTTCTCTCGAGACCTTCGCGACCATCTCCGGAGTATCGTTCATTTTCTTCTGTCACGTTCGACGATATTAATAAGTTACGGCGATGGACGAGAAAAGAAAAATGAACGTATCGGAGATAAATTTTCTCTGGGAATATACGGTTTCTTTTTTTTCTTTCTTTCCTTCTCTCTTTTTTTCTTTTTTTTTTTTTTTTTTGCTCCACTAAAATATGGTATTTCGCCTTTTGAGAAGTTCCTACGATATTCCATTTATCATTGCAATTTATCTCACGGCTTTCTATAAAAATCTCGACGTTCGCCGAGAGAAAAAAAAAACAATTTGCATGACGTTCCCCCGTTTAATTACCGGATGTTTCGGTTGTTTAATTAATCAGAGCGGAGCATCGAGAGGCTCCGGCTGATGTCAGGCTCGATGGAAAAGGAAGTGAGAGAGAAGGAGAGAAAGAGAAAGAAGATGAGAATTCAACGTTTAGTACTTTTGATCGTTTCTAATTTAACTTTCGTACGTTTTTCAGGCGAAAATTCTGCTATTTATCGTTTTCTGGTATGATGTTTAATTTCTTCCGAGATGTGTTATATATAAATACACGATAGCAATTAAAAACAGCGTAAAAAAAGAGTCGTTCGCTTGTTAAATATCAGGAAACTGTTCCGTTTATACACGTTGTTTTTCAGCAGAATATTGTTCTCTTCATCTGTCTGCCTTCATTTCGTAATAATTACATTTTGTTGCAAGAACCGCTGTATTGTTTGTCGTGAAAGAAACTCGTATTTAATGTTTCTAAACATGCTCGAAGTTTACACTGTTACAATTACATTAAGGAATGCTAATTTAATTTAATTTCCTTTTAAACTTGACGATTTCATCCTCGAACTGCTATATTTTATCACAGACATCCTGGTTTTCGAGAAAAAATGATATATTTTTACAGAAAACAGTATTTTTAAAGTGAAACAGTTGGAAAATTGAATGTTCTTGGAGATAGAGATCAAATATTCTATATATCCACAATGCTGTTGTGCGCCGCAACGAAATGCACAAATGCACTTAAAAATTCATCTCTTCCTTTCATGTACCAACTTTCAAAAAGCTACCTTCAACAATTATTACTTCGTGTTTCACACACTTGGGAAAAGAGAAAACGAAAAGAGCATTTTCTCTAAAGGACCAGAACTCTCTCTCAAAGAAGTAAATTTGCATATTTCTGCGAACTTTCTCTTTACTCAATGTTTTATGTAAAACGTAAGTTGCGGCTGCGCTGAAATTGTCTAACAAATATGCGAAAAGTTTAACTCGTTCGTATTTTCGCGACTGCTGAACCGTATACGGAAGAACTATGGACGACCGAACTAGTGTCACAATAATTAAAAAGTTGATAAAATTTTTAAGATACATAAATAAATAATTAAAGTACGTGGAATAACAAGAGGTTTACAACACGGTGGAGAGCATAAATGCCTACGAAGAATTATTCAAATGCTATAAATCTAGAAAATTCTTACACAAACATATATATTACCTATATAAACTTTTATTTTTTCATTTTATTACTAAAAGTAATTTTAATTCAGAAAATCGGGCCTCTTCAGGTGCAACGCTAATGCAACGAAAATTAGCGATTGGTTGATTTGGGTCACGTGATTCGCGAGGGGGCGTGGCGTAGACCTCGAGTAGGAATGGCGTTGTCTGGTACTGAGCAATCGCGCCTGTAATTTGTTTTCTATCGATTCAAATGTTTGCGTATCGATAAAATTTTATGACAAAAGTCGTCTTCGTTTCCCAGTTATTCAGTTCCTTTTTTTTTTATCTCATTATTTTTACTGTATTTCGTATTCTATCGCGCAATGAATTTAAACGAAAATTAAATACTGAGAAACGTAATAGATTAGATAACAAGCGTGACAAGCGAGCACACGTTGAAAGGAAACGCGGCCGTGTTTTCCCGTAAATGCGCCGAAATCTCGGTCTCGTTTTGCAGAAATTAATATTGCCGCGTAAAACGGAATAAGATAAACAGGAGAAACCTGTTCGAAATAACACGGCGTGTATTCGAGTTGTTAATGTTTCGAAGCGTTCAGTTTGCACTCTCGCAGCCGGCTGCTTTCGAGAGCTCGACTCCCTGCAGTGAAGATTCTTCGCAAACACAGGCTCAAGAGTCTCGCGCAAATCGGACGACAGGATTACGAGTTGAAATACGCGGGCTACAGCGTGGTCTCCGGTAAAACTGGATCGCGATATTCTCCAGGGGCCCCCCAGAGAAATTGCACGTTACACGACGGATAAAAAAACCTTGCACGATCGATGGATCGCGCACGACAAACGAACGAAGCGAATCAGGGTCGACGAAATTAACTGAGTCAATTTCATCTTCTTTTTCTTTTTGCAAGGTAAAACGTTGACCTGATTTTCATAATATTTCGTGCACACTCTTGCGGACGATGTCACGAAGGTGTTGATTAACAGAGGTTGAAATTTCGAACAAAGATAATATTCAAAAACTGCAATAAAATAAATTGCGTGAAAACCATCTTTTCCTCCTGGGGTAAACGAATATATAATTTCTCTCTCCGTGGAGGAAAAATTGGCGTGAATCTTTAAATTCCAACACCAAGTCGCGTCGCTTTCTTCCTCTCTTTTTTCATTTCGTCCCGGAGGATGTAAGAAAGAACTAATTTATAACGTGATTTCGTTGGTAATAATAAGCTCGTTTAAATCTTACATCTGCATAAAATTCCAATGCTCGTTGTACAGTGTAATTATTTCTACATTATGGCGAAAATTTTTGCGCTGAATAAAAACCAATCTTGCAGATGTGTGTGTTGTGTCTGTACATTGAGAGTAATAATTTACAAATTACTACTAATTTGTCGTTGATTCAAAGAGAAGAGGGGATCGATCAATCGACGCAAAACGATTGGTAGGATTTCACTGGTCGCTTCTAACGTTAGTGGTTAAAATACACGTGCCATTCTCAAAGAACATTTCCTCTGTTAAGTGTCTTCGACAAAGTACAACGAGGATTGGTCGCGAGCAACCGAAAATCGATGGCCGGTGCACCGAGTCGTTTTCAGTCGGGAGTTTCAGTAAAAATTCCGGCTACTGCGTTTCTACGATTTGTTATTTTCCTTGCTCGCGACGTCCGCCAGAAGAAAGAAAAACACAGCGTTCGCGTTCGATTCGTTCGGAATTGTTCGTCGAACGCCTTCGCCTCGGTATCGCGTTACGCCTCCCGTCGAATAAAGCTCCGTCTTATCGAAATGGACAGACGTGAAATTTTTAAGAGCGGGAAGGGAAAACAATCTTCTGTTTTAAAAGGACAGCTTTTCGAACAGGGAGATGGATTAAGTCTCCTTACAAGTGAAACGAAATTCCGTTTAATAAAAAATTAGTCAGCTGATAATTGTTACAAATAATTCAGTCTTTTGTAAATTTAATTAAATGTGTAACTTTCGTGGTACACGAGTTATAAGTGTTTCTGTAAAACATATAAACATTTTGGAATAATTAGAATATGATACATGTCATCAGCAAGAAAATTTAAGTTTTCTAAAAATTCTATGTTTTTCTATAAAGAAACAAGTTATGAGTTTCAACATCCTCCATTAGTTTGGAATAATTAATTGGATTAATTCCTTTATATTTCTTTAACATTAAATATTGATCGTGACACGATTGATATTTCTTCAAATGTAACATAAGTAACTTATTGGCAGATTTGTCTTTTTATCGCTAGAATTTCATTTGAGATCAAACTTACGATCTTATCACATTTTCCTGTCTCTATTTTAAAAGGATTAAACTAAGACGAACGTCATCGACGAGAGAATTTGGAACAAAATAACACTGCGAAACGAAAAATGTGCTTTCGTTGTAGCTTTGTTGCGGCGCGCGATATTTTCGAAAAATTCAATATCTCGCTCCGTAGAGAAAAAAAAGGAAGGAACAAAAAACACTCGAATTTCGCGTGTGACAGCCAACGTGTTAACCATTCGTGCACACGTTCGCGGCGAGCGATTGGAAAACCGTGGCTCGCGTTACGAATCTACCGTGTATACGTCTGTGTGTGTGTATCTTGATAAAAATCGAAGAGAACCGCGAGCGGGTCTCGCGCGCGATTTATTGCTAATACGCGCCGCGAAGTGCCGTCATCGTGACGGATTAACGAGGCGCCGTTGAAAATGCAAAAAAGCTTTAATTTCAATGACTATAGGGCTGGTGTGGCGTACAGGGTTGAATAATTACAGGGTAGGAAGGGGAAGTCGGATCATCGTGATAACAATACTCGAACCTCGACGTTACAGCGTGCTATTGTAATTACCTCTCGTGCCTCAAGTGCAACGTGCTATTTTCCTGAAAATAACCAGGCCCCTGGCTTTCGTTCCTGTGCGCGATACACCGACGTGTGTTCCTCCGGCAACGCCCCTGCCCCTGCTTTTCTTTCTTTTTTTTTTCTTTTTTTTTTTTTTCACCGACCACTGCGCTAACTGCGCTCTGCCGAGAAGCTTCCATTAGTTGAATAATCGCCCGGGGGAAGGAAAAAAAAAAGGAGCGCCACAACGTGCGAACCTCTATACTTTTCGATCATTACCAAGGACACGAGCATTCATCCCGCGTCATTACCCGCGCCACGAACTGCGTTCAAAAACTACCCTGGTTCGCGTAAGTGTGGATTGTGTGCACGTACGCAGTTGGCGATGGGATCTGAGAGACTTTGAATCGCTTTGCTGCTGTATGTTACAGAGTTTGTTATTTTCATTCGTACAGTATCGCGGCTACTCTTTGTTTGAAAGAAATTTGTTCGATTTCGAGACGACCATTAATTTTGCACTTTCTTGAATGAAATTACAAAGTTTTTTTATGTTGGACATTCTCTGTAAAAAGAAATGTCAAACTGTACACGTTGGAGAATTATTGGTGTAAAAGATATTTTGTAAAAATCTGTGCTTGAAAGACAAGTACAAAAATATTGCTCTTGTTTTTCCTTAACTTTTAAACAATGGATAAATTAAAATGGGATATGCTGTATATCATTGCGTACATATTTTATATTTATATACATAATGTTATATATATTATAAGATTGAAATGATATAGAAGGTTAAAATTCTTAAAAGTTTTAAAAGTGTCGACGATTGGACAGGATGAGATAAAATCTTGCAAGTTTTTTGATTATTTTGGTTCAAACAATTTCATTGACGTTCAAGAATTTAAAGCTATAAATACATTTATTTATTTAAGTATTGAATATTAATCTTACGACAACTCGAATTTTGTAGATTTTCTTTAATATTTCACGTCAATGATTCAAACAATGAAAAAGTCTGTAAGATTTGAATCTCAAGTTTCGAGTCGTGATTGATATGATTCGAATTTCCCGCCATATTTTCCCAGCGTTGGCTATTACGAAAATCAAGTACTCTGATTCGCCTCGTTCATTTTTGACGAAGGTCGCTTCAGTCTCGATTTTTTGGTAATTACTTCAAGACACAAAATCCGGATTCTGCAGGAAGTTGGTTCGGTCGTTTTGGCGCGAGTCCGTCCCTTCTCAGCACGAAGTTTTCATCGCGAACCTGTGCAAATGAGCCGCCCGATAAAAAAAATTTATTCTCGGAAGCGTAAGCAGAAAATACTGTTAATAAGACTCCGCAGGACAAGATTACGGCTCGCCTCGGTCGAATCGGGAGGGTCTGTTTCGAATAAAGTTTGGGCGGACCACTTTATTACAGATTGGCGAAATTGCTACCTTCTCGAGGGATGGAAGTACCCGGGGAAAAAGTTTCGAGAAATTTTCGGCTAAGCTGAAACGAACGGTTACGATTTACAAATCTCGACCCTCTCCGGGGTTTTTCTCCTGATCTCTTCTAAATTAAATCTGCGGGGCAAAACTCTTAACTGGGGAATATTCTCTCGAAATTATTGCGTTTGACAGTAGATGATTATTTTTTCACACAAAGGCGAGATGTAGTTTGTTTTCGTGAATACATTATGTGTGTGAAATTCCACAAACATTGTGATAAAATTCAACTGTCACGATTATTATATTGTTCAATACAGGCAGATATAATATTTCAGGTAGACATTATGGTAGTATTTCGGCAGCATTTAATCGTTACATCGATTAAATGTTGCAACATAGTTATAATTTATTAATTACGTTATAACCTGTCGATATTATTTTATAACGTATTACACGTTTACAAATGTTCGTTCCTTCTACAAATATCCACGATCTAATCAAACCATGTCACATCCGATGGAGTTATCTTTTTCGCTCCGTCAATTCAGAACAAGCTTGAACTCGGTACAGTGAAATCGCGGACGCGAGTAATTCCTACAGATAATCGACGCGGAAACCCAGGGAGTTTCAGAAACTGATAGTTTCTCGGACGTAATTGACGAAAGTTTGGAGATTTTGCACGCGGTCAGCAAGCTGGAAACGCCTTTGACCGTTTCGGAAATTAAGAAATACCTGGCGATAAGTCGCGGGGAACAGTGGCGCGTGTTACGAAAACGGGAGTTTCGTTGTTTTTATCACTAAAAGTGATTTTATCGAGGGCCTCTTCAGTTGCAACGAAACGCTAATGCAACGAAAATTAGCGATTGGTTGATTTGGGTCACGTGATTCGTGAGGGGGCGTGGCGTAGACCTCGAGTAGGAGTGGCGTTGTCTGTAATTTGTTTTCTATCGATTCGAATGTTTGCGTATCGATAAAATTTTATAGCAAAACAAGTCGTTTTCATTTCCTAGTCGGAACAGTTGCTTCTGGGCTTTTTAGTGAGACGAATCGTACTGTGGTACAAGTCGTGCAGTTTTTTTTTTTTTGTTCAAGTTTGAAACAAGCAGGCAACATCGTATTAACGAGGAGATAAGACGCTGGCCTGGCTACGCGCGATCGAAATGTCTTCTCGAGCATGAAGCTGGACGAGCGAGCGGGTGTTCCACGTTACGAGAGCGCTGCTCCGTAGCCAACGATGGAGTTCCCAGTGGCAGTGGCCGTAAGGGAACTCCGCAGGAACTGTTGAACAAGAGCCATTCGCACAAAAGGGCCACGATAATGCCAAGATTCCCGCCCCAAATACCCGGGCTAACTTTTCGAAAAGCCCGCGGAAATATTCTCTGGTGCTCTAACAAGGCTGGACCCCGGGCCGCTGCAACATTCCGACTCCATCGTGCGGTTTTAGGGAGCGCCGATTGGTTTTACTTGCCACGCAAATTCTCCGTGCACGCTTCGTAACCGGGGGCATTACGGGGTTTGTTATCGTTTCGAAATTCGAGGAATCTTCTTACGTGGCCCGGTACACGCCAACTTGCGCCGTAATCGCGGAGGCAACTCTCGTTATAATCCTCGATATAAAGGAGAGTGTTAATGTAACGCGTCGAGGCGACTCGCGACGTTTACACGCGAACCCTAGATTAGACTGGGAAGGATCGATTAGGGTTTTGTTATAAACTGCAGGCGCTCTGTTTAATCTTTCCGCGCCGGTCTCTCCGACCGAAATTTAATTGCTGTTCCATTTGGAGCGCGTTGTCGAGCAGCCGATAGCGTTGTATAATTATTGTTGTATCATATATCAGAGTATGAATAAATAAATGAGACATCACTCAAGGTAGAAGGTATTCGAAAATATGATGTATTATAGGTGTGTTATATAAAACATTTTAATATTTTATCAACACTGTTGAAGACTATTAAGATTATATTGATGAAACGTATGTAGAAGCTAGAGGATATTTGTTGCACAAATATATTTAATAAGAAATTGCAAGCACGTAGTAAATGTTAAAATATTAAGATTCACTGATGCAATGATTTCTGGCTGTATCTTGTAATTTCTATACACGTTTCTGTTCCAAACTTGATCAATATATTCACTGCAATTCGGCACAGCATTGTCGATGAAATTTTAAAATCTTTTATAAAACACAAGTAATATTACACACATTTATAAAAAGTTCGTTCCAAGTGATAGAATGTATGTATATATTGGAGCGATAATGAAATAAGATACTTCAAGGGACTTTCTTTTACGGAAATCTTTTACGAAACACACACGATATCGTACATTTTTGAAAAGTTCCCCCGAGCGATCGATCGATCGATCGTGCGTATACATATTCTTCTTCGGCGCGAAAGGGTCGAACAGAAATAAAACAAAGTAAGATCGACTCTTGACATCGGCGAAATAAAAGAGAGAAAGGCATCGACTCCGACAGGGCAACGAGCAACGAGCAACGAGCAACGAGCCGGGACAATTTCCTCGGCCGACTCGGCGCTATTTCCGGAGTATATCGATCGATTAATAGAAAATATCCGTTTACCTGGAATGCAGTCGGACGAACATTTGTCGGCGGTTTGGTGGGGGCGCGCCTGTAATATGTTTTCGCGACGGATTAATCACAGCCGAACGATAAATTTCCACGAGACACCGTTCGTCCTGACCGCGAGTGCAATCCTAATGGAGGGGCCGGTAAAAGCTCGCGGTTATTTTCGACCGCGATCGACTAACAACCCCGATCGTTATTCCAGACCGCGATGACGGAGCAGTTTTATCGTGCGCGATAATCCCGCAAAATAACGTTCGCCGGGTGTTCCCTCAGGAACCCGGTCACTGCTTACAATAGCGCGCCATCGCCGCGCGTCCGCCGGCGCATTACTTTCGGCAAATTCTCAATATGACATCCTTTATTTCAGTTAAACCGACTGGAAAGAGGTTGGCGCTCGGCCAACGTTCCAAATCATTCGCCACCGTATTGAACCAAAAAAGTAAACTCTATATCACCCGTATCCTCTGTGCACCTGCAGTTCTCTCTCTCTATTTTTCTTTTTCTTTCTTTTTTATCTCGCTTCTTACTTTTATGCAGAGTGCTCTTCTGTAGCATCACAGGGAAATGTTTGGTCAGTGGATGAGGAGAAAAAGTAAATTAACGCAAGCACATGTTGTGTCTCGTTTGAAGTTATTTTCGAGACTTGTGTTGGTGCGATTTTACGGAAAATTGGAAACGTAGTGTATCGAGGGACAAATAATTTATGTAACAGGAGTTTCCTCTGATTTTCCTTTCTATTAATAAAATTTCCTTTCTTTAATTGGGCGTTGATGAATATCTGGTTCAAGTAAATTCTACTGTAATTAAACTAATTCCATCTAAATTGATCGTGATCGCCTTAAAAACACAGTGTCAATCAAGATTCAAATCTAGTCATCATTTTTGACTGAACGATCTAAACTATAATAGTTGTTTAATGCAAATTCAGCTTTATAAAAAAATTCGAAAATAATGTTTGAACATTTTTTTTTCTCAAACGAGACACAACATTTTTCTAACATTTTTGTTCTGACGTAGAAAATCTGCATTTTTGCAAAGTGTCTGTTCCACGCTAAACACTTTTTACAGAACTGTTCTCGTCTTTAACTGTCGCTTCTCTTTTATCTCGTTCCTTCGTTGCTCGCAGCCGAAACTGCGATCAGCTCGAATCTAGCGGCGCCGATGAGAGGATTATCGAAACGGAATTAACCGACGCTTTCCCAGGAATTGCTTGCCCGCGCCAGACGTGTCGCAATAATCAGAGCTACTCCTCCGTCAAACCATCGCCTTTCAACCCTGCCCTTTCCCATCCCTCTCGCTCGACGCCGTGCCGCTCCCGGCATTTCCGCGCGCTCCGTTCGATCAATCGAACCTTCAAACGAACACCGGTTTAAGTTGTACTCGCCGGAGCCAATTTTCGGATCGCTCTCGCGTGATCGCGCTTCTCCCTTTTTCGGAAGCGGCGATCGCTGTCGCTTCGATTTTACCCGTAATTTTCTCTCGTCTTTTTTCTTTTTTCCCCTCCACCTTGTCAAAGATTTTTCCACCAATTCTCCGATATTTTTTTTTTACAAGATGACATAATCTAATATTTTTATCGCCTTCTGCGTTTTAAGATTTTCCTATATCTTTAACGATTTACATTTGCGCAGCCACGAAGGTTTTGTTTGTTACTCGTAGCGAAAGATGAAAGATGTCGATTGCTCTCACGTGTCGTCTGTAATTTTCAATTTAGAATATTATAAACTCGTGTTCGATCGGTTCTAAAAGAACCAATTATATTTATTTACTTTATCCGCTTCGGTTTAATTATAATTTAGTATTATTAATTATTCAAATCTATCATTTAAAGAGATTAACGTGACCGAGCAAAGTTAAAAGATCGCAGCAATCTGCAGTCGTAGATCGTCGTTCAAGTTCGAAGCGCCGGGATAATTCGAGGGCTAATTCGCTTAAATTTCCCCTTTGATTTCGCATGGAATTTTCCAACTCGTGGAAATTCCACGGTTTGGTCGATGAGGATACTTGGTCGAACGGTGAAAGGATTATCGAAACAGGATTAAGCAATGCTTCTGTAGGAATCACTGCCGGCCACTCTGGCGTTACCTTGATACTGTAACTGATATGCTCGACTGGTCCTCAATCGTTGAAAGCTTTTCCCGCTGCGACGACTGGCCTCTTTTCCAACCGCGCAAATGAACGCCCCCATGGAAATTTACAAACCTCGCCACACCAGTCGAGAACCACTCCTCTAATCCACAAAGACGAAAACGCTTCAGCTGTTTCGACTCGTCGATGTCTCTGAACTCCAATGTGAATGTCTCCGTGAAATTTGTTGGTAAACTTCTATTTCACTTTGTTCTATTTCACTCGTTAGTTTTTAATAGCCCAACTACTGTGCGTGGCTTTTAAAATTTTGTAAAAACCTCTCTCGGTACTTTGAAGTATGGAACGATCGTAACTTTAAATTTGGCTCCAACTAATCAGCCAAATACGCATATTTCTTACGAAAGAGTGCGAGTGTAAGTACTGCAGCGTGCATGAGACTTGAGATGATAGATTTGGGTGTTTAAATCAAATATTTGAATAAAATGTTCCAAATATAATCTTACGTTTTATCACTGAAAGTGATTTTAGGTGCAACGCTGATGCAACGAAAATTAGCGATTGGTTGATTTGGGTCACGTAATTCGCGAGAGGGCGTGGCGTAAACCCCGAGTAAGAGTGGCGTTGTCTGATACGTAGTCTTTACATCAGAATTTAAGTATCCAATAACATTTCTGTGCTATTTAAATACAGAAGGAAGGAATATCAATTTGTAATAATTTAATGTATTAAGTTCAGAATGGCATCTACTGAAACTCTTGAAAGTTCAAAGTTTTGAGAATCTTGTAGGTTCTGAAAGTCTCGAGCCTCTTGAATGTCTCATTCCTATTGCCATTTAATTCGAATCCAACACAAATACAAAGAACAATGTTTACAATGTTCCAAATTTATCTAACGACAGAAGAAGTTAATAAACCTCTGTAGGGTGTATCTTCGCAAAAAAGCTGAATTTTGGACTTTCAAAAAAAAAAAAATAAAAAAGTATCAGATCACACAATGAAGTCTTCACTGTATTATACAATCACTTTTTAAATCAAACATTTAAAAGTTTAAAAGTAATATTAAAAAGTTTCTTTAAAAAAAAGGAAATAACAAATACATATTGAGAAATGAAATTTCGCTCGTTGCAAATGACTCGTAGTCAATTTCAGTCGTAAACAACAAACACGTAACTTCGAGTCACGTTCAAAGTGTATGCGAAACGCACAATGCAGATTCGAATTGAAAATGTCTCGAGCTCCATTATTAACCGCAACTCATCGCGAAGATACACGAGAGCTATCGGTCGCGTTGCATCCGAACGCAATCAATTTCTATCGGTAATGGCGTGGACGGACGGAAGATCATTATCGGACAGAGGAATGCTCGTGTCGATGATAGAAGAGGGGCAGGGCAGGGCACGTGACTCGAATGGATATATAGCGCGTAACATACGGGAAGCAATAGGTCCTGAAACGGTTCGAGCGGCTCGAATGGTCTCGATCGCGACGCAACGCCACGCGACGACAACGCGATGCTAATAATACACGCGTGCTTATGTTAAGCCACACTCAATACCATCGTCAACACCCTGTATGTACACTCCGCCTCGAAAGTTAAGTCTTTGACCCTCGAACTTGGAGTTGAATCTCTTCACTTTGTGCAATTAGTGTAAATTGAATTTTATGAAATATGTAAAACATTTTCATCTTCACTCGACGAAGTAATACGATGACTGCAATTGTTACAATCTAATAAGTCGAGGGAAGATTTTTAACGAATATTTCCACGAAATGAGTCGTTTTTGTCGAGAAGAGACTCGCACTGGTCAGCTCCTGAATACTTTGTGCGAAACTAGATGTCTCAATGCTAGATCTATACTACTGCACGCCAGCTCACCGTATACGTATACGGATTTTGCAGATCGTATTCACTTTTTTGCAAACTTTCACAGATAAAATTCAACCTTTTTTGCATCTCCTCTATAAATTTCTAAACTTTTTCCACAAATTTGTTTTCTCAGGCTAATGAAAACAAAAACCTACGCAAAGTGTGTAAAAGTAACACAAAATTAACATAAAATACTCATTTAATGCTAAAGATATTTAGACACACGTACGTAGATTTATCTGGTTTTACATACATATTCATACAATAATTATGACAATCCGTAGGGATGATAGTTGCAACAGAATGATTAATAATGCCGACTAAATATTCATGTTTTGAAGGATCAGCCAAAATGGCTTCTTGCCAAAATGGAATTCAATTTTTGGAAAAGCCTTTTTCAAACCTTTCTCGTCATTGGTGGAAATAACCATTCGCTCGCGTGAATTTGATTCACGAAAGGATGAATTTGACTTGCAACGAGGTGAATTTGGGGCGTATTCGCCGATAATATAGATACTTTTACGAACCATCGGTCACTAAACAGAAAACAGCGTTTTCTGGATGGATTGAAAGATCTGTTCGCGAACTACTCGCAATCCGGGATAATACTCGCGACGTAGGAATGCGTGTACTCCGTTGTCAGTCGAATGTCTCGCCGATCCGGCGTTATTGTCCTTCCGAACCCCGGTCACGATTTTCATCCCCAATGGAAATCGCTTTGCGACGCTCTGAACCTTCTCGCTTTCGCGAGACGCGTCAGGCTTCATTATTGATCCCGCTCCTCTCTGTCTCTCTTTTTTCACGTGCCGAAATAATTCATCCGCGCCTCCAGACTGACGTTCCAGTCAGTGGTCACGTCGACCCCGCTGTATTTCCAGATGAAACGGGGAGCTGCGTAGCGAATCGAACGCGACACGCCTTGAGGAATTTTCGGGCTTCGCCCTTTAGCGGCAGCCTCGTTGATAAATTGCGAGCCAAGTCGCCCTGATGCGTGAAAAGGCGGTTCGTTTTCGCTCTCTTCGTTGAAATTCGAAGGATAACTTCCTCGTTACGAAGCGTCTCGATTCGTCGTTCTTTTCCTTTTGTTTCTCTTTTCGCACGATAAATCGTCAATCCCGCCTTTCAGGAGACTGATACGTTCATCATTTAGGTTGCGTTGAGATTCCTTTACTGCAAAATAAAAACAAAATTCACCATAGGTGTGCAAAATGTGATTTTATCGTAATTATAATTACAGTCAGAGTGAATTTTATTCGCATACGCGGTATGCAAGACAACTTCACCGAGGATTGCCTCGATCTTTCTCGCTCTTTGCATAAGATACGTGGCGACCTAATTCGAACGAATGACAGAGGGGCGAAAAGGGAATAGCAACGTGACGAAGGGATGGAAAAGGCCGAGGTGGTAGCGTTTCTTGGAAAGCGAGTAAAAAGCAAGGGTGGTAGGTTTTAAAGCCGTGGAATCAAGTTGATTAGATCGTCGGGATTTCGGTGTATCAACGTCGAAGAGAATTCTATTCTCTTGCCGGAGCGTCGATTTACTATCCTTCCACTTGTTAGCCTTTTTTGCGAGCCCCACTGCTGGGAGCGCCGGTGATTCAATTGCGGCCAAAGTCGCGGTCGAGTTCGGTATCCAAGCGGCTCTTCGATTTATTTCCTGTCGTGGCTCGAGGGCCAAGTAAAGATCAATTAGAGATAGAGATCGACGGCTCGGGTGGATATTAATTCGTCGAATTAGACGAACCTTAGGGATCCTGGTCGAACAGAGTTGCAGGGTTATCGGGACAAATGTTGTCGACGAGGAGGTCGTCGTTTCTGCAATTTAAATCGCCCTTCCTTTTAAAGCGCGTGTTTGTTTTAGAAAAAGTTCACTCATACGATTATCAAAATCCGGAGGAGAATATTTGGAAGAACAATGTCTTGGTAAAATATGACGAGTGTGTACTATTGTGCAAATTTGCACATTTCAATTTTGTGAAAATAATTATTGAAATTGTCGCAAGAAACACTAAACAAGTATTATTTTGTTATGTACTTGAAACGTGCAAAAAGTCGATACTTGGAGAACTGCTTGGAAGCTGGAAGCATTCGTTGAAAATTAGCCGGCGGCGGATGAATCGATACGCAAACTGGCTAAGTCCCCTAAATCAATTTGTCCCGTGAAACTTTCGGCGTAATCGATCGGTCCCCGCACGGTGCGAGTGTCGTTAAATTCGAGAGACAGCTACTAAAGAACCGATCGATTATTCCTCGAGGAGTGAATCCTCGAGGTGCTGCGACTACCTCGTAAAATGTCTTCTGTAACAATAGCGGTCCCTCGATCCACGGGTCGGTCCACTCAAAATTCCCCGGAGGAGGAGCAATGTGCCGTTGAAGGGCCACACCGCGATGCTTAAGGCTTCTTCAAAGAGAAAACCAAGATCTCACGCTTCTGTCAAGTTCCGCTCGGATGGTCATCGAGGAAACTTCGATCGGCCGATTCCGAGATCCTTCAAATCGAGGTCGAAGTTTTTGACGACGTGACTCTTCGACCACCGAGATTCCTATTTACTTCTTTGAGAAATTGCCGTTCGTTTTCTTTGCCGATCCTCAGACTGTCAATTGTCATTTTTTGTGGATTCATGTCCGTTATTTCGTTCGAAAATTGAAGTCTCAAGTGAGCGATCGATGTAGAATTTTATCGTAATTTCAAATTTTCTTTTGATTGAATATTTGGAGACTGCGCTTTTAATACGTTACGAGAGGAGAAAAATTGCGAAAATGAACGAAACA
This sequence comes from Melipona bicolor, assembly GCA_030673865.1. NCBI lineage: Eukaryota > Metazoa > Arthropoda > Insecta > Hymenoptera > Apidae > Melipona > Melipona bicolor. Next base: position 71,215 of record JAHYIQ010000059.1, on the reverse strand, counting down.
AAAATTATTCTATGTACAGTGTAGTGAATATTTTGCTTATCTGTACAGGGATTAAATTGAAAGTTAAGACGGCGAATGTTCGTGAAAATTCATATTTTTATCGAGAAATGACGATCTTGAATGGAGATTTATTTCATCTGTTATATTTACACACTGTTATTATCACCGAAAGTGATTTTAGCGGGAGTAATCGGATCTCTTCAAGTGCAACGCTAATGCGACGAAAATTAGCGATTGGTTGATTTGGGTCACGTGATTCGTGAGGGGGCGTGGGTGTAGACCTCGAATAGGAGTGGCATTGTCTGATACTATGGCAAAAAAGTCGTCTTCATTTTCAGAACAGTTGTTTCAGTGAGACGAATCGTACTGGGGTACAAGTCGTGCAGTTTTTATTAACTATTATATTCGTCTCGCGACTAATCACAGTAATGAATAATTCTAACGTGAATCATTGGAAGAAGAATTCTGTACTTTAATCGTACAGTGATTGGTCCTTTGGTATATTGTGTACATATAGTTGCAGATATAGTATAATATAAAAAATATGAAAATTAAGATACAGTGGAGTATCTTAACTAAACTATGAAATACAAATGTAGTAGAAATCTATTCAAATTGTTATACTAAAACACGCAGAAAAAACTACAGGTATTTTTGATGTTAATAAATAAATCAATCTCGTGTAATTCTTTTTAAATAAAATTTCCATTTCTTAATTTGTTCTATTATATGTTAGTTCGAGTAAACGAAACAAGTTCAAATAATGAATGCCTCTGGCGATAGTTTGTTGAGAACTTAACGTAATTCCGAAATAAAATACAGAAAACGAGTGTCCGGTTACTCACGCAAGAGTTAACATGCAGAAAGGGTTTTTACGTGTTCGCGTAGCAAAGTGACAAAATAATTTCCTCGGGCGTGAACCGACGCTGTTACCGAAGAGCAGTTCGCCTCTCGTCCAAATAAGAAGCAGCTCCGTTTACACCGAAGACGTATTTGTTCAGGAATGTACGGCGACCTTCTTACGGCAACGGTCACCGAAAATTGAACGGACAAGAAACAGGGTTGGTCAGCAAATCATGACTGACCAAAGAGAATTCGAGAAACTCTTGGAATCCCCCTGGCCGTGCTCGTCTGTCTGCCACACTTGCCGCACGTGGATAAACCTGTTATATACCCTGCTGTAAAATGTCACGGGAATAACAAGACTTCACCGGCGAGATCATTACTACGGTCAATGTTTGCCACACGATCAACGATTAACCGCCTCGAGTCAACCAACGAAATAGGAGTCTCTGAAGCAGATGTCAAACAATCACTCTGTCGTGAAAATTTTATCCTCATTCCGGCGCGGCTGATTTCTCCTGACGTTCAAATTGCACGATCTTGGCTATAGAGAAAATTGTTTGAAGTATACTATACTTACGTTTTGCATGCATGGTTTATTTTATAAATGTATAAAAGATGTATAAAATATCGAAATATCTGCAATAAGTGCAATAATACTCTGACTTCAATTCTTTCAACTATTTAACTGTATAGATATGAATTTGCACAAACATTCGCAATCTGATTATATCACAAGTTGCAATAAAATTAATAACACTAGAAGTCGTTTCATTTACAAATTTGCGAAATTGTTCGTTGATAATAGTCGATAAGTAAAAGATATATTTTTCGACGAACTAGCATGATATTAGAACGCGTCCGTGGGTCCATGGAGAATTTTGCAAATCGCCGATGCGTTTCGGTGCACTTAACGATCGAAGGAGGAAACGAAGGTCGCCGAGTTGGCAGAACGACTGTAAAGTTGGTCAGCAAACGGAGGAAATCCGGAGCCTGAGCTTGTCAGATAATCCAAACTCGACATCGAAGCGGCCAAGAATCGCGCGCTTCTTCCACTGCATTCGTAATCTTGGGTCTCGCCGTGACAGCCGTACGATGAATTACGGCAACGGACGCATTTCTAGCGCTAGAAATCTAACGTCGACTAGTTGGGAACGAGGAAATGCTCGCAGCAACGAAATATTCGTCTGTTTATTCATACCGAAGTGCAAAATGTTAGCTGTCGCCACGAATATTTTACGTTTGTCTGGGGGATCCTTAATTCTGTTTCAACTCTGGCTCCGAGTATTTTCTCCCTTTTCTGTCACGTCCTCGCGTAACAAGTCGCACAAAGTAGAATAATTTCTGACAACTATAATTTAGTAATTTGGCATCGTCAAGAAAGAATACATATTCCTCTCAATAATCTGCAATACGCAATTTGCACTCGATTCATCATTTTTCAAACGTACCATTTAAATAATGTCCAAGTCTGGCGCAAATTTCGTTTAAATGAGAAAAGCATGCTTACGTGAATAGAATGAACTAAAACTTGTTATTAATTTAAGATTCTGTAACGATTGTTCGAAGGGACAACGTGATCTGACGGTGAGCTGATTTCGTTGGTTCACTGAAATTTATTCGATGCTCGCAGACAGAAAACACGAGACGTTCCGTCAAAATGGTACGATAAACGATACGAACGGTTTTTCCAGCGAGTGAACGCATTCCGAGGTAGCCCCGGCTTTCCGTTGATTGTACGCGACGCGAATTCTTTCGCAGAGAACTCCGAGTCATGTAGAATTGATCCAATCGGTATTCCCTCGGTCAAGTCTTTCCTTCGAGGAACAGGGATATATCGTATCGAGAGATCTTCGTCCGCCGTTATTGGATTTTATTCGAGAGACCAATCCTCTCTCTCTCTCTCTCTCTTTCTCTTCCCCTCTTTCTCTCTTTGTGTCTAACAATAAGATTGAATTTGAGCACTCCAGGGCAAAAACAATCAATTGTTTCCTTTTGCCATTTAAAGGAAAGACACAGGCCACTACTCTTCTTTAACGTCACTTTAACCGATTTCGATCGTTATATCGCGTCTGTAAATCTAATCGAACCGAGTCGAATCATCGAACGATTTGTCACGTTCAACGCGGCGAATCGTTTCCGTGCGTGTCGCTTCGATTCTTTGAATATTAACGAGAATACACGGAAATATTTGTAGAAAGTACAAACTGACGAGAGGTAAAGTAGTTGAGTATTATCACTGAAAGTGATTTTAGCGGAGGTAACCCAGAAAATCGGGCCTCTTCAGGTGCAACGCTAATGCAACGAAAATTAGCCATTGGTTGATTTGGGTCACGTGACTCGTGAGGGGGCGTGGAGTAGACCTCGAGTAGGAGTGGCGTTGTCTGGTACTGAGCGATCGCGCCTGTAATTTGTTTTCTATCGATTCAAATGTTTGCGTATTAATAAAATTTCATGGCAAAAAAGTCGTCTTCATTTCCTAGTCAGAACAGTTGCTTCTGGGCCTTTCAGTAAAACGAATCGTACAGTGATACAAGTTGTGCAGTTTTTTGATCATCGTTTCGTGTCAAGGTTTATGTAGGTAATTTGTTATGTGCAATAATTTCTACTAAATTTATTAGATCACGTCTAGTTATTAAATCATTTAATTTAACATTTTAATTTAAATTATTCCCGTACTTTGGATTGTGTTACGTCGTAGAGTCAAACGTTGCGTTAAGGTTGTCGACGAGCTCGATAAAAACGATAGTTCGTTCTGATTGCAGAGCCGGTCACAGAGATCGCCGGAGGCCCGGATCTGTTCATCAACAAGTACAGCACGATAAACCTGACGTGCCTGGTCAAATACGCTCCGGAGCCACCGTCCTCGGTCGTTTGGAGCCACGATCACGAAGTAAGTATAATATTCGCAGCGTTTCCATATCCCTTGTTGTCTCTGATGAGCAAACTCGAAGGGATCAACGACGCACCGAAGGGCTTTCGAAGTTTCTAGGTCGCTTTTCAAGAGAGAGAGAGAGAGAGAGAGCCATTTTGGCGATAAGCTGGGATACATTTCCCATAACTAACGTCGTTCTTTGCAACATTAAAGGGATTGCAGGAATACGTGCACGCGCGGTCCATTGTTATCGCACGGTATCGATTATCGCTGCAATCGAAAGCGTTTCTACGAGGCCCGTTATTTATGAAGCTCGCTAACAAGCTCGCAATTGTTCCCGGACAACGATGCGCGCGGAGGGCAAACGCGTAAATAAAGACGGCACGGGCGTAAATTATTCGCGGCTGAGGTAAAGCTGCTGTTGATCGAGGATCCCCGATTCGTCAATAATGATTTATTCGGAAAATCCGCTGCTACGTAACTTTTCCTTTCCTCGTGCTGTAAATACGGCTGGTAGATGGCCAATTTTTAAAGGATTTTAAACTTGTATCGGCTTGCACTTTATTTTAAAACTGTACGAGAAAATAATGGCGATGGGAAAAGATTTTTAATGCAATTGTAAGAAGAATAATATGTATGTTAACAAACTGAACTGTTTCTTGGTGATTTTTAACTCTTAGATGTACATCGTTGAAAGTTTGCAACGTTGTGTATCATCAATTGCAAGTTTATTACTTAAAAAAATTATAGCTAGTCCCAAAAAGAAAAGAAAAAAAGAATTGTAGTGGTAGTTCCAATGCTAAACACGTCGAAAATGAAATTCCGTTTTCAGTAATGTTTTCACTGATGTTAAATTAAACATTTTACTCAGAAAGGGGGTCTGAAGGTTGTGAGGTTTTTCTCGCATTACAGCTAAAATTACTGAAAACGGAATTTCATTTTCCACGTGTTTAACATTGAATTTACATTCGTGTATCATATATTCTGCTTTCTACATAATTCTACGCTCGTTGTGTGCTCAGAATTGACGGAGTTTGGCTAATTGTTTCTCTTTTAAATGTTTAACGTTGTCAAACATGAATCGACATGATTCACGTACCTGCTTTATTTTGATGCATGCGCTGCAATATTATTCGCAAAATTATATTGCACAGCAGAGTCAAAACAGGAAATGCGGAAATTTCCTTCCGTTAAGAAATATAAATCATGTGAATTTTATTTACATTTTATATTCATAATACTGTTGGACAATTATGCAATTAATTTTTCTTACTGAGCTATTTCCTTCATTCAACGGTGCAATTTCTCTGATAAACAGACAAAAAAGTAAAAATTGAATTTTGATCAAAAGATAATGTGTATCTTTCAAGTACAATGACACTTACATTAAATTTATATTCCTTTACTGGCCCACCATAAAATTGTCCTTCTATCTCTTCAAATCAATCTAGACACGAGTGGAGGAGAGGAAAGTACATATCCACGCATAACGTATGCCATCGACCGTACATGTGTCCGCGACGCGTTTATGTAAAAACAGGGAAGTGGAAATTTAGGATCCGTGGCTAGTGAGCATCCCTCGACGTAGGCTGTAAACATGTTTTAAAGGCATTTGTCTCGCCACTTGTAAGAGACACTTCCTGTCGCCACCTGTCCCCTCGTCCCCACGGGCGCGCCAAGTGGCATTATTCGGTGATAGTCACGTCACGAGGTGGATAACACAACGTCTGCCTGCTTTCTTTCCTAGGCGATTACCTTCAACACGCTGAGGGGTGGCATCAGCCTGATCACCGAGAGGGGGCCCGTGACTTCCAGCCGTTTGCTCATTCAGAGAGCGATCGAGGAAGACGCTGGACTGTACACCTGCTCGCCGAGCAACACACACTCCAGCAGCGTGCACATTCACATCGTCAACGGTAAGCGAAGGCACTCGTGGTGTGTATCTTCTTTCAAATTATGCGACTGGCCTCCAGGAAGGGTCTCAGAGTCTCGAGGAAAATATTCCCAAACATTTAAATAATACAATGACAAAATTGTACAATTTAACGTTGCAATGCAATGGTTTTAAATATAATAATTTGATACTTCTCGCGATATGATGAGTAGTAGTAATTTGAAATGCTTCTTGCACGCGATCGAGATTTATAATGTTTAAGAGTTTGGCATTTCTTCTTCGTGATTTTATTAAGATTCAAGTTTTTGATACATCGCATGGTTTCATTAGCACAATTGAAATTTTCAGACTTGACAAAATGATCAAATGAAAGAGGTTTGAGTATAAGTAGAGAGACATGAATTTGAATTAATGAGTGAAGTGAATATTAATTCTAATTCTCTGTACGTACAAGAAACAATATCATTCTGTATTATTCATCTGATATTTATGTTAAAACAATATTGTGATAAAAAGTCGGTTGATATATTTGAACATTCTCTGTTTGAAAGTTTATCACGATAAATCTGTTTGTAATCACACTTCATATAACATAAATTAAATTAAACTATATTAATTCATACTGTGTATATATTGATCAATGTTCAAATATCTCTAGAACAGTGAAAATCAATTGACTTACAAAATTTGATGCAACATCGTCAGTTTTAAAAGTATGACATATAAAATTTCAGAAATGTGCGTAGAATCTGATCAAACATTGAACAAAGAAGTCCTGAAGTCCTCTCATTTGATGGCAGTTTTAATTTTGTTAAAATCAAATATATATCACTCTGCGTAAAACATTATGATCGTTTAATGAGATTTCTCAAAAGGAGCATTTCTAGTTTAGAAACTATCAAAGACAAAAGTAGCAAATCTTGTCGCATTACGAAGATAACGTATACGATAATTTCCTTCCAACTATTAGTCGCTAAAATCACTTGGCATTAACCCGAAAATTAGACACGTCCGTGTTTCGGTTTAAGAAACGACGTAACCCGACGCTGCAGCAATAACGTCGAGCGTCATCTTGATTCGTTTTGTCGCCGTCGGCGAACGCGCACGCGGCAAAACGCGGCAACGAACGAGTTTCGCAAACCGCGTAATCAAAATGAAATCTTCGGCGGCGCGCAAGTTGAGGGCCGTTTCGCGCGAGTCGCGAATCCGAGCAACTTGCCGCCGAAGAGTTCGCCGCGAACGATGCACGCCGCGTTACAACCCCGTGCAACCCTGTTTCAGAAGTTGCCGAAATTTCATTTACGCTCAGACGTATTAGAAGACGTTGTCCGCGTACAATTACGTTTAATTGCATAAACCGAGTGGGGATGTCAACGCCTGTAGTCGCGATCTGATCGATCGGGAATTCTTTTCCTCAAAAACGCGACATTACCAGACGGCATTATTTTATTGTTTAAGTTCAATAATAGTTTAGGGGATCGTTGTAAAGAGGAAACTTCAATCTTCGAATCTAGTTGATAAAAGAAATTTTTATAAGACAAGATCGTGAGAATATTTTAGAAAAATATTATAAAATTAATTTTATAATATTTTAGAAAAATAATAATATATTATATTATAATATATTATAAAATATATTAAAAAATATACAACGTATTTTGAAAATAGAGACTTCGAGCTTTAAAATTATATTTCTTGTCGCACAATTTTCTTTTCTTTTTTTTTTCTTTTTTGCAAAATTATAACACTTTAAATGAAAGTCACTGTTACTGATTCATTTATGCTCTTTAACTGTAATTGATCGCCAGTTGGCGAAAGGGAAACAACCTTTTTTACATTGCATCATAAATTTCGGTTTGTTGCAGAGCATCCGGCAGCGATGCATCACGGCAGCGGCGGCAGAGTGGCTGCGACCTTACTCACCCTCGTTCTACTTCTTTTCATGATCATTTAGCCGGTGCTTGGTTTTCACGGATGGTTTTAACCGCGGCGCAAATTGCCTGTTATCAACCCACGTCGCGTCGATCGAGTTTGTTTTCGTTCGAGCGACGAACGTAGTGGCTCGTCTAAGCGTCGTCGTTTTCGCATCGATCGTGAGAATATGAGGTTTGACACGAGAAAAAAAAAAGAAAAGAACGAGACTGTGCTCATAACGTTCTGCGATAAAACTCCGTTCATATGAACTCTATTTATAATTTATTTCAATGAAATTTTAGTCACTACTCGATTAAATGAACTTTTGCTTGAATAAATTAAACGAACCGTTGCTTGAATATCATATGAACGAAAAAATCACTGATAGAGAATAAAATGGGACTAAAAGTAGGATTATTTCAGTTACTAGACACGTGTACAATGACACTAATACTAAAAAAATAGATGAACAACTTGCGCCAGAAAAATCTCCAACTGTACAAATTGAATGTGGCACAACATATTTCCAATTATTTTAATTTTTCTAGACGGATTGAAAAATATCCCATCCTCTATATCAGGGTATTTAAAGACGCGTCTGAATGAAGCAATTTGTTTCAAAATTCTGATTCTTTGTTCCAAAATCAGTCTCGTTCTTTTTACATTGTACCTTTTGAACGAGAAAACCATTTTCATGAAAATATTCTTCGTTTCTCCTCGAGTGGTATCTTTTCGGTTTCGTGACAGTTGATAATGAATGAATTTTCCTTTCTCACGGTTTCGCGTAGCCGACCCTCCATGGACAATCTCTGTAGATATTTGACACCAGGCTCGTGCGAGGTCTGTGTAACAGCTGCTTTTACATTCTGCTCGTATCAAGTCTCTCGTCGATTCTTTGCATGTTTTATCCTTTCATCCTTCGGTCTTTCCTTTGAGCTCCCTCGACTTTCATTCTTATTGCTTTCTTTCTTCAGCTGTCTTTTCCATTCCCGGCACTATGACAATCAATGACACTACCATGACACTGCTACGTGGATTTTCAGCTGTTAATGGCCGTCGAAAAGTCTATTATAATAAATTCAAATAGGAGTACATCTCGTTCCATGGCATTTGGTTGGATATTGCAAAGAAAAAGAAATAATGACGAATCACCAAAGATTTGGATACTTAATCGATAATTGACACTTTTTATCACTAAATAGTATTCTTTTGTGACAGCAATCTGATACTAAGTAAACTACATAATGCAAGTTCTCAAGAACTTTTAATTTTAATATTGAAAAGACCAAAAAATTCGTATTACAATATTGCAGTATTCGTTTTATTGTCATAATTTGTAATCGAATATGTGCAATAATGTAATATTATATTTGTTTGCTACTTCAACCTGCTTATTTCTTATAGATTCATAAGCAATTACTAAAGTGTCAGATTTTCTGAATTCTCTGATGGTAGTGATGAATGTAACCGGTAGTTACAGTGCCAACAGCAGCAGAAAATCTCGCGTTATCTGGAAATACGTTCGCGTTGAAATTGTACGTTGAAAAAAAAAAAGAAAAAAAGAAACGTGCAGCGCGGCGATACGATTCTACAATTTAAACTGTTCACTCGACCCTGGGAAATCGTCTCATTGTCAACTGTTATCGAATCGTTGGGAAACGTTTTTTACACGGATCGTGTAAACATTTTTAACGAGCCTCCGCGATGATCCCCCTGTATCCAATGTACGTAATTCCGCCGATCGAATCGGTAACCGATCGAGTTGCGACACGGCGACAGCCAGCTACCCGAGATTGGGATTTAATTAAATAAAAATCGTCGTTCGGAACGACGTCCGCGCGGCGTCCCAATAATAAACTCGCCGCCCTCGTGTCGTCGGAACTTGCCGTCGTAGGTTTCTGTACGTTTATCTCGGAAGGGATAAGTGTCGAAGCAACTTGCTATCCCGGCCAAACTTGTTACATTCGCTGTCGCCGTCGCTGGGAAATGGAATCAACGCCAGAGCGGAAGAGCGTGCACGTGAATATAGTCTTCCGTGTCTCTCGCGACTTGTACAGGAGAAAAGAACGCGCGGAGATTCATTTACAATAGCAAACGAAATCACTTTAAGCGTGTTGCATATCAGAAGGAACGAGAATCGAGTCTCGAGTTATTTGTCTGACGTGAGAGAAGGAGAGAAGGAGAAGCTGATCTTGGAGAGAAGATCAAGGCGAGGGGATGCTGAGATCAGTGACTAGCAAATGTGTGCATATACGTAAATATCGTGTGGGAGAATTTGAGGTAAGACGGAACTAAAGTCGAGAAGAAACGCAAGGGAAATTAAATATTATTGGTCGCATGTCTTCCAATTTTCACGAGAAAATTGAGAACTTGAACAATCGTTTAAACGAAAGAAATTTGTAACTGCAATTGGGGTCAATATAAAATGGGATTAATATAGGAGACAAGACGAAGTGTGTTTTAGCAGCAAGTTTAATAACAAGATGATTATTGACTAAATTTTCCATAAACGCGTAAAGATCCGCAGTCTGTTTATTATTTACGACATTTAATATCAGAGAAACACACTTTTGAAACTCCTTATTTCGGTTCTTTGATTTTGTTTTTTAATTTCCAGAAGGTCTTTCTTGGTCTTTTCGGAAGCTCGTTTGTTGGTGTTTGTTTTCTTCTTCTTTTTGTTTTCTCTTCTCTTGCTTCGACTGCCTTTTCTCCAATCAACTAACTCTCTTTGATGTGCTGAAAAATTGCAGCTTTGCCACGTCAGTTACTTGTTTTCTTTCTTCTGATTATCGTTTTGAAACTATTTTTTAGATTAGATTCTCGTTAAAAAAGGAATCAAAACTTCCTTGTAATTTGATTGACTTGCGTAGTTTATGAGACTGATATCTGCAAATTGATACCAATCTCGTCTGTACTTGCAACATCTGTCTTGCCTCATCTTCCCCTAAATGCATCGTCGACTTTGAGATTTTCCGCGTTACACGTGTGTACAGCCTCGACTCAGTACTGGAACCACCACAATTCGTAATTTCCTTCACGATGTAGCATCTCTGAAAATTTCTTCCTGCTTTTCACACGATATTTCGTGTCTTGATTTTAGCCAGTAGCTCCAGTGTTGAAAACGACGCTATTAAGAATTAATTATTCTCATCGACAGATGGGAGATCAACGCGAGAATACGCGCGATCCTTTTTTGTTTTCTGTTGCGTTCGCGCGATGGGAATTTATCCTCGCGGAATTCACGTCGATCGAAGATGTCTGTGAATTACGATGCGCGCGCCAGTTTCTTTGTTGACGGTATTACGAGTCGTTCCGTCGCGAGTCACTGCGCGGACAATCGCGCCAGAAATTTGAATACCAGTTTTATTTCGGAGATAAAAGGCCGCGCCGCGCAGGTCGACTAGCGCGGAACGAATTAAAAGGAAAGAGTGTTGCCGGGGATTAAGAAAAGAAACGGGAGGAGCAGTTTAGCTCCCGTCGGGCTATTCGCACTGATTACTACTTAATTTTACTCTTTTCTTCTTTTTCTTCTTCTGTGGAACTCTCTAAATCTGATTGAAGCCTATTTCACACGGTAAAGTTACTACCACTTTCGCGGGTATTTTTCTACGAATGCCCGAGTAAAAGAGGGGGAGGTATTTAGGGGATGAAGAGTATAAATCGTAATACTCGCTTGCGTTGTGGCCGATTGAAGGACAATGGGCGTTTCTGGCCGTGAGTGAATACCGACGAGACTGAAACCCTTAGGCTAGGAATCGTGATTTATTGAACACGAGGTTTTTAGAAAATGCGCAGCACGTGTCGAAATGCTTATGTTATGCCCTTGTCTTTCGCGCAATATTGAAATTAAAATGTATAGGTATCTCCTAAATAGGTAGCAGCAATTAATTCGGTGCCTTTTTGGAGAAACTTGCCATTTGTTTGTTGCTCTTTCTTTGGAACATTTGTTGCAATGGAAAATCATTTTTTGGATTAATGTCGTTAAAATATGCTTTTTACAGTTTGGAATAAAGATAATACTTTCTACGGTTCTAGTTGTAAATTGTAAACATCTATTGAGCTGTAAAAGCTACATGAATTGATTCAAGCTGTCTAAATTGTATGTAATGATGATTATAAACATTAATAGACTATCAAATGTTAACTATGTCGACGATACTGACATGCTATTCACAGAATCAAGAGCTTCGAAAATTAAGTCTTAAACTTTCAGTCTTGAAGCTTTGAAAGCTTGAACTTTGTATAATATTAGTCTTATAAACTCAACCTTAAAGTCTTGAAGCTTTACATATTTTGAATCATGGATCATTGTGTTGTAAAATAAGTTTTTCTTTTTTGCATCTAAGAAGAATTTTTATTTAATGACTGTTTAAGTTTCCAGAATTTTCAAATTTTTACGCAGAAGAAATTACTATCGAAGGATTTTTAATTGAGAATTAATTAAAGAATTCAAAATTGAGAATATATTGTTTCTTTTATTAATCTACAGTATATTTTACGAGTGTAACGATTTTTAAATTCAATATAAAGGCACCAAATTAATCTCTGCGCACTAACAATAACTTTTCGACATGTTTCGGATTAATACTTTTTTACAGACGACATCAATGCATTTAGAAACGTAATAAAAGTCAACGTTCGCGATCCCACAGGAAAATTAATATTTAACGTCAGAATACCTCGACAACCATCCATCTCTGATTGTAACATTTCTCACTGCGAATAATAATTACGACGTAAATTAAGGTAATAATACTAGATAAGACATACTGTGGAATATGAAAGGCATTTGGCTCTAATATTAGCTAATAACTTGTTCCTACAATTCGTCATTATGAATGAAAAATGGAGAAATTGATGAAAAGAGGAAAATAAGAGAAAATTGGTCACAAAAATTTCATATTCATATTTTAGTAAAGTAGAACCCATTCTTCTTCACAAGTTGCCAGAAACTCATTAAAAAATTAGTCCATTGTCCTTTGAAATTTGTGTTGTACGTTTGTGTCAGTGTTCTCGTGTTGGATGAATATTTACAGTTTGTTTGCAGGAGTGTAAATACATACTTACTTATGTCCATTACTGTGCGTTTACACAGTACGTGTATAATTAGTATAATGTAATTATGTATTGTAATAGTATATATATATATAAAATTACCATGCTTTTTGTTACACCTAAGGGACCACGAAAGCTAAGTAAAGACAGACGGTCCAATTACTCTCGTCAAACGGATACTGCTTGAAAACGAAAGGCTGGGTGTTTGAACGAGCGAAACGTTTTCTGGATGACGCGCGTTTGTTGCCAACAATTTCTAAATAAATAGACGAAAGTTTAGTTGTATTTTTACCGTATTTGCGTTTAACTCTCAATGATTTGCGTTGAATTACTAACATTTAGAGCGTTCGGGTTTATTTTACGTTCTTCGTGCTAGAAATTGAGGATTACAAAATGAAGTAATTTATTCCTAAATTGTTTATAGTTCTCAATGACCAAGAGTTAATATTTCGTGTCAATTCCTGCATATTTCTCAACTGTTCATTTTTCGTTCTATTTGTTCCAATCACTAGACTCCGAATGTCTGTGCAAATTTTAACTTTTGAGAATATGGCGAATGAGACGGAAATTAGTTTACATCGCGCTTTAAAATTTCTTACAAATGCAGTAAAAATTGGCAGTATCGATCGATATGAAACTGTTAACATTTCTTTTTAATTGTACATTGTCGCGTGAAACAATTATGACTCAGATGTCATATATCATCTAAATCGTTGTAAAAAAAAAGAAAAAGTGCACAGTGTCACTAGCAACGTGTTAAAGTTGTAACAAGAGGGATCGAAAAATCTCCGTTTGCATCTGTTGGTCGAACCCTGCTGGCAGCAGACGCGCAAAAGGGGGTGTAACCTTTCGCGCGAAGTGTGAAGCGAGTCTTTCGCCCGCATCTCGCACGGCGTATACATAAACTTCACCGTATGTACGTGTATGTCTCACCGTTATATACTTGCGACGCAGTACCGCTAGCTGTAAGCGTTTTTACGAAGCTGAAAAGTGCGACAAGTTGTCGCGCGTGTCTGCGTAAACGTAACGTAATAACAACTTAGCCGTTAAAACGGACGTCGATCCGATACTTAACGTCGACATAGCCGACAGTTGTGCAAACTAGCCGTCACGTCTTCTTCGTTTAAGGGATTTTTTACGAATGTACATACATAGTTAAGGACCCGGAAACTTTATAGCGACGATTCTTATTCTCTCGTTGTAGCGATTTATTAAATTAATGAGAAACCTCTCACCTGTTCAATGTTATTCGTGAAAGTTATTGCAGCGAGCGACTATCGATTTAGCGATTCTATCACGAATCTTCTATCACGTATCCGAATTCCCATTATCCGAACACTCTCTAATATCCTCCACGTTCCACCATCGGACCATTCTGTTTTCCAAGCAGGATGTGTGCTAGTAATGGATTGCCTTTATTGGTAGTAAACTATTTTGCACGACGTGCGTTTCGCAGTTGTAAAAGGAATTTATTAAAACGCGAGGTAATGGAGATTTTATTGGAAAGAGGAAAAAAAATGTTGATGGGAAATATCTGCGATTGTAAGGAAAGATGCATGTCGCGTTCACAGAGATATTATTGTTTGAAGTTCTTTTTTATTAGCGACATTTTCTCGTTTCTTTTTGCGATATATAATTCACTTTGCATGTGTAACACGGAAAATGCATTGTTTCTCTCGTTTCAAAAAATTGCATAGTATTACATACTCCTTCCGACCGAAAATATAACAGACTATAATTTTTCTTCTTAAAATTCGCTTTTTTTTGGCGATATTCTTTCTACCGTGTTTACAATCCTTATATATATATTTAAAATAGTGTTTGTATCTTTGTAAATGTGATAGTTCCAATTCTACAAGAGTCGTGAAATTATTTCAATTTTCAGTAAAATACTGATTTCGACACGTATCGGTCAAAAGCTTCAGGCCGCTGTTTAAAACCACTGGCGCGAATCAGCAAGGAAAAGTTTAAAGGGATCGCTGTTGATTCGCAAAAATTTGGATGGTTCGGCGATCTAAATTGAGACGGACTCCCCTCGAGAGAGTTGTATCGCGTCGAAAGCGAAACGCTAGGAAAATTCAGCGACGCTGAATCGAGATAGGCAAAAGACGGGATGAGAAAAGGGGTGAAATAATCGAGAGCTGGCCGGTTTGTGCCACGAAACCGTTCAATTATATTCGGCGCGGGCGTGGAACGGCCGCGAAACAGCCCTTTCACTCCTAAAAACCCTTTTCTTTCGCTCGTTTTAAGTAACCGTCGACGTCACATTTCCAAGGAGCCGTTTTAATTAATCCACCGGCGGACCGACGCTAATTACCCCTCTTTGCAGCGAGACTTTTTCGCGCGTTCTTCGCTTTGTAACATCAACCGGTCACCCTCTTCAATCTTCCGTTAGATTTCACCTGCCGTAGGCGTGCCGCACGAACGTCCCCTTTTCTTCCATTTCTCGCGCCATTTTTCCGTTTCCGCTCCTCCTGCTAAGCATACACTTTTTGTTCGCGGTTTAATGACGCGGGAAAATACCACCGCCGAGACCGACCGACCCGCTGAAATTCGACGGTTCCTTGATATTCCGTGATCCTTCTTTAATTAGTTCTCAGCAGGGGAGAGATTCAGCTCCTCGCGGGAGAGATTCAGTTCCCGACTTCGTTCGAAACTCTGCGTGTCGAATTTTTTCGGGAGCAACAAATAATTTTGTTAGGATTAGACCTTTGTGTTTTTTAGAAACCTTGGAGTGATTGTAGCGAATACTCTATTTTGGACATCTTATATATATACATATATATTTTTGTCTCCTCCGAGTTTCCTGCAAATCCTCGAATTTCTTTAAAATTGTAGAGCTGTAGAATCTAGGTGGAAGGAAACAATGTTCTTTTCATACTGTCGTAGACATTGAGAGATAGTAATGTAAATTGATTGAAAAGAGTGACATATAAAACGCAACGTTGGTTCTAGATGAGTTAGAAGCAATAAATCGTCGGACTGTGATTAGATCGCAGGTTTCTACGCATTTGTAGCAAATTTCAAAATGCACACGTTGCATGTAGCATGAAAAAATATGTAAAATATCAGAAATCTTTCTTTTTTTTTCATTATATTTTCACGACTATGAATCTTCAGTTACAACTGCGACAGAGCTCCCGTTATCGACGAAAGAAATATGGAAAGTTTTAATCAACTTGATGAGAAACTAAGAACAAGAGTGCAGCGAACTTTCCATGTGAAGTCCGCCAAAAGAGAAGAAAAAAGAAAAGAACGTAAGAAAGAAAAAGAAAACTTAATATTAAAGTTGGAGTATCGTTGATGTCGCGCAGAGGGACTTTTGCCGAAATTCTCTGCAAAGTTGCACTTCTATTCTGTTAGCCAATGTCAGTTGCAAATAACGAATGCATCCTTTTCAGTCGAATTATTATTAACATATTTTATTAGCGTGAAAACAATTACTTGTTCCATTGACGACGATCTTCACTTTTTGCAATTGATTATTCTTTTGAATTTTAAACAACACCGATTGGACTGACTATAAGTTATGCAAAAATCTATCAATCTTTAAAATGACAAAAAATCAATAGAACACAATATCCCATAATTTTGTGATCTTTACTTCATATCAATAGGACAATTCTTATATTTATATAATTGTTAAAATCTATAAGTTCATTCTAGACTTGTTCATATGCTATACTACTGTCATCTACACTCTGCTGTCTATACGATTTATTAGTGATTAAAAAATAAACGTCATCGAATAAAAACAGGAAATGAAATACACCCAATGGAAACAGAATTTCTTTTCTATTCGAATGAAAATTTCCGAATTAAATTGCTAAATTTCAGATCGTAGAAAATTGCTAGTTTTCCGCACAACTTGATCCAATTATTTTCCCAATTTAAATATTTCCAGTTATTTTCGAAATCGATAGTTATTTAATTCTCGACCGACATTAATGAAATTTTCGTGGACGACTCGTCAGCTGTTTAAAAAAGGAAAGTTCCAAACTAACTAAATCAAAGTAAATTTTTATTTTTATTCGATAGTTTCATTTCACTTAATTCGTCAAGTCGGAATGCGACGCAAAACAGAAAAATTTAATACGTAACTTTGTCTTCGAATACACAGGGGAAAAAAAGAGAGAAATTTGCCCCGGCAACAGTCGTACGTATGAATTTAAAATTATCCCCCGGACAAGTATTAAATCACGTTTTCGAGTTTGCCATCGACTCAAACGTATACTACCAGAATTAAAGGATAGCTGCTCGAATGTCGCTCTCTTGTCGATAAATATATCACGTTGATATGAAATGTCGTACTTTTGCATCTTTTTTTGGAAAAATATTTATTTATTATCGAAATATGCTTTATTTCCTCGAATACGCTTTCTATTCTTAAAGAAGTTTTATTTTTTTTTTTTTTCGAATTAAAGAAGTGTTATTTCGTAGTGACAGTATGTAATGTATTATTTATTTGGATAATTATTACAATTTAATTGATTTAATTAATGACTTGTTCTCACATTTCTGAATGAGAGAGAATATTATCGCGGAGGAGTATGCATTAATCATGTCGATTAATGGAGGGATAAGCGTAGAATTTTTAGCATTTAGTGCATTTCGTCATTCCAATTCGAAACAGTGGGTAATAAATCACTCCATAGATATTCCACGTTCCTCGAGGCTCGACGATTATCACGATACGCTGCAGTTTCTACAGGTTGCACGAAGTATTCGTATATTCGATACAACTTCGTGAGAAGCAGAGTTGTGTAACAAATTTCAAGAGGTCTCGGTTCAATTTCATAAAATGAATTTTTCAGTGCACATAAAAGCAGCTTGAAAAATGTCACATTGTAATGTGAAAATATTTTAGTAGAGCGCTAAATTGCAGTTTCGCAAACAGTTTAAAGCGTCGTCAATTTTTCATCGAGTGCGCAAATACCTCCGGTAAAAACACACAAAAGTGAGTTTTCGATCCACGTTTCGAACGGCGAATCTGCACGATAAAGTAACGTAAAAAACCAGAGTACGTCCAGAATTTATTTTTCTTTGCCAGAATCAAGATTTCAGAATCAGGAGAGACGCCGCTGCACATGGCGTGTGTCAACGCACATACTTACCGAGCTCGGGGCGATAAACGGCAGATCGAACGTTAGTCGGTCGATCGGTCGATTCAGCCAGTTACTCCGGGGGGAGTTAATACAATGGCTCAATCAGTAGACGTACACACGGACAAACGTCTACGGCTATTTGTACGTCCGCACGCGGCCTAACGTTCTCGCGTTCAATGGACATGTCGCATCCGCGTTCCACTCCGGCCCGGCTTTGTGGCAGAAGTATCTCTCGCAAGTGGACACGTCCGATCATTACTTACCAATCGTCACCCCGGTTTGAAATTCTATCGCTCCAATTAGCGACCGCCGCGCGTCCCCTACCGTCGAACCGTCGTTCAGGATCGATGCCAACCCGGAGGACCATTTTGTCCATCAGGGAGCATCGATTCCTCGACTCGATCGTCAAATCTGGCGGGCATTTGACGCTCCGATTGGAAACATTCGTACGTCTCTGACGGAGGTCTGAGGTTTTTATTCTGTGGGAAAATAGATATTCTGGATCAACGATCATTATACCGTTGCGTTAAATTAAAAGGGTGTCAAATCAAATCATTTCATTTTTAATGAAAATTGAACACAGAGCAGTAACAACTGAATCGAAAATGTTGTTTTCTAAAGTCAGACCACCTTTTGATCACGTACGTCTGTTTGAATTAACAAGGCACCATGATGGCTGGCGTTGAGTATTCAATTTGTAAAATTGGGATTTATGTTATGTTACGAGGTTTCGTTTGTCAATTATTTTTTTGTCAAAGTATTACGAGAGCGTGATTCTATAATTTAATGGTAGTTTCTGGTTTATTGGCCGTAGCATTGGACACTTGTGTATCAGTATGATTGATCTTCGATTATTTTTCATCTGTTCATTACGTATTCATAGGCATTTATTCATTTAACATTATTACGGATTGGTTTAAATTTGCATAAAAAAATGAGCATGTATCATTTGATTGGATCAAGAGTTGAAATCTAGAAGAATTTCAGCACAAGAACGAGGTTCTTGCTCAATTTAATATACATACATAACATAGTACGATTACTAAATTCGTGAATTTAGATATATCTATAAGAAAAATATATATATATACACGAATACACGAATACACAAATATACGAAGAGTAAAAGGTTAGTTTGAAGTCAATTATCGACCGATGAACTTCAGTTGGCTCACAAAGCGACTAAAAATAATGACACACCGACTATACACCGGTCATTAAGTATAATTCCTCATCACGTATAATATTTTAATGAAATTTCACCTTATCAGCTGCCCTCGTAAATGCACGTTAAGTAATTACTCGTTGACTCGAAACGCGTTTATCAACGTTGTTGCTGTTTAGCACTTCTCACACTCGAGTGGAACTCTAGATAGCGATATACTACGCGTATCTCGCAATTAGCGTAGCTTAATTTCGCGAAATTTGATCCCGGACGCGAGGTGGTAATTTTTGAAAACTTGGAGCAAAGGAACCTCATGCATACGAGATAATTCGAGATCGTCGCATTGAAGAGGTGCATTCATTTTTACGAAGGAGAAAGGAAAAAAAATGTAATTGTACTACGCGGTTATATACACACGTAGCAGAATTTACGGCTCTTTCTTGCCGGTGAATTTTAACCGTGTTCAGAAATTCATCACATTCCCTCTCCGCTTGAAATTTTAGAAAATGCATGCATTTCCGTCGGGCACGTTGAATTCATTGGTACTTACATACGTGCACGCGCTTCGCACACGTATGACATATCTCGTTTTACCGTGAAAATGTTTCGCGTACGCCGCCTCGTTCATATTAAAACGTTTCAACGTTTCTTCTTCAATTAACAGGAGCCGCGTCTTTCACGCTGCCAAGTTACGATCCATTAAAATTTTTATTAGCGTAAAGATGAACTCGGACAATTACGTGATTTTAACCTCATACTTTAAATTCAGTTTATTAAATTCGAGTTCATTTACTGACTAAAATTTAGTTCATACAGAATTCTGTCAATTGTAAGAATCTTTCTCTTTTTGTAACCTGAACCTAACCTAAACCTAACCTAACCTAACCTAACCTAACCTAAACCTTTGTGGATAAAGAAAATTCTAGTTATAAAGGGTTAGATAACAGAACTAGGTAGTCTTCAATTTATTCAAATAAAATTTATCTTAGATAAATGTACAACTGTATTTGAAGAATAAATTATTTTATTATTCTCAATATCAATGAAAGTGAATGTATTTGTTATTTGAACTTAACAAGAAGTTCATCTTGAATGCTATCATTTCCTATTATTATTGTTTGAGATCGTTGCTTGAAAATAATTTGTTCTTCACTTACAGTCATTTGCACACATTCTTATTTCGATATTAATTTACTTCTTATCTTAGAACAATCGTTTGTCCTTTTCCTATCAAACAAAAGGTGCTGAATCCTATTAAATGAAACGAAGGCGCGATTCTCTTTTTCCCCTCATTGTCTGCGTTTAATGCTTTTCTAATGGTTCGAAATTACACGTAGCACCGAACGTATTAAA
This sequence comes from Melipona bicolor, assembly GCA_030673865.1. Classification (NCBI taxonomy): domain Eukaryota; kingdom Metazoa; phylum Arthropoda; class Insecta; order Hymenoptera; family Apidae; genus Melipona; species Melipona bicolor. The sequence goes on along the minus strand of JAHYIQ010000059.1, from coordinate 51,011 downwards.
AGGTAATTATTATCAAATGTCCATGTCAAATGAATGATCGATAACCCCTCAGCACGCCATCACCGATTAACCAACGTAACTCACCCTACGTCTCGCACCTTGACAATCGAAATGGCGCTGTAAATGCGACGATCGCGTGTCGCCAAGGAAAGAACGACTTGCACAAGTAGTAGTAACTCGATCCTCTACTTAATCCATTAAAGACTACCGTTGCATTAACGCAACGTTTTATCAGCAGTTCTTTTCAATATTTCAGCATCATTCTCTATTGTCAAATTTTGCCATTTTTATTATAACTGCAAAAGGAAAATCCAAGTATTCGTTTAACATTCCGTTTTCTAGAAATTTGTGAAATTTACATTACAACATTTATTTATTATTATAAATATTATTAATAGTTATAGTGAGTTGTCAGTAACGCTTTGTTGATGAATTATCATCGCTTGATTTTTAATAATTAATTGTTCGTTGCACCAGCGTCGAATACGTAGCAATAAATTCTGCGAAAAATTGAGGGAATTTGGCTCGATGGCGCGGCCCGAATTGTAATTCAGTTGGTCGTGCCTAATTTCCCGGCTGAATGAAATTCTGTCCGACTTCTTTGTCTCCGGCTCACTTCGTCCCTTTCGGATACACAAAAGATTGTTAACGCTAATTTCGCGTTGAAATTCTGGCCACGCGGTACTCCGTATAGTTCGTTAACGTTCCCAAAGGACGAAAGCTTATTTGCTGAATCCAGATTTATTAAGATGTGAATTTGTCAACGTTCGTATTGGATTTTGTTTATCTCGTTACGTTCCATTCTCTAACACGATCATCTCCGCGAAGCTGTTTCGTAATTCCTCCGAGCCGTTTACCGCCGAAAATTGTATTTCAATTTTTCCTTCGTTCGTTCTCTTATCCGCGTTAGGCGATTTTGTCGTAGCTTCGATTAGTACGATTTATCTTTCCAATCTTTCTGGATAAACATTAGTCGTTGAAGTTGTAACATCATTTTACATATAAAGTGTTAACACTCAACTTGAAGAAATGAAACTTTACGTTCGAATTGGAATTTCATAATTTACCTTCTTCTTCAAATTGAGACTGTAACTTGTACAACAATTTTATAAGATAAGTAGTTAAATGTGATTGAGCATGTATACATTTGAATGTGTTCACCGTGTAATATTATCACTGAAAGTGATTTTAGGGGGTAACCTAGAAAATCGGGTCTCTTTAGATGCAACGCTGATGCAACGAAAATTAGCGATTGGTTGATTTGGGTCACATGATTTTCGAGGGGGCGTGGGGTAGACGTCGAGTAGGAGTGGCGTTGTCTGATTGAGCGATCGCGCCTGTAATTTGTTTTCTATCAATTCAATTTAAATAATAATTTTAAAATACAAGGGTAATTTGACAATTATCACGCAAGCGTGAAATTTACTCTTTACTCGTCAACGCATCTGATACGAGCTTCAAGTTTTTGTTAAGCTAAACATTTATCAACAATTAAACATTAGATTGAAAATTTCGTTTAAAAATAAGTTGTTTTATTTCCATCGAGCGTAACTCATTATTACCTTGTTATTTTTGATAAAAAGTATAAGTGCAAGACACCTACTGTACTCCAGTCTAAATAATCGGACGCCTGTTCGGATATCTGGAAGCAGAAACGAGTTCGAGCCGGTGCCGAATCGAACCGAGACGCGCCGGGGGATAAATGCCACGAAACCCAGTGTCCCAGTTAGGGAATCTCTCAACGAACTTGAAAAGAGACGGCGAAATTCGTCCCCGGTTGTACGTCGGCTAACTTTTACCGGCCGGTTACAATGGATTTCCAAAGTTCAATTTAATTCGGCGAGCAGATTTATGTAGACCATGGGCCGATGCGTTCCGGTTACGCTCGAACTGCTTCTCGCTTCTTAATTACGTCTCCCGGACACGCTCGCGCTGTTTTACGATTCGCATTTATCACCGAGGCCCGTAAGATCCCGCGCCGAAAATATACTGCCGAGAAACAAGAGGATGTTCACCGTCGTTCGTTAAAACGTTTGAATTTTATACGGCTCTCGGCTTCGCTTCGTCGCGCCGGGCGCCGAGTACATCGGTTATTTATTCGTCGAATGACCAATCTGCGTTATTCATCCAGACGTCCACGTAAATGCTCGCCGAAGTTATTTTGTCGCGCCTTTTGTCGCAACGTTGCGTGAAATATTTCGACGTTTCGTCGATACTCAGAAGTTTTGGGACAAGTACCAGATTTGCTTCAGAATTAAACGGTGCGTTATATAAAATATTCTGACCTTTCGTCGGAATGTTCGAAAGTTTTAGAACAAGAAATTTATTGGAGTAGAATGTATTTTTCTTGCATTGGCCAGAACACGATAAAACAACAAAAAGAAAAAAACTGCACGACTTGTACCCCAGTACGATTCATCTCACTGAAAAGCCCAGAAGCAACTGTTCCGACTAGGAAATGAAGGCGACTTTTTCGCCATAAAATTTTATTGATCCGCAAACATTTGAATCGATAGAAAACAAATTACAGGCGCGATCGCTCAGTACCAGATAACGCCACTCCTTCTCTACCCCACGCCCCCTCGCGAATCACGTGACCCAAATCAACCAATCGCTAATTTTCGTTGCAGCGTTGCACCCGAAGAGGCCCGATTTTCTAGGTTTCTCTAAAATCGCTTTCAGTGATAAAAGGAGAAAAAGAGAGAAGGAAATCTGGACTAAATATATGGAAAAATATTCATGCAATTAATAGATGATCGCGCGGGGATCGTTTTCCATTTTCGTTTTTCTAAACCAAGCCATTTTTCCCGCCGCTTCTTCGTCACGCTGCTCGCGTCGTTCGATCCTGGGACCGGCAAAAACTCGCCGGTTTTTCCGCCGCAATTCTTCAGCGGTCAAACGAACGCGTCTCGCTGCGGTTTCACCTGTCCCTGCTCCTCCCTTTTTCCACGAGATTTATCTTCTCCCCGGTGGAAAGAACAGGTTCCGCGCGAAGCTAGTTCATCTAGCGCGGAGACGGAAGAAATCGCGTAGAAAACCTGATATTAGGTTAACGCCGGTGAACGAAATAATTCCGAACGACGCGAGACGGCGAGACAGCGGTGTTTAACCGATTCACGTTGATCCACGTCCATCCACGTGTCTCCTTCGTGACTCTTCGAGTCGCTTCTTGGATTTTAACCAAGAAAATCGCGACTCGCGAAAAACAGAGCACTATAACGAGCGAGGGGGAGGCGATTCGGAGTGGCGTGTTTAATTACCACGCCGTCAGCAGACTGTTCGCGAGCCAGGGATAACTGTAATCGTCGATTTCGACGAATAAAAGTAACGACTGGGACCCTTTGGGTCTAGAACTACGCCCGGGAGAGTAATTTCGACTCTCACGGAAACACGTCCTTATGTTTTTTTTTTTTTGCGTCGCATGGAAGAACGATGCTGACCAGTTTTGGAACCACTAACCGCGAGAATGATTTCCACTTGAAAAAGTCACAGTGGATGGAAAAAATCAGAGGTGCTGGCTTAGCTTCCTCGCATTATTTTTGCGAAAATGCATTAACAAAATCTGTTTCCACAAATAATTATGTGCACGCTAACGATCTAATAACGAGTCGTGCAATAATGATGTAAAAAATTAATATAAAAATTCGAGAAACTTTGGAACGGAATGTAAAATATTTTTAATGGTTCAAAGACAAGCGTCCTTTCCTAGTGTTGCTGCGATATCATTGGATAACATTCTGGTATTTATAAAGGAGTATCTCGTAATTTTTCTAACAATATTCCTTAATAACATCAAATGCAGACATCAAAAGCACTAGAGTTACAATTGTATTAATATTTTTTGACTCTCGAATTTTTATATCTTTCGTATCATTATTGGGACTTTCTACTGTGCACGTACCTAACCTAAACCTAACCTAACCTAAACCTTTTACTAGATTTTGTGAAACTAAATGTGACAATATTACAATTGAATGGTAACAAATCGTCGTTAAATGGAGAATAAATTTCCCGAAATTGGGTAATTGTATTTTTTGCATTTCCAAAGGGAAACTTACTGTTTTAGAAGGAACAATTTCGCAATTTTTTTCCTTCGATTCCTTATCCAGCGAATCGCACAAAACTCGACGTGTAAAATTGACGTATGGAAATTAATGGTTATTTCCTCGGCGATGAAAAGCGTGGAAAAATGCTTGTCGAAATATATTGCGATTATTTCGAGTGAACGACAAATCCACGTCAGTCGGAACGTCGTGTTCAATTATACAAGAATTCGTGGAAATGTTCCAACCGGTGAATCTATAACCGGCGTTCGGTTTACCTTGAATCGAAAACGAGAATTTAATACGAAATTCTCGTTACAAGATTTCTTATTTATAAGATATCGTATTTCGAGGAGGAAATTTCTCACGTGAAATGAAATTGATAGATGATGGATAACAGACTTAAGTGAAGTGCATTCTATTTTGAATAACGCGAAGAGTAATAATTTTAAATATTGAATTGTTAGCTATTTTATCACTGCCATTTTGGAGAGTAACTTTATCTAGCGTGTAGATTCAAATGAAACATTTCCAAATACAGTAGAACTCCTTTTATTTTAATCAATAGCTGGTTAAACGAACTTTTGCTGATTGTGTCTGTCTGATGAAATTCCACTAGTATCACTGTGACATCGATTTTGAAAAATGAAAATAACGAAATGCGAAAATGACAAACGAGAGTTGCTCCATTTTAAAGATTTGTTTCAACGAATGAAAGATTGCTAGATACTAAGATTAAAGCTACTGTTCTTCAAATAAAAGTGATAAATTATGAATATATAAAAATGATAAAAATGTGGATAATAGTGGAAGTGATTCATTTCGAATTGTTACCTCATTTTATATCTCAGAAATAAAGCTCGAATGGAGAATCGATCGATTCGATCTGTCGTCGATCTCACGTTCCGTTCTCCTCGTGTCTAAAAGGTTTCGCTAATTTGTTTATTTTATCCGGCCGAGAACTGGGTCGCTGTTCTGGCGAAAAGACGAGATTTACTGTCCGTGGGGGGGGGGGGGGGGGGGGGGTGAGAAAAAAATTTTAATCGAGTGACGCAAGCAGTTAGCCGGTTGGAATAAGAAGAAAACGAAAAATGCGGCGGTTAATTAAAAATGTAAAAAAGGCGGGACACACACGGTTTAATATTGTCTATAACGAAATTCGAGGCGAGAGCACGGACGCGGATTAATAATAAAACCGCGTGCGCTCGGGCTCTGCGTCTCGCGCGCTCTGCACCCGGAAAAAAAGCGAATTAAGAAAAAAATTAGATTCGAATATTCATTAGCCAGCTCCGTCCTGCGCGCGTTATTTCAAACGAATTATTAACAGGGCGACGCGTCGCATAGAAATACGAATGTACTTGCGGTGGCGAAACTTTGGGAATCCAGCCGGACGAAATAAGAATATCAACGTCTCGGAAATGCAACAAAATCTTAACTGATATCCACATATTCGGATATTCGAAGCCACGAAAATTTACATTTTACATTCTCTTATTTGGGAATTTTTACTTTTATTTATTTATTTTTTACTTTTATTACTTATTTAATTTTGTTATCAATTGCTAACCGGATAAAAATATAAAATACAGAATGGAATTAAATAAATTCCATTAAATTTTTATAGCACGATGTATATTATCATAATTACGTAGTTGCGGACGAATATTCATTTCAATATCCATAGCTTTCTTTGGCCTTTCTAAATTCTACACATTTCGTTTATCGCAAAATAATGTTATTTTGCAGAACGTTTAAATTGTCCCCTGTGCTGATAATTTCTCGATTGTCAGTCGACGAATTCCGTTGCGTCCTTCTGTTTTTCTTTTTTCTTTTTTTTTTTTTCGTTGCGCAGCATTACACGAATCGCGGGAACAGCGCTATTTTTTGAAATCCCAGTCGTTTCAGTCGACTTTCAATATTGGCTTCCCGGCTGGGGCGCGTTTGAAAATTTACATAACTTCCGGATGCTTTGCCTCGAACAATCGCCGCGTTATTTCTGAGGATGAATTTTGTAAAAGCGGTTAAATTGCCGGAATGCGGAACGCCCGTCGTACTTGATACCCGTTCGGGAAGCGTTTGTTTCGAAGCGTTTTAAAATTGTTTCGAAAGCGAACGAAAAAGAATGCTGTAAACAGCGGTATTGCAACAATGTCGCATAGTTGTTTTATTGACGGCACTCGACTGCAACAATTATTTTTTTAAATAACGATATCGCGTGATATCGATCAGTCTGAGCTTTTTTTTGTTATGTCTTGGACTCCGGAGCCAACGACATATTTGTAATGTACATAATCGAAAGGAGGAAAGTAATAAGAATTGATAATTCCCAGAAGTGAAAGACGAAATTGTTAAATTAATTATTTAGATTTTTGGACCTTCGAAAGACGACGTTTAATTGTTACATTATTCGTTCAAATTTTATTTTTTTACAAACAACGCAAACAATCGATATTGTCTTGATCTATGCACTCGACATGTTTCAATTTCTTTTTGGAATTTCAGATATATACCAAATACTGTAATACATATGTATATACTATACCAAAATTTTACAGAACCTTGAAAATCTAGGGTTTTTTTTATTCTACATAATAGTTATAGACAGTACTTATAACAGAGTAAACTCGATAACGAAAAGAAACGGAAAAATAAAAAATCAAGAAGAACTGAGTATCAGCATACGTGCCTAATATCTTAAAATATCGATACAAATGATAGTCTCCGCAATATATTGCACAGAATTGTACGTGATATTCATTTGTTCGCCGTTTCAGTGAAAGAAACGAGAATTATCTGCGCCGTAGGCTGACCAATGTTGCACAGCCTCCCCTAAATATCATCGTGTTAAACATCATTGTAGCAATTAATATCCCGAATTCAATACCGAGCACAAAGAAAGCGGAAATTTACAAATTGCCCTCGTGATTGCAACGTTCAATTTGTCGCTCAAGGTAAGACAGTATACCGCCATCGTTACAAGGGGTTAAATGAATGTAAGAGTGGTCAATTTATCGTGACAACATGTATTTTTCTTTTTTTTACTCTAGCGAACGCGGTCGCCCCTGTTTTCCGGTAAAATTTCACCCTTCGACCCTGTCATCCCTCGAGATCGGCCCGTGTCCCTTCCGAGCGAAATCGTTTCTCGTTCGATATATCATTTCGGGGACTCGTTCCGTACAGTAACCGGACCGATATCACTTTCTCGAAGAACAGATTCGAGCTCACGTTCGTAGACTTTTCATTAAAGTTCTTTCCCAAGATGGTTAAAACGTATTTGCGGTGGAAAAGAGGCCCCTTCGTTCTCTGAATATCAGAGAAATTTTTACTCGAAGATAGGTGAAATGGATTGTATTTAGATCGGCAAATCAATTTTTTGATAACAAGTCTTTTTCACCGGAAACTTTTCTCGCTTGGGACATGTTTCGTTTTTAATATTCGACGTGGATGATGAAATGTTTAAATTGCACGTGTTTGGAAAGTTTAAAATATATACATGAATGAATAAAAAATTACGATAAACTTTTACAAACTTTCCGAGTCTCGAGACGAAAAGTACCTGAAACTTTTGTTCGATTAAAAAATGAGATGACAACATTCCAATTTATCTTCTTTTCACGAAGAACAAATTTTCTCGTGTGATCTAACAGGACAATAAAAATTACAAGATAAGAATATTCATCTTGAGTAAATATCAATTCTAATAATAATCCTAAACATTAAAGCATCATCCAATGAGACGAAAGCGTCGATAATTTTAGAATTTAATAATTACTGTTTGCGCGTTTATGCACAAAATAATTAACACCGTCAGAATATGCACGCCATATTTTCAGTGTAACGTTCCTCGTTATGGATAATGATCATGATGCAAATTAAGGCGGTAATATTATGTGAAATATCCCGTATGTAAATTATTGTACGCGCAATTATTGACCAATATATTAATCGACTTGATAGACCATTTGTTGCGATGGTATATTACACAAATTATCTCGTAAATTACTATACGGTGTTATATACTCTCCACGCTAACTAACATTACGATTTCTTTGTTACATAACGCGTCACTTTTTTTCATTTTTCCACTTTCGGAAACGAATATGGCACCTAAACACTTGCCAGCGAGATCTTTAAACGGGGACGTACGTACGTAATCACCCCTTTTCGCCATTCCACTTTCTTCCTCTCGTTTAGCGCGGTCGTTTCGCCCCGTTTGGTTCGGGGCCGTGCTTTCAAATTTATTACGAATGCCGGGGGACGCGTGTGTGTCGCGTGGCAAAAGGCAGGCAGGCCGCTTTCCGAGCGTCCTCGCTTTCGTCCTCGTCGTCGTCGTCGTCGTCGCGCCACGTGAAAATGGCGCGCGCTAAATGGTCTGGATGGTAGTGGGAGTGTACGCGCGATATGAAATTCGCGTCGTGCCTCGCGAATTACACAAACTCGGTTTTCGTTGGTGCGTCACTCGGATCCGCGTTAATGCCTTTTGGTAACGAATCGCGCTCGCTCGGGAATCGACGTTCTCTGTCGTCCTCAGAAAGATCCCCGCACCACCGACGAACGGATTAACGCATGATTCTCGGCTATCAATTTCCGCGAGATCTTTCGCCACGCATTTCATTGCGTTCTTGCTCGACGAACGGGATCAGACAATTGGGATTAATTTGCACGCGAAATGAAACGCTCGCGACGTCACCGGCGGAAATACGTTTGCCTCGAATAATCGAATTTTTCAATTTATCCGTTTCGCCCGTCGATCGTGTATTTTCTCCTCTTTTTCTTCCTTTTTTAATATTTCGTATTATGTCTTCTCGATTTGGCGCGATCGATATTTCATATTTTCCCTCCTCGTGAATCCGTGTTACGGGATTCCAACGTTGAAAGTGGGAGATGAGAAAGAAAAAAAGGAGACTGCGAACGAATTTTATTGAAAGGCTGGACGTTAATCCCGTAGTTTATGCATTTTCGATAAATTACGTTGCTCGTGTCAGTACGAAAGTGCGTCACGCAATTCGAGCAGGTCCTTTTGTTTCGAAAAAAGTGGACGAATGGTACTTTTTCGCAAATATGTGTGTATTTTGCGAAAAGACTGGAGGACGCGCACTCGTTTTTACATAAATCGAGTCATTTTTCCGTAAAACTCGGTGTTTACATCAATGCGATCGAAAATTGATTAGTATAAAAGGTGTTTCAACTTGGATGCAAATCATTGTCTTTCAACAAAAAGTTTTACGAAATTGAAGTTGCATTGCCTATCAAATTTATTTTCCATGTTGCTTTAATGCTCTTTTTAATGTAGAACGAAATGAATAGAATTCAATCTGCGTAAAAGCGAATACGTGTTTCCATTTTGAAAAGGGAAGAAACTGCATTTGCCCTCTTTGGGTTTTGCATCGTTGCGTTTATAAAAAACATTGACGCTGTAGAAAAAAATAGGTATTGTTGCGCTGCTCGATCTCTTTCTCTACAATTTTTCTTCTTCCCTGTATTTTGTCCAAAGATTCATTGTTATATGTATAAAATTATATTATTCAACACAAGTTTCTATATAATTACTATATATAATATAATATTTTATACATATGCGAATATAGGAATATCATATAAAGTATCACACGTGTATCAAAAATATAGAATACAATTTTTTCGCTCCGTTGCAAAATGATGCAACAATAGCGATAGAACGTGAAACAGAAATCTGAAAGGGGGGCGCGTATCGTGCCGTGAAATATGAAAACATTTGATGGGATACAGGAAACTCGGAAGATAGTTGGCGCAGGCATATTTCACGTTTATTGACGAAAGTTCTTTACCTTAGCAAGACGAATACTTCGGTATTTGCTGCGTCGTGGAATAACCGGCCCGGCCAGCGTTCGAAACTCCAGCTACGATTCCGATAGTTTCAACCTCCTCGGTCTCCCTCCCGTGCGTCGTTTGTCAACCGAATTCCCGTCGAAGGGAATTATCTTTTGAAGTTCACGTCGAAACTTACGGCTATTTACACGATCCTCTTCCTGCTAACAAACTCGCGAGAGTAACTTTTTGCATCTCTTCCGAGAAGATGAAACGAGAAAACTGACGCGATGAAAGAACGGTCGAAGAAATTAAGAATCGCATCAATTTAAAAAAAAAGGAAAAGTTGGACGAAGCTTCCTTTCTTTTAAAAGCTTCGTCTGTCCTTTACCAAAAGAAAGGAAGAAAAAAATATAGCGCGTTAAGTAGCGTTGAAAGAAAGAATGTCAAGCATAAAGAGAATATTTTCCGGGGGGACAAAATTCTGGCGACAAGTCCGAGCCCCGGGGGGGGTTGAAATTACAAGGCCTGTTAATGAAATTTCGCCCTTTGTTCCGGCGTGCGCGGAAAGAAAATTCCGTAGACGCTGGTAATGGCTTCTAATGACGATTTTAATCAGCAGAGGAGGCGACGAGGAACCGGAGGAACTCTGGAGGCCGGAAGGCGACGCGCGCGCCCCCCAGCGGCCTAACTTGAAACGATGGCCCGTTAAGTGTCCCCCGCGAAGTTTTATGGTTGACTTGGCGCTAATGCGCTACACTTTGTCGCGCTGTATGCCGGCCGTTAATGGAACCGCGGATTAAGGAGGCCATAAATGCTACCCAATGGGACCCGACTGGCCACGGTGATAAGTAGTCGGAAGAATTTCTCGTTCGGTTAAGCGGCTGTTGCAGGGACACGCGTCGTCGGTAATGGGGGACGTTCTAGTTACACTGAAGAAATGAAGAAAGTAAACGATAAAAAGAAAAGGTGAGAAACTATTGGCGACACCTGGCTCGAGTTGTTAAAAGGCTTTAACGTCGAACAAATTTCTTCGCGTTGTTTCATGAAAAAGAGGTTTGCCGATTAATTGAACGACGTGTGGGTATTAGCTTCCGGAGGAAGCGTGAAGAATTTTATTAAACGATACGATATCTGCATCTTTATATTTGTAAATGTCAGTAGTTTGGTATCATTACGTTCTTCGTACTATTGTTTTTCAAATCAATTTTCTTGCCACTTCGACGTTCAATGAGCGACTTAGTATGCGTTGCGATCTGAATTTTGTTGGAACAGAAGCGAACGAGTACTCGTTCGTTTTGTCTAAACGTACCATGATAGAATTGTTATAGTCAAGAATGGTACAAAAGGTGTGCGGGCTTTGACACGCTCCAATCATGCGCGCACGTGGGAAAAAATTGGTCGATCGTTGTGTTTGGTACGAAATCGATTCATATTTTCGTGACCGAAAGACTGTGAACAGTGGTATTATACGTTCTGGCAACTGTTCTTTCAATCACTCCGTGTTTTTTCTTGTACTTAAACCGCTATTTTCTGGACCCCTGTATGTCCGCGTTTGCAGTGATGTTTATTTTCTTTAAAAAAATACATCGAGAATATATAGGACAGCGAGATGTAGCAACTGAGAGAAAAATTTGTCCGAGAATTTGCAATATTTATTTGCAATTGCAAAATCACGACAAGAGAAACTACGACGCTTGAAAATTGGATTCAATGGTTCAAAGAATTGTGCCAATATTTCTGAGTATTTCGATAACTGTGGAGTAGATTACTGCGTAAATTGTTTATCGCACTAAATCCAATATTATGTCATTTGTATCATTTAATGTTTCTTTAAAGTTAAGTATAATATTTGTTGTTAATGTTAATTTAAGTTGAAGTTCAATGTTAATGTTGGTTCTTTTCTTTTCTTTTTGTTTAGAGTTTGATTTTAATTGGGGAACAATAAATTGTCGTGATGTTATAAACGAACTGCGGATTTTTATGTATTTCTGAGAAATTTAAGATTCCAAAAATCTACAAAATATACACAGTATAGTACAAAGATGTATATTAGACTTTATTTATACGATATTTAACAGATGAAATCTATTTAGATTCCATTTCTCTAATTGTATTCGTAAAAAATATAAAATATAAACGTCCGTTTGCACGTACTTGGACTGTGAAATTTTAAAAAATTATGAAAAATTTTTGGACACATGGACATACGGAATACTGAAAGGTGTCGAAATATAAAATTACATAAATATCCACAGTTTGCTTATCAACGATGATGATAAGCGACAAAAATTTCAAAGCTTGTAAAAAAAAAAAAAACACACAAATAGTCCAATACTCGAAACTGAATGACGCTGATACGAGTACTATTCCCACGACTCGCGTCACACCTCGACTCTCCTTTCGTGGCCTCTGCCGAGAATAGTCGGTTCTTCGACGCGAGGAACAAGAAAAGTCCAGGAAGAAAGGCCAAAGAATTCGGAATGAGGAGCTCTCTCACCTTTAACGTATCTGCACGTTTCGCGCGTTGGCCGGTGGCGCGATTATTTCAGCCGCTTTTACGAGCTCGAGTTTCGAAACTGCTCGAGTGCCGACGTGCAAACATTTTCGCACTCTGGCCGCATTTTGGCGACGCAACGCCTCGGTGTTACCGAGCAACGTCGACAAGCAGCGTGGTCGGCTGCTTCTCAACGGCGAAACGACGATTTCCTCGCCGAGCAATATCCTCAACGTTTATTACGCCGCTCTGACACACGCAGCATCGAAAGTTATGCCGCAAATTAGGCGACTTCGAATTTCCAGCGCGGGCCTGGTAATTTTCGGAAAATTACGCGAAACGCGACACTCGCGGGCGAACAGCCGTGCCCGACACATAGGGATACGCGCGTAATTAGAAAAGTCCTTGAATTCCTGGAAGCAGAGGCCGGTGATTGACCGTGCGGTCGGCTTAAATGAGGCGACTGACCGGCCGGTGGCTCGTAATTATCGAGAGACCCGGTTAATTGGCTTGACCGCCGCGCTCGTGCCATTCTCAACGCGTTTCGCTGTAATTTAAAGTAATGCAATCCGGTTTCTAATTAGCGTTCTCTATTAAAACGTTCAGGAAACTGTCGAGTCGTCGTTGCACGCGTCGCCCCGCGATTTTTCATCGTGTTCCGTTAATTAGACGTGTTAAAGAATCCCCGGGAGTTCTCGATTCGTTCAACACCTCGATTCGTGCAATTTCCCCGTCCCGTTTCCTTCTTTCTTTTCTTTTGTCGTCGATCGAAACGATTTTGAAAGTTTCTTTCTTCGCGCAATCGTACTGTCGGATGAGAAGGACTTTGGTTTAGGACTGACGAATATTTAGAAATGAAACATTTTTTGACACGTATCGTGACAAGTGTATAATGTGAAAATGGTTTCCAACTCGGAAACAAATTGGCCAAAATTAATAAGCGACAGAGCGACACACGACAGTGGAGTAACCGTATTGCAAGTAGTACGAAACTACTTGTAGTCAGACAGGTCTCTCTATCCCAAGCAATACGCTGCACGCGTTGTCCGAATGATACTTTTCTTTGTCACGGAGCATGGTAACATTAAATTTTAAGCAGATGCTTAGATTTTGAAATACAAAAATAGGAACAACGATATAATATGTAGGTGAAAGTTGTACGAAGAATATTTAGAGAAATTAGACACTGATTTTCAGAGTAATATGTGATGAGACATTGGTTAAAGGAGAGAAATAAATGTATTAAAGAATTCTTTAAAGAACTACGTGTGAATGAAAAAAGATATACGTAAAGGAAGTACTAATATGTATAAGCTGTGATAGAGGAAATATTAATTATGATAATGAAAAGCTTATACATTAGTTAAAGACACTACGCAAAAAAAGATAGAGATGAATAAAAAATATACAGGATAGGAGAACGAGTAATTAATAAATTATAAATATAAAAAGATGAATGAATGGGAATTTAAGTCTGTAGCTTGGAGGCTAGAATTAATTAATAAACATACATGTACACATATGTCTTCTCTCGCTCAAAAGCTTGGAATACTTTTTACTTTTGAATGAAATATACTTTCTAAAAACAGTTGTCTAAAAAACAACAATATCGCAACTATAACTTTAATCTTTAAATACAATTACTTCAATTTCATCAATAAAAGAAAGTTAATATCATTTTAGAATAAAATATTTATTTACCTCGAGATTTTTAGACACGCTTGTAATTTTTCAACGATAGCGTATTAACTTTCGAGTGAAATGAGAAAACTCTTAGGTAATACAAACTGCGGTGGAGTAAATCAAAAGAGCCGTCGAGTGATACGAAACGATACGAGGATATGATTTCTCTAATTATGCACGTGAAGTAACGTAACGAGGGCGTAGCAGGAAACGTGTATAATAAAACAAAGAAATTGTAGTACGGGTACAAACAAAGCAGAGTTATAAACGCACCCTGCGAATTACAATGCTGTATGCTCGTTTTCACGGCTTCTTTGAAAAGGAATAATTATATGAGTGTTTCTCGCACGTGGTATTTCCAGGTTCGCTTCTAGAGACCTGTATTAATCAGAAAAGCATGGTTGGCTGACTTATAAGGAACGAAAATCATATTTCATCTGCCTCGCAGATATTTCACTCTGGTGAAAAGGCGAGCGTGCGCTGCCTTTGATCCGCTGGGGCTTAAAGACTGCAATATCTGTATCATTTACATTAACTTTTGCCAGGTTCCACGAATCTGGAGTATTCCTGTGTACTAAGTGGAACACGTATACACACGCGTTAAGCCGTTTCGATTATTGAGTTTTTCGTACAAAAGTTGTGTAACAATAAATGCGAAATTATACTGCAATAATTTGTACGTATGTACGTCATTATCTGTAGAATTTATATACATGTACATACAGACAAAATATGTTCCTAGGGATTTAACTCTTAGATCGAACAAAATTATAAAGTGGATCCTACCAAGCAAATTCTATTTCACAGACATCAAAACCCATAATTTGAAAATTACTTTATTACATGGTACTGTATATAAATAATTATATTTTTGAGAAACTTACGAAGACAAACTGAAGAACCGTGGAATTTTATTTTATTGTAAAATGTTGTTGAAAAAATATATACAATTTGTACATATGTATATATATGGAGAGCTCAGTGCAAATAATTTTCTATTGAAAGTAATTTATACTCGTTGTCAAAACCTTCAATCAATGAAATAGTTTAATAATAATATACTAATAATAAATATACACACACATAATATATATATAATGATGATAATTACATTGTAATGATTCCATCAACTGGAGATTTTGACGAAAGGATATGGTACAAGTTTTTAATGAAGAATGCATTGATAAATCTCAGCGTTTTGTATTTTCAAACTTAAAAATCTGTCACTCTTGTCAAAGATATGCAACAATGCATGTAACAAATTTTGAATGCAAATACAGATTTTTTCGTATTTTAAAAATGTAAAACATTGAAACTCAACGTGACCATTTACCATATATCTTTTTTTGCATAAATTGATGCGTTTCAGTAAATTTTTAATCAGACGCTCTCTAAACTGTTAAAATTGACAAGCGACAAAATTTTCGCACGAAGATATCACCGTTTAATCTCTCCTAAGGAGGCTTTGCGATTTCATTCCCGCACGAGGGGAATAAATTCCTGCCAGGGAGATTTCAATTAAGGAGATTTCGTGTCACGGCGTTATTCTCGAGAAATAAACAGCGAGGAGACCGGGCCGGTGGAAATCTCGGCGCGAGATCGCGGTTTTACAGCGGTGGAAATTTTTCAATGAAACGCGCGCGGAAAGCCGCGGCCACGCCGCTCATTTTTAACAGTCGTCGTTACGTCTTATCCGCTCATTCCGGAATATAATTTCTTTCCCGCGGCGATTCTTCTTGCCGGCCTATCCTGTCAGCCAAACGCGGGCACAAACGCGCCCCGTGCATACACACACCTCAGATAAGAACGATTACAGGCTTGCTCATTACCATTTCCCCTTGCAGCCGCGCCGGGCTGACCATTTACGACGCAGGAATAATGACGCAATCAAAGTCAACGACAGCAGCCCCTTATCGGCTCCGGAAGGAGTATTTGAAACGAGTCGCCTCCGTGCAATATCGTGCGCATCACTTCGGAACCGACCGCACTCCGATCTCTTCAATTAATCGATACCTCGATATATTACCTCGTGTGCCATTTCTAAGAAAGTTACCAAGAAAGAGCTGCAGTAACTAAAGTGTAGGTAATTTTGCCTTTTAATGATACGTTTTCTTATTATTATTGTACAATACTTTGATGGGATTAAATTTTTGTAGAAAGTTTTGGAGAAAATTTAACTTTATTTGGATTTAATTAATTACTGTAATTGTGTCAATTCTGTAATAAGTGCAATTGTTTGTTAGTACTTTTTCTTTTGGTTGCTGCATACATTCACGAATGCTTCTGATTGTCTGTAACAGATTAATAGATAGTTAATTAATTTTAATTTGTACAGTTACCCACGAAAGTATTCTGGGATATTTTATGAATATATTACGTCTGTTATCCATGTAAAACATAGTTTGCAATTTTATTAACACTGCGACAAGATTATATCGATCAAGTTTGAAACAAATTTAACGTTTAGATAATTATATAACTTCTCATGTGTCTAAGGAGATTATTTATATCATATACTAATTTTTTACTAAACATACGTCTGCGACAAAGATGCAACTCTTTACATTTTCAGAAATTTCGTTTCAAAAGACTAATGAAATTTCAAACTGTTTTGTACAAGCATCTAAAAATTCCTCTATTTGTATTACATACTAATTTTTTACTAAACATACTGCGACAAAGATCTTGTAACTCTACATTTTCAAAAATTTCGTTTCAGAAGACTAATGAAATTTCAAAGTGTTTTGTACAATCTTCTTTTGTACAAGCATCTAAAAATTCCTCTATTTGTATTACATACTAATTTTTTACTAAACATACTGCGACAAAGATCTTGTAACTCTTTACATTTTCAGAAATTTCGTTTCAGAAGACTAATGAAATTTCAAACTGTTTTGTACAATCTTCTTTTGTAGAAGCATCTAAAAATTCCTCTGTGCCAATTGTGATCATTTTTGTGAATCTCTGCACATTGGTTCTATCCTTTTTCTCCTTTTACCGATTGCCGTCTTTCGTTCAACGTCAATCAAAATAAATTTTTAGCTAGCATTGACATTTTGTCAAAATTTTGTTAAATTACCTTTGGAAATTTAATCGATTCTCTCGTGTTTACATCGAAATCTCTTCGCAAAGTCTCTCGTTGAAAAATTAAATCGCGTACGTTCCTAGAATTTATCGTGCCCGAAAAGGAAATATCAAAGGATAGGAAGAAAAATTCGACGCGCAGCGAATCAGATTTCAACTTTCGTTGGAAGTTCATAGAGAGTGCTGCAAACATCGTGTAAAGAGATGGAGATTTCGCCATGAATATTTGCTTAGACGAAGATACACAAAATAAGGCAATTTCTCGTACTATCGACAAGCGGCTGTATGTACTCTTTCCTTGAAAGGGGAATATTTGACGAGTCGTGTCGGCGGAAACTCTCGAGCTAAGAATAAAACACGCCTCGAAATATAATAACTGCGACGCACGACGTTACGAATTGTACATGCAAAAATGTGGATCTAAAGACAGAGTATAACGATTCGCATTTCGTTATACATTTCTGTGTTTCTATCATTTCGCTGTTCACAGTCGCTAGTCACCTCGGATACGTTTCCTACGATGAATTCTGAAATTCTGAAAATTAAACTTCTTCTTATACATATCTTCCACGTATACATTCTTCTTACATATCATTTGGTGAAATATAAAAGTGAAAGAATTTTTACTAATTGTAAGAATTCCAGCAATTGATAATTTCTTAAACTTCTTTTTACGTATCTACGTATACATGCTCTTTATTTGGTGAAATATAAAAGTGAAAGAGTTTTTATTAATTGTAAGAATTCCAGCAACTGATAGTTTCTTAAACTTCTCCTTACGTATCTACGTATACATGCTCTTTATTTGGTGAAATATAAAAGTGAAACGATTTTTACTAATTGTAAGAATTCCAGCAACTGATAGTTTCTAGTCGCTTTGTATTCGTATTTATTTTAGGATTTAGAATTTTGAAATATTGACAACGAATAGAATTGTATTACGTTCTTCTTGTATTACAATTGATCTAAATTTTCCATGTGAAGAAGTTGATTCTATGCTCCCGAAATTATTTATGACTTCCCCGTTGCGACCATGATTTTAGAAAATCTAAATTTCGAATCTCGTTTCATATCGCGCGTACCTGATCCAGCGTGTATTTAACTAAATAACTCAGATTTCATTTGGCGAGGTCCAGTTTTGAATCCAAAATTTATTAACTTCCATCAGCTGTGTACCATTAACTTCGCTCTTTTCGAAAATAGACTCGTCTCACTGTCAAAATACACTGCTCGGAGATCGCAGAAGGTGTACTTAGAAACAGCTAAAGCAAGTTGGATCGATACACGAAAACAGATTTGACATAATTGTTAATACCTGGCCGGGCCGTATTGCTTCTCACGCATCGAAGGGTGAATTTTTCCGCTTGTTTTGTCGCGATCGATCGCGGACAGAGAAAACTCAAAAAAACATTGAAAATGTTATACGTGCGACTGCCTCTGCGCGGAGCAGTATAAACGAAACGAGAAGAGCAAAATAAAAAAGGAGAGGGGGAGAAAAAAATACAGGATTCGCCGGAAACGGCCAGTTTGCTCGGCCGTGATTTGTTTCGCGCTGGCGTAACTTATTCCGGCCGCGCGCGAATACGTTTCTGTCGCCCCCCTTTGATTTATCCGCCGCGTCGCCGTTTTCGTCAAACGTTGCACGCACCTCGCCAATTGTCTTGGGATTAACGCGCCGCTATATTACTGATTGAAAAGGCGCGTATTTGTACAAATGTGCGTGCAGCATTGAAACGAAATGCGCGAAGTAACTATGTTTGTCTTCGCGAAAGAGAAAAGGATGAAGTCCCTTGCACGAGAAGAAATGAAAGGAACGACGAGTTAACTCGTTGTTTCAAAACATTACACCATCATGCGAGATAAATTAATATATTCGTGGAATTTTAAAGATTTTTCAATCTATCGTGTGACGCAGATAATTTATTTCTCGTAGTCATTGGTAATAATCTAGAATTTTTACTATTTTTTTTTTTTATACAATTCTAAAAATTTCCCAATTCCCAAAGGAAGCCTAAAATGTGCTCGCGTTGATATTGTCTCTTAATTAATTTGGAAAGAATCGATCAGTACGAAAACAATAAATATCTGTATAATTCCAAGTTCCTTGCGAATTTACGTTACAAATAGACCATAAATTGAATTGAACAGAAATTTTGTAAAAATACATTCATTAAAAATATCACAGTTAGTGCCTTGCTATAGATATTTCATGTACACTCTTGCGAACAGTATATAGATTTTTACACTTGCAAATTCCTCGCGAATGTATAAATATTCGCAGTCTTGTTACGAGACAATACGCACAGTTAAATTATGCAATATAAAAATACAAAAATTTCTGCAGCGCGTGTAAAACTAAAAAAAATTCTCGAAATTAAGAATTGAAGATTAACGTAATACCAAAATACCTTATCAGAACGAAACGATCAGTTTTAAATTTACACTTGTACATTTTCAGCGCTCTTTGAACGACGTTTCGCAAAGTACCCGAGTAAAATCTTCGTCACGACCACTTTTCTTATTTTAATTTCACACTTTAGTCGTCGTTCAGTTCTAGGCGTCAAGGCGAAGAATAAAAGCGAGGAGGGGGATGTCCGATTCCGAGCGAAAAATTAGACGCGTCCGCGAGGGTACAAACGGCAAAAAGGGAAGAGTAGGAAAACAGGAAATAGAAGTTGAGTGGCAGAGGGCAAAGGACGAGGAAAGAGAGAGAGAGAGGGAGGAGTCGCGTGTAAATTGACAGGCAACCGATCAAAGAGAGGGGGCGCGCGCTTTTCGAATCGAGGGAATTTCTGAACAGGTGAAGATCGTGACAAATGCCATTCGTTAAACGCATTCGATTACTCGAGCTGCTGCTCGATGGTTAAATTGTAATAATCGAGCGCGGTTTCATAGAATAGCACGGCCCGCTATCCAGAAATTCGCCCGTGAAAGATGCGTGAAAGACGACTAGATAAATTACACGGAATAATCGGGAACGATCCATCTACATCAGTTGATCGCCGTCTGTGCGTACCTCGCCGTGTATCTCGCAGAGTTTCCGTAACGCACATTCCACGGTGCAAACTGATGATTGCATTTGCTCGCTGTGCGCGAGGAAGGACAATATAAAAAGCGTTCGCCTGCGAAGTGTCGAAGCAATTTCACACGTTGCTAATCAAAGCTCGAAATGCCTCTCGGGAGACTTTGATCTGTCATTCCCTTTAATTTACACCGGACACGCGTGTTTAATTTACACCGGATATACGTACGTAGACATTGGAAATTGAATGTCCGCCCGCATTATTTGCGGACGAAGTTTAAAAGAAGCGACCTTTATTTCAACCAACGATGGTCTCTTTCGATCCTTGAAAAGTGTTTTCAGTCCTGTGATCGATTGGTGCAGAAAAGATTATACTTGAAGAAATAGTAAGAAATCTGTCTAGAAACAAAAGTATACTAAATTACTGCCCTCTCGAAACAGAAAAATATGCATTTTTTAAGTGACGAGTAGTTTCAGAGATAATTGCATTTGCAGATTAAAATAGGACACCCTGTATATATACTGCTTTCTACGCACGTAGAATACAATTCAAGTGAATTTCTTTAATGTACGATTTATATATATATAAAACAGAAATATTTTACTTTCTTATATAATTATAATAATATATATATATATATACACACGAAAGTAAAATATTTCTGTTCAGAGAAGATTAAACGTATCTAGTTGAAATTTGTCAAACGCATGACAGACTTGGCGAGGAATCTTTTTCGCTAAGAAAGCAGTTTCTTAATGCTCTCGAGCCCTTTATAGCTCGCGAGTGGAGTTTATATTTAAACGGAGGCCGATTTTAGCGTGGCTGCATATCAGTTTGAGTCGAAAGACCGTTATCTTGCCGGCGTGTGTGCTCGCCTCGCAGATAAGGGTTGCTCCGTCTCTAAACCTATTACGTACGCGCGCGAGCACACGGACACGTCTAGCCCCGGCCAAATGTTAGCAACCCCTATTTCAATTTTACGCCGACTTGCCTGAAACCCTATCAGCTATGACGTTGATGGAACATAATTGTGGCACGGCTTTATCCGATCTCTCCTGTCTTCTTTCTTGAGAAAATTGCATTCGTTGCAATTATCCTTTAAATCGTTCTTATCGTTCTCGAGTGTTTCGAGGACGGCGCAACTCTTGTTAATTATTTGCGGAGGTTAATTATTTCTTTCCATCGATTTCGACGGTCTTGAAGTACGAAGTACGCGCGTTGCAAAGGTCAGCGTTCTGAGCAACTTTGCCTGTTTGTTTGACTGAGTATTATATTTAGGCAACTGCTCGAGATCCACGACGATAAATTCCAGCAGTTAAAGAGTACGATATGCGTACCATTTTCTAACGTTTTAATTAAACAATAGATAAGTGAAAATTACTTTTAAATTTATCAATAGTTAATAGTTGGATAATTGAAGACTGTTAACATCTTTAACAAATATTGAAACATCTCTAATTCAATATTTATTATTGGCAACT
Source organism: Melipona bicolor (assembly GCA_030673865.1). NCBI lineage: Eukaryota > Metazoa > Arthropoda > Insecta > Hymenoptera > Apidae > Melipona > Melipona bicolor. The sequence goes on along the minus strand of JAHYIQ010000059.1, from coordinate 29,413 downwards.
TTAAAGAAGAAACCATTTTTATTGATTTTGAATTGCCAAATCCTGATTCGAGAGCATCGTAATTATTAAAATTTAATATTTATAATAAATACTTGAAGCGTTAAGCAATAATTCTGAAAACAAATAATTTTATTTGTTACACTTAGTTCTTAAAATAGTATTTTATTTGAAAAACAAGATTTAAAGGATAAGACATGATCTCGTTCGAGGAAGGGAGAATTATCTGGAAGTAATCGTCCAACGATCTACCTGAACTCATTTTAATCCGTGAAGCTTCCACTTTCGCAGTATTGAATTCCTTTCTTTCAAAAACGTTTCTACGCGATCTCAAAGAGGCGCGAGCAAAGATATTAAGCTCTTTCTCTCGCAAATTTTACAAGTTCAAACATCTTTGCGAACGTTGAGGAATTTTCTTCAGAACTAAATCCGCCGTGATCTCGAAGATTAATCGTCTCTTCTCTGAACTCGTTGTACCATTTTCTTTTCCTTGCGCGAGGTTGATAATAAAAAAAATTTAGAATATCGAGAATTCTCCGAGTGTACGAACTGGCTTTCCACGGCCACTGTAAATATCCACCCTTCCTATCCGCGGATCTCGAAAGATAACGTTATTCGCAAAAGCCGTAATATCTTGCGTTTCGTTTCGTTTAATCGTTTCGAGGGGCAAATCCTGCGCGCGTATTGCGCGTATCAAGTAAGAAGGGGAGAGAGTCGCCGCCAGTTTGCATGAATCGTCAAAAGAAGGAGCAGATATGAACGAGTAATGAACGTTCCTCGAAAATGAAACGTCGAGACTGATTACGGCTCTATACATATCGAGGAGGCAATCATTTATGGATTATACCGCTGCTTCTTCGCTTGTCCGACACGCGTCTTCATTAAGCACCAGCTGAAAATACATGGGGGTTTGACAGAAAAACCATTTGCTTCGTGTAAACGTGCTCTTTTTCGTTTCAATTTTAATCGAGTCGCTTGTAAACAGATGGCAAACTTTTCTGCAGTTGCAAGTCATTGTGGGTGCAGCTTTAAGTAACAGAAACGTGTCTGGCGTGATAAAATTGTAAAATGATTGGGGACAAAGAGATAATTAGCGTTCAATTTTCATATAATATAAATATACAAAGTCCAAATTAAGATAGTACATATATACATATATACATATATACAATTATTATAAATACAATACATTATTAATAAAATAGTATTAATGTATGCAGTATGTATGATAATAGTAATAATTTTTCATACATACATTTTATTTCATAAAACAAAATTAATTACACAGGTTATTTTGACGCCATTATTCCTACTCCGATCGATTATGTTAAAAATATCTTTGAGTTTATGTTAAAAAATTCTTCCAATAATCACTTTTATCTAACAGAAACCTATCTTAAAGGTTCTATCCACAGAAGCCAAAAACTATCGTAACTAGAGAAATTGATACTGAAAACGCAAAATTTCGAGTACTTTGATAATTTCTAACTCATCAAAAATCCTCGTAAAGATTATTCTCGCCTGAGATTCCAAAATTACCGTAATCTCAATGATAAAGCAATTTTCACAAAGTTTTGGGTCGCCAAAACTCTTTTTATCTCAAGCAGACCAGTTCTCAAAGTCGGAACATGAACGTTTTCAGGAGTACAACTCGAGTTTGTCGCGACACGACGAATTTGGCCAGCCGTAAAATCGGAATGTTTTCGAGCGCGATCGATAGAAACATATTCATAAGAGGAGAGTGCGATGAATGACGACGAAAGCAATCCTCATCGAACAAAATGCACGATAATTGAATACTCGAGTCTCGATAAAGAGAAAGAAAGAGAGAGAGAGAGAGAGAGAAAGGCGAGGCAGTTTAAATGCATTAAAATTTAGAAAGTTTCTTATTAACCGAAGTGTTGGCGATCGGATTCGACGTGGCATTTGTATCTTGAATATTTCATGGAACGGCAGCGACGCGAGATCCACCTGAAACCTAGACACATTCGCGCGCTCGAGCTCCGTGCGAGCGTGTCAATCGATGCACGCACGTATCGACTTCAAACGACCGCGCACTATGTTTCGTCGTCGAAACTTTTCAGTCGCACGAAGAGGGACCTGCTTTCGTTAAAATTTCATGGACGGAGAAAATGGGTAAATATTCAAGAATAACATACCGTTCGATTTGCAGCGAGAAATATGTAACACGATGGAGAGCGCGACGTTCGTCGATGTACGTATTTTACGCTTCAACGGCGGAATTCCATTTGTTCAAACTAATTTTTAATCGGTAGCCTCCTTTTGCTCTGCTGAGTTTTCTTATTTAATCCACTTCGTTTGCCGAGGATTTTTCAATCGTTCGATTGAGGAATTTTGCTTTCGTTGCACATTCGGCGCTCGGCGAGGATTTTAATTTAGTAAAGTTAAATGAGTTTATTTTCTGTTACGATATGAAGTGGTTTTTTTCTCAAGCAAATATCGCTTTCGCGGAACGAAAATTACATATTACGTCCGGAGTTTCCACGATCAAAAATAACCATTGAATGATATTTAAAATTTAATTCCGTCGTTTACACGGACATAAAGCAGCAAAAAAGAGGAATTTTATCATCAGATACAGAAAATACGAAAAATTTGCAATATTAAAATTAAATTAATTATTATGTTTCAATCAGTAATAATAATAATAATTGTGCTCTAGATGTTTTTGTTTTATTAATCATTTTAATCCATTAAAACCAAGCAGTTATAATTATAATTAATTTTGCAGAAACTAGATCCTTGAAATTTCGTTTCATTATTAAAAACTCGAACTTGATAATATAAATTAATTTGAAAAAATTGCAAATGAAATGAATTTTATTTCATATTAATGCAACACCAAAAAAAAAATAATAATAATAAACCGTTTCATTGATTTTATTAAAATAAAATAAATTTGAATAAAATGCAATTACATTTTTTAATAAATAAAATTAATTTGTTATCCTCTAAACAAAAATCTTTGAGAAATTGTAAGCATGAAATCTGTTCAGATAGATAATTTATGCAAATTACGTATTATATTAGAAATTTAACAATTTATGTAAATTATTTTTCTCACTTTCAACAAGTTCGCGCAAATGGAATTTAACTGTAAAACTAAAACCAAGAACGTATTGTTCTTATCTTCGTGTAATTCAAGGAAGATTTCTCGCTGGTCTCTTATTACGATATTACTTCATGTAACAAATGCCGGTAATTAAAGATTAAAGGAGAAGTTCCATTTACTCGTATAGCGTACGCTAGTTTACAACGGCAAGAGACACGAGCTGTTTTTTCACTTTAGCTACGACTAACCACTTAAATCTTTTGGAAATAGTGTTGCAGTAAGTACAATGGCGGAATGAAATAGATTACAACGCGAGTGGTTTTACTTATGTTTTACAGTGATTCACGTACAGTACAGAAGAACTATATATAATGTATATTTTATAATATAAGAATATATTTTATATTATATTATTAACATTAAGAGCATCATCTACTCTATGGTGTATATTATATCTATTACCAAATGTAATTTCGTCGTACAAAATTAAGAAATAACTTTTTTCTCTTCATCATTGTATTAAACATTTTGTAATTTTTGTCTACATTTTTGTATCTGTTTCAAACTCGATCAACATCAATATAGATAATCGCGTCTCACTACACTGTTAATAAAATTTCGAAATATCTTATATGACACATGTAATATATTCATAAAATGTTACTCAAAATTGTTGTTCAAATAGTTTCGTGAGGAATTGTATATTGCAAATATTTTGTTTCATTCAAGAAGAAAGACGTTCTTTAATTGATCTCAAAGTAAACGTTTACTCCTTCACTTCTGACTGATACTTTATTTCTTTTTCCAGATGCTTTTTATTGCTTCTCCGTTCGTGCTTTTTTCAATAAACGGAAGAACGTCAGAATTTGACGGAAACTTTGACAGTTCCTTCATTTATCATGCCGGAGAATCGTGTAATTTGACGGTTGCCCGATGAGCTGAAAAATTGCCAGTTGTAACGAACATATTCACCCGAACACCGTTCTTTTATCTGAGTAAGAACAGCTCTTGTCGCGCCGATCTTCTAAAAAATAATTCCTTTCTTAAATTTCCAGAAAATTTTGAATCGTTTGTACTTTCTTTCGCAGGAATTCGTGTTTCTTCTACTCGTTTCTATTTTGATATTTTACCGATTTATACTTGACATTTATATTTTCGACATTCTCCAAAAATTGTGACATTTTAGTTACAAAATATATTGACATAAATATTGTATGTTACAATATATCACACATGTGTATACATATTACAATGCAAAATTTCAATATTTTAGTATTTTTGACTTGAAAGATTCTGCAAATTACTCAACTTCGCAGTCGTACCGTCCAGCTGTGAAGATAATTTATTAAAAATTGATTTCACCAGTTCTCAAGATGTTTTTCCATTGGATCTCTCATCCATCACCGACTGTGCCCCTAACTACGCACATACATACGTGAGGATATTCAATGGGAACACAGTGCACCTCCTTCCGGCGTTATTCAATTTCCTTCGTCTGTCTTCTTTCATCCGATTCGCTATCGTCTGCCGCGCGACGGTTCCGTCGTCGAACTTTCGTTCGAATTTTTGTAAAGCGGAGGCTGCCGATCCGTCGGCCAAATGCCGATTTCGAACATCTTTCCCGAATTCGCAATTTTTATCGGAACGAAGAGATAACCTATCGGCGTTTAACGTTTGTTGCATTACGCCCGACGTTTCCACCGATACCCCGTCTATCGATTTTCAGTCACGATATCTTACCATCTGCGGGATGGAGCACGTCGCGCGATTCTCTCCGTAAATTTCAGGACAGCGAGTCCCCGAAGTGTCAGGACTCTTAAACCGCAATGAATCTATACGTATCCGGTACGCGTATGATAGACACCGATCCTCTTATCTACGTCCAAGTACGAAGTATTGCACGCGCAACAACATATGTAGAACGGTAGAACGAAAGAAAGTTGAACTTTCGAATAATATCGTTGGATTATAGATTACCATGGTAGTTTGTGTTTGAGAGATCTAAAATTTTGTTATATTCTTGTTCCACTTTATACTTATCTATTATCACTGAAAGTGATTTTAGCGGGGGTAACCCAGAAAATCGGGCCTCTTCAGGTGCAACGAAAATTAGCGATTGGTTGATTTGGATCACGTGGTTCGCGAGGGGGCGTGGCGTAGACTTCGAGTAGGAGTGGCGTTGTCTGGTATTAAACGATCGCGCCTGTAATTTGTTTGGTATCGATTCAAATGTTTGCACATCAATAAAATTTCATGGCAAAAAAGTCGTCTTCATTTCCTTGTCAGAACAGTTGCTTCTGGGCCTTTCAGTGAGACGAATCGTACTGGGGTACAAGTCGTGCAGTTTTTTTGTATTCACCTGTTATATTTATTTTGTTTCTCTTATTTATATCCCTTTTTCATATTTTATGTTTTATTTTATATTCTCTTCAGTGAGAGGAAGAGGACGAGAAAATTACAATTAGTAATGAAATTCAAGTGAAATCAATTATAAGTAATTTAAGAGTTTTAAAATTAAGTCAATGGCACAGTGATACGTTTTAAAGAGTTTTACGATTACAAAACAGAAGTCTGTGGAGTTACGTAAATACTTCATTATCATGCATATAAATATATGTCTGAATCTGTTGAATTACTTTTGTAGATTTTAAAAGAAAAATAAAGGACAACGATAAATATTCCAAAAGAAGACTTAAGCACTTGAATGAATGAATGAATGAATGAGTTTCATTAACGACTTCAAATAAAACAGTGAAAACAGCAAGAACTGGAAATAGTAAGGACAAATGAAATAGTCAAAGAAAACTTGAAACCAGACATTTGTACAAAACTTCTCTTCAACAATACTATATTTTATTTTATAATCCCTTTGACAGAGTCTCAGATACGTGATACGTTAAAACTCAAAGATTCCAGCCTTCTGTAAAGTTATTTTGTCTCCGTGTCAATTAAAAATGAAAAATGAGACTGGATCCATCGTACGTGTTAAAACGATATAGTTCTCATCCTTCGTTGAATTTCACCGGCATTTAAAAGGCAGGAAATGCCGCTTTGAGAAATAAATATCGACGTCGCACTTGAAGAGCGGACGGTTCCATCTTAATTTCGCAACTGCGGCTCAGCTCCATTTCCGCAGCGTGGAATCGCGGCATCGAGGGCGTGGAATAATATCGCACGAGTGATTTCACTCGTTCGTGCGATCCACTTTAACGGCCAGAAACCTGACCAACTGATCCGCGAACGAGCGGTTGAAAAAGCTCGAGGAAACGAAAACGCGGCCACGTCCGCGGAACGGTCGATCCAGCGAGCTGTCCGTCGCGTCAAAATTTCCAAGCGATCCGGAAGAATGCAATTTTTCTGGGGTTTTCCCGTCGGCGGTGTGCACGCTTGCGCGAAAAAGGTGAAAGGTAGACGTCGTTTGTCTTGGGATTATCGACCTATAATCGCCCTGACGTCACTAATACGCTGCCTTCCGATTCGAGCATCGTCGAACGTCTCGCAATCGACTCGTTTATATTCCAACGACGCCTCTGAAAAATTATTTCGAGCGAGAAACTTCGACCTCCGTGACGACGTTAGATTGCGTGAAAGCAATCGTATCTTATATTGGTCGATTAACGATATGGAAATCGAACACCCTCGCTCAGAGGTATGTTTTTGAGGTATCTTCGCTTTTCGGACGAAACGAATTTTTCAATTTTGTCTACGTACACAGTTGTAACTATATAATTAAAATTTCAGTAATATGAGAAAATAACATTATGGATTTACTGGAAGAAATTGTTGTTTCGAGAGGTTTAGAATGGGTACTTTAAAAAATTTTTCTAAATAGTTGAAGAAGAATTTGACACATTTTATAGGTATTGGTATAATTATTTGTTGGCTGGGAAACAGATAAATGATTTTATTAATATTAGAGTTACTATTACATACGTGGTAATTGTACGTAAGATCGTGTTTCGATGATGGAATACACGTTCAAATAATTGGTAACTTAATATTCGATTAGATGCAACAGATACACTCGTGATAAACTACAAGTGCATTCACAATAAGTTACTACTAAATTAGAATCAATTGTGTGCACTTTGTGCGTATGCCTCAATATTAACAGCAATGAACAATAATTTACGTGAAATCTGTAATTGAGTCTTTCAGAAATTAAACCAACCAACTCGACTCTTAATTAATTTCTTAATTTCGTTACACGAGTACAAAATTAATATTTTTTTGTGCTTTTCTCAATTTAAAATTCATAATTCACCGATAGATATTCCAAGCAATTCGATTATTGATTCGGTCATGCTTCTTATCAATTTCATCACGCAACAGCAAGATCAATATAACAAGTTTATACGTTGAAAGAAAACCAATTCTAATTAAAAAAAAATAGCACCTATCATCGTATTTCTATGTTTTACAATATAATATAATATAAAGTCGATCGATACAGCTTCTCAGCGATTCAATTATGCCTCGAAACGAAGGCGAGGCGCGCGACAGATTCAAGGACGAGTAATGTTCCAAACCGTGAATTCCGAGCTGGTGGACCTGCGGGACCGGGATACGTCGTGAAGCGATCCATGAATCAACCGGCCGCCAGACGAGTATTTATAATACGTTTCAGCGTGATCTTCCTGCTCGTTTCAAGTAGGTTGTTATCCCCGGTGACTATCGCGGCGAGGTTCGAACGCGATTCGAGTCCCCTGAATCTGAAATTCCGCCGCCACGTCGGGTACGCGTTTGCCGCTGATTTCACCCAGCTCACGTACCCGGTCCCACTGTAAACTCGCTCCGACATAACGACGTATTCCTGGTCGATATACAAAGGCGCATCTAAATCCTCCGAGCTTTGGTCCGATAGACGCTTTGGTCTGCCTGCGTAATGGAACACGAAACTCTCGAATCGAGCGGCTTGTTGGTGCCGCAACACCATCTACGGTTGCTTCTCTTCTCTTCTCTCTCTCTCTCTTCCTTTCTTGTCTCCGTGTCTGTTTCTTCTTCGTCGTTCTGCCCTATGTAGATACATGGTAATTTCGGCAAACATACTGTTACTTGCATTTTAGATCTTCGAGGAAATTGCCGGCCGTGAGAAGTCGTCGGCGGGTCAACCGCGGGTGATCGATTGCTCCGTTCACTCCCTTTCTCTCGTCACTCTCGGCTTACTCTTCGTGACTTTCTTCCATTGATTCGAGAGGCAAGAAAATTGCATGGATGTTCCGGCAAGGTGCATTCTTGAATCAAGTATTTTGCTTTTAATAAACTGTGACAGAGTGTAACTTGAGAGTTACAAATTTGAAAATTTTATCTTTCATATTTATTGCCACATCAGCGTACCATTATGAATTATTAGTTTCCAGATTTTCTTAAATCGAACTAATCCCATTTTACTCACTCCATTTGGAAAAATATTCACAATCAGAGAGATTTTCATTGTCTAATTCATAACAATTGTTGCTTTCCAAGTTTCTAATTGAAATTAACTGAAATTAAATGAACGAAACTCTTAGGTTATAGAGAATTAATCGTTACAGTAATAATTGGATAGATTTTAAACTATTTTGAAATAAAATCAAGATTACAATAAGTATTCCACTTTGGGTATTTCATATATTTTCCAAAGTTACATAAAAATTCGCAATCTGATAATATTTAGAAAAATAGTTCGTAGCACTAAATTCACTTTAACGAAAGGATTCGTCTCTAAATTCCAGTTGACAGACTTTGGTAAAAACGAAACGTCAGTGGTGAGTGAAAAGCGAGTTTAGCATTTCGAATCAAACGAGCGGACCACGAGAATAAGAAAAATTGCACGGGAATAAAACTCGGTTCTTAGCACACGGCGAGACGTTACTTGCTTCCACACGGATCGCAATAATTTTCTTTCGATGCACCTTCGATCACGATCGATCCGCCGTTTTATTGACATTGTTTTATGTTCGCTATGATGCCTTTTTACGATGCCATTTCTTCTTACGGAAGACGCTTCGTGCGGGGAACACTGCGCACTCGTTTGCATGCATTAGAATTTACACCGCTATAAATCAACGTGGACGCGACTTTTCTATAATACCGGTCAATATTCAGTATGGAATAACATCTTAACCTCCACGTCTGACCACCTTGATACCACAAACAGAATATCTAATGTTGATAATAGCGTTTGCAATTAGATTGACTTCTGGTCCTCCTCTGCTAATAGGTTTAGAACAGCACTACGCAGAACACTGACTAATTAGACCAGAGAGCATTCATCTCGCAGTTTCTGCTCTCTCTCTCTCTCAATTGTCTCATGATATAAAGTGACGCTTGCGGTACGAATTGTAGTTTCAATTTGAAGGAAAGAAGTAAATTGCAGTCCTGTGGAATTTGAATTCGGTCTTTGAGTCTCAATTCTTTAAATCGAATGTAAATTTGCAACATTATAAATTCGATTTTTAAATTTCATTTCTTTACGTTGAACTTTAGCAAGTACAAATTGATAAAAAAGGTTTAAATAGAAAAAATAGTAAGGGATTTATACTTTTATGTATTATGGATTTATTGCGATGAATAATGCACACGTTGTGTGCACAAAACGATTCCTTTTCTTATCCTTCTTGTTCATTTTTTCTTATTCATTTGAATTAAGTTTTTTAGTCCAAAAAATACGTCAATGTTCCCATACATTGTTCATATATAATTTCAAAATTTCTAAAGAACATTTCCCATGTATCGAAACAATAAATATTCCAATGTCAGTAATCCATAATGAAGTGCGGTATTAATAAAACATTTTCTTAACGTTTTAAATATTATATATTATATTCTCAATTTCACATTATACTTGCAATCATAATTATACATTATAATATGGTATAATGTGTAGTATATGTACAATATTAATTATAATTAATATTTATAACGTTTCATACATGCAATGCAATTAATTATTATTAATACGATTATCATTTGTATTAATAGCGTGAATTTATTTTACAGCTGATAATTATCCAGAAACGAATGTGCATACATACGTACATACCTCGAAGCTTCGTCTTTGAAATCAAAGATTCTCTGCGCAAGTACGAACAAACAAAAATAAAGACGTCGTTGCTTCGCGCTTACGGATATAAAACGTAAGAAGGAAAGCAGAGGGTACGAAGGCAGCGAGAGTTTTATGACGATCGATGGTAAAAACGAGCGAAAAGTAAAAACCGATCGCGGGGCTAAAAGAGGCGAGGGAAATCGTAACGCGGTACGCCGAAAACGAGCTATAACACGCAAAAAAGGAAAGCAGTGCTTTTATACGGTTGCCGTTATTCACGGTCTTTGGGGGCGGCAATTGCCTCGGTCCACGAGAAAATAAAAAAGGCCGGTTTAAGTGCGGGGAATGGCGGTAGTTCGCAGCCGTGTTAAAGCGCTAGTAAAACTTTCGCATTACGCTCGACGCGACCTCGATTTGACGAGTCAAGGCCCAGGCATTGAGGGGGTTCGACAAATCGGGATTGACTCTCGTTCAATGAGTGCTGGATCGTTTTGATCCGACTGATGCTCTGTTCGCGTAAATCGAATGGATATTTTGCAACGAGGATATTTATTACACGCCTAGGAGTAAAATAAAATGAAATAAAATGTATGTAGCAAGAAAGATTTCTTTTTCTTTTTAATTAAAAAAGGAGAGGTATACTTTTTCTTTTACAAATGTAATAACATGCACTTTCTACGTTAGATTCTCCTTCGTTATTCTACAACAGGGTAAAGATGAAAAGTGATTAGTTGGACGAATATTTTAATTTAATTTTATAAAAGACAAATTCTACAAAATTAGAGTCAAGGATGGGTTTAGGTTAGGTGTACAATTGCAATAAATCACTGTTTAATCTGTTAATATAATTTAAATCACGGTAAGTAATTCATTATGGTAAAAACTTGCCCCCTAAGAAGATCGAAGAGAAGAAACGTAAAGCGTGTGGTTAAAGAAAAAAGGAAACGACCAGTTACGAGGGAAAAGAGTTTTCGAGGAGCTCGTTTCCGTGGGTTATTAATGGGCCGGGGTTTTACTGCCGCGACGCCAGACCGAACCAACGTACGTACTTGTGTATCTCGTGTTTGCGTTCGCGGCCCAGTCCGCAAATTAAATCGAATCTAATGGGTTTCTTGTATTTACGCAACCAGGTGTGAAATGCTTTGGCGCACGCATCCTCGCGTGTCTCGCAACTCTCGGCGAGCAGCCATTAATTCTTAAATCTCGGATCGTTCCTTACCGGAACGCCCACCCCCGCGGAGACCCTCGCGTTGTTACGTGTATTCCACCGCTGTTAGATAACCGAACAAGTTTCGTTTAATGTTATCGACTCGCCGCTTTCCGTGCACGCTGTTGCACGCCAGGAATTAGGGGTAACAACGTTCACCACTGGTGGATGCGGGTTGATAAAATTTCGCGAAATTGATAGATCAGATTAGAATATCAACTGGATGTAATGGATTAAAGGAGTATTGGCACTCTTTCTTCGAAATATCTTTACATATCTGATAGAATATCTTTATCGTAAACTCAGATTAATGAAATGTCATTTACTAGGTTAGGTTAGGTTAGGTTTAGGTTAGGTTTAGGTTAGGTTTAGGTTAGGTTTAGGTTAGGTAAGTAGCCAATAATCTATTGTAATATTATAAATACCTTAGTTTCTTTAAATTTCGTGAAATTGCAGAATTTAGTTCCTTTATGGTCTTAGCAGAATTAAAAAAAATTTGGTTTGATGAAAGCCTTAATGAGTTAGGAAACAGTATATTCAATAAATACGCATGGTATCGAAAAGATATACAGAGTATTGAAAAGAATATAGAAAAATTTGTAATATTTGATTTTATTTTACATTTCCCGTAAAAAGAAAAAAAAATAATACAAAATTGAATCGGATGAAGATAAATGTAACAAATGTAGACGAAATAAATCAAACAGTAAATGAAACTCTAATTATAATAATAGCCATCGCTAACGACACCTTGATATTGATCGATACCCAATGACACCGATTAAAATTAAAAGGGGGGGCGTAACCGATACTTTCTCGGCTCGCTGTACCCGTATTTTTAATTACGCGACGGCAATTGCGAGACTTTGGCGGGGAGAGTCATCGAGCCATGGTTCGGTGTAACGCTCGACTACGCGGTCAATCTTTGTAGAGCGACTGGTCGCCATGATGCTCGAAGCGCCTTCGTTATTTCATATTAGCAGCGTCCGGATTAATCCGAGCGAGTGCATGTATCGATTCATTCGATTAACACGCTCGCCGGACCGTTGAAACACGTGATTAATAGGGCCGGGATGTGTTTATAAGCGATCACATCTGGAAGCGGGTTGTTAGAAACGAGCGTCCGTTCCAACAATCGAATACCAACCCTTCCGCTCGCCCCACCATCCACCGCCGATCGGTTGGCTTCTGTGCTGATTTGTTTATTCGCACGATCGATTCACCGTGGCGCGCGTTCCGACGATTATTAACATTTCTACTTCGGGCAAAGGCCCATATGACGCTCCCGGGGACAAATTGGAAGTTAGTTTAACTTTGGTTAATGTGCGTCAATCCAATCGAATGCACGCTGCCGTAACTGCGCGCACGTACGTAGCTGTCGGTCGGGTTGGAAATTCGAAGTAGAAGGGGATGCGTGTCTATTTGCACGATTCGACAAACTGCTCGAATATTTCAGTCGGATTTCACCTTTCGCGTTCGAATTAACTTGTCGGAGTTAAACTTCTCGCTAGTCGATTTTTATGCGTTCCATACGGGGGGAACTTGACAATGCAGAAATGCGGAAAATGCGTACATTTTGCAACATATAAGTATGCCAAAATGATACATCGGTAATATTTAACAGAGGAAGCAAATTTCTGTTCAGGCTAGATAAAATTGTTTAGATACAGTTGTCTGATTATCCGTGTCACTCAAGAAAGGTTAACGCTAGAAAAACTAAACTTTGAACTATTAAACTCATTTAATTTTCAATTAAAAAGTCGTTCATGTTCGTATTTAAATTGTACTTCGTAACATCATGAAGGAGGATTGCACGATAAAATTTTGTAACATCTATACAAGGGTAATTTCATAGAATTTTCATGGAATTGCAAGCGACGGTAAATAATTTAGCGGAATTTTTCGAAACAAGAGGAATTTCGTATATTTTCCATTCGGGGTGACTTCGGCGAGCCTTCCCTTTAGTCTTTCTAGGGTTAAACGAAACAATTTTAACGAGAAACGTGTTATCCGTCGAAACATCGACAGACGGGATTCCTTGTTTTTTCTTCCTCATAAAAGCGCACAAAGAGAATCTCTTCAAAGTAAACCGAATAGAATTCCGTTTCACCTCGTTCGCCGGTTATCTTGGTCTCTGATACTCATTGTTTGATCGAACAATTAAAACCTGCGAGCACAAAACGCGAGAGATGAAAATATCGCGATGTGAAAATTCCGTCGAAAAATCGATCTTGACGAATGTTGTAGCAAAATTTCAAACAATTTTCCAGTATCCACTGGTATTCTTGGTGTATCAACATCAGGGTTACAGAATAAAACTCTGTTAATGAAAACCAAACGCGACATTGAGAATGACCGGATCATTGCGATCAATAGCGATGAAGATTTGCTGTTATAAAAATTAATTATTATTATTATTGCATAATAAAATATACATTATAATAAAACAATAATAGTAAATATAACATACATTATAATAACAATAATAGTAATTAGTGATTTGAATAAGAAAAGAAAGAATAATAATCTCAGTAGAAAATGATACATCTTACGTTGCAAATTGACATTGGAAAGATTTCAAGTGTATAAAAAGATTGAAAATATTTGTGTGGCGTATGCGATAAAGTGTCTCGTTCTGAAAATATTGCAAAAGGATAATTATAACAAGGTTCGTAACAGCGAGTTAACCTAAACCCAAACCTAACCTAAACCTAACCTATGGCACGAGTGAAAATGACCCGGCATTCGGTGTCCGAGGGTTGTTAATCCGAGTCGTAGGCAAACGTTAATTCCACGCGAGAGGGGCGTTGACACATAATCATCGAGAGGAGCACTCGAGCGTACGTGATGTTGGGGAATTAGCGAAGCGTCTCGAGTCCCGCAAAAGGACTCGTCGGAGCGTCGCGACGCCCGGCCAAGGTCTACGTGACCAGATATACAGGGACATGGTTAGGGCGTCGCCGGGTGAAGAGAGCAAAGTTTCTAGGGGGGAATTTCTAGAGAGTTGATTTAGTCGCCCCTGTTGACCATTTTCCTTTCACACGGCGCGTATCCTTGCAAACGTATGAGATAAGTAAACGAAACAGAGAACTCTCGGACGCCGATGTGACTGGAACTCTACCGTTGAGAGTTGAACAGATGGTAGTTGGCTGAAGAAGGGAAAATTGAAGGTTCTTCGTCTGAGTTCAAATTTATTAAATTTTACAAAGTGCACTTAAGAAAACGCACAGAGGAAGTAGACTTTGTTGTGAAAGGATTAAACTGAACTTTTCAACTGTGTTCTTTTTTATTTGAACGCAACGTGCTTTCCCTGTAAAAAGGTAAGTGGATAGGTTTTTAAGGTAGCGATTATCTTCTGTCACGACTTGGAGAAAGGATAGGACGAATTTCTGGGACTATCATGTTGTATCAAGCCTTGGAGCTTTTTTATACATTTATTGCAAAAAGGTAAAAGATGTATGTAATACAAACAACCTGAGAATATTTATTACAACAAATAACGGACAAACTAAGTATTCCACTTTTGTCTGCATAAAAATTTAAACGTCCGCAGTTTATTGATTATAATGCTGCTTCTCTGGGGGTTTGCCTTTCTCCTCGTTCGTTATCAATTAGTAAGAGGTTGGAGAGGCTCTTGGCGCAACGAGAGGAAGAGAGAAGTAGCTGGAAACTGTATCCGTGGCCGATGTTTACCCAACATTTATCAAACAGGGTAATTACCAGCAAATACCTGGTATTCGGTTCGTGCTGCGAAACGCCTTCAACATCGATCACCTCGGTTCGCGATACGGGCAACAGCCACGCGAATTCACCGAGTTCCTACGCCACTGTCAAGAGGAAGTTGCATCCAGACGGCCGCACGCACGCAACCACGCACGAAACGCGAAGAGGGGCTGTGCAACGTTCCGAAGGGACGAAGTTGGGTGTTTCTTTTCTCGAGGACCGACTCGATGGAATCGTCGAGTGCGTCGTGTCACGACGACGCGACGCGACGCGTCTCATCGACGTTCTAACAAAGGGGTTCCCGAAGCACGAACGAACGCACCCGTGTCGTACGCGAAGCGCACTCGACGAAGGAAAACAATGTTACGCTGGTCGTTGTCTTGAACCACTTGACAATAAATTTGATCCTTCTTCCTCTCTTTCTTCTTGTAACTGCGGGGTTGTCAATGGGAACAAGTTTTTATATTCATTATGCTACTAATATCGCGTGCAGTTCTAGAATCGTGTTAGATGTATAAGTATTTCAACAATTCTAGATCGTTGCATTAAGCAAAGCGAATATTTTTAACTTGCAATCGGTATCAGTCGAGGTGAATAAAATAGTTAATTATCGATGATCGAGGACCGAAAAATAGTTTATTTTTAATACTTCGATTCTTGAGTTTGAAAGAACAAAGTTACAGCATGCTCAAAACAAAGCAACCTGATAAATCATAACGCTGATATTTTCTGTTTAGGAAACCCTTTCCCACAGGATCGTTCACTCGAACTTTCAACCCATTCGTTCGACACTCGTAAAAAATCTCGAATGATCGCCGGCTGTTGCGTATTTAACTGCTATTTTCGAGCGATTAAGCGATCCTCGTATCATAATCGTTATTTATCAAGCGCGTGGCGCCGCTGAAAACCGATGTTTTACAGTCGCGCGAAAAATTTACGAGCGGTGAAATGAATTTTTTCGCCGAATGTGGCGGCGAGAACGAATCGGTTTCCATTTGTAAACTCAATTAGCGCAGAAAACTATTAATTTGCCGGGAAGTGGGATTAATCGACTACCATCGCGAGGATAAAGAGGGGCATTAAACGCAGCCGAACAGGCGCACGCGTTACGAGCTTGACGAAACCAAAATTCCAGCTTTTTACCAGGCTTGGGCATTATTCAAATAATACATTTCGAGAAATTGAATAATACGACAGTGAATTGAATAATATATTATATCTTGCTTCAGCTAGGTGTTATAATTATGAAATAATTACACTTATTCGAAATAAGTTCGCTAGAACGTGGAAGTGATTCTTCTCTAGATCATTCCATTATTTAGACATTAAACGAAATATTTTATTTTATTTCCCTCTAATCTTTGTACGTCAATATAAAAATAATTTGATCGAAGCTTCTTATATCAATTTATATTTATTATTTATATATAATATTATATTCTTCGTTTGAAATAACAAATCACACTGAATAAAATTTTTCCACGTTGTTTCTAAAATAATAATCAAATTAGTTAAAGTGATTGGTTACTTCAAATCGTTAGCTTTTAATATTGTTAATACCCAAGCATTAACACACCATTGTATTGATTACATAATTTACATACTAATTATTATTAATTATTATTAATTTACATCATTACAAATTAATTAATTTGGTCCAAGTGTGTTAAATTTCATATCACTCAATGGCAATTTGATAAAAAAGGAAAAAGTGAGACTCTGACAAATGAGAAAGAACGTTTCATTGGAAAATAAAAATAGGTGCCATTATCGTAGATCATTCTATAACGTTTAGAAGCGTTAAAAATCTTTGGATACGCAGTATAGTGGGACGTGGAATTTCTTTAAAAAGTTCTACGGATACTAAGGGATATAAAGTTTTTAATTGGACTTTTCGTATCGGCACAACGAAAACAACGAAAATACGCAACAAAATGGCGACTGTTGCACAGTATGTGCAACTCCACTTTATTCCGCGAACGGATATCCCGGGCAAAGTAGGGCGAATTGAAAAACTTTGAAGTAGCTTCCTTCGCTTTAATTTCAAATTAAGACCGAAATCATCGAGCTTGCTCTTTTCCAGGCATGGAAAACTGGAAATGAAGATGTATTTAATTGATTTGCTATCACGAAAGGGTCGACGTTCACATTTATCAAATTCGATCTCGCGAATGTTAAGAACGACGATTAATTTTCCGAATGAATTCAATAATATGGAATAAAAGTGTTCTGTTAAACGAATTTTCATTGCAACTGAATTTGAATTAAGATGAGAAAAACTTTTCATTTTTTCTCGACTGCATGTAAAATTTGAAAGGACAATCGTTTCAATTTGTTCGTCATTTTAAATCGTAATTCCGCTAAAAACGTTTTCCGGGTCGTTAAATTTTTGAATCGTTAACATTTGTACAACTTTTAACAAGCGTAGTCCTCGTATAATTATTTGAATTATTTTGCAAAAATAATTATCGTAATTGTGTAACATATATTCTTCAAATCCTTTATATATATATTGTATAGTCAGTCACAGAAGTATACTATATACATCTGTTTGAATAATTTCTATTCTGAATTAACTAATTTACTTGTTAGATATTATTCATAGTAACTAATTAGATATTATTCACTAGAATGCTCATTATATATTATATTATTGTATTACATATTTATAGTTTTTGAAAAAATGATAATATTTTTTACATTTATTTGTTTATCGGAAAACGTAAAAATTTACTATACAATATATATATATATAATTACCATGATTATATTAAAGTGTACAAATTGTGTCTTTATCATTGTAATTATTATCATCAAAATAAGTTTCACTCATTTTACATACTATACATACATTTGTTAAAATGTCCAAATATTTCGCTTTCAACAAAACAATCCAATACACGCGGAAAGCAACAGAAATAATGAAAAAAGAAATCCTACGAATCAAATTTCACCCATTACAGCGCATCACTCGTTTCGCATCACATTTTAGCAAGTTTATTCCGGTCGAATAATATTGAGACATGTTACGGCATGCTTTTTACAATCTGTTAACGAGGCTTGAATTTCTGACAAATGGTCGTTGTTGTTACTACGGCAAATACGATTTCGTTTTAAAATTTTACCACAAGTAAAAATGGCAATAGTATTCATTTCATACAAATTGGTTTAGGTTAGGTTTAGGTTAGGTTTAAGTTAGATTTAGGTTAGGTTTAGGTTTCAAACACTGGGATAAAAACATTTTCTTAAGTAGTTTAACAAGTAGTACTCAAAATGAGATTCTCAGTTTTTCAATAATTATGCTCATTCATTTATACAAGCAACAAATGAATAATATGAATGCGTTCATTTGGTAATTGAACAAGCAACAAATGCACACGTGTGGATGTATTCATTTTATACAAGCACTAAATAAATATGTATGAATATATTCATTTTATATAAACGAATCAGGAATATGTCTGTAAGAGGTAAAATTGTTACAAATAGATACTCCAGAAGTCAAAGTCAGAATTTCACAAAGTGGCTCAAATATCATCATCATGTCCAAAGATCATCAGATGTTAAAAATCATCTACCTACAACGTTCAGAGATTCCCTGAAAAGATGTAATGCTACTCATTTCTCAGTACTATATTAATTTCCAATTGGTCAAGTTTCAACGAACATTCGATTCGGTTTCACTAGAAAAAAACGAACAAGTGGAAGTTTCATTATTACAATCAGAGAAAATCTCAAAGTTGCAAGAATGATCGATTAAATTTGAATTCTCTATGAAAATTATATAGCCAAGAACCAAGAGCACGCTTCGTCCAGTCAAAAATTTCTAAAAAATCTCGCCTTAAAAGATTCTCAGGTTTAGGTTAGGTTCCAACCTACTCGTAAGATACTCGATGGCACTCCTGTCTATCGATCTTCGAGTCTACTTGGAACTATTGTTTTCATTTCCGGAAGCACTCGTAAAACATTCGAAATTATCCCGCTTAGATTCGAGCGCTGGTTGCAAGTGCCACTGGAAGGACGATGGAATCCACTTGTGGGACACTCGAGCGCATCCCATCTCTAATGCATCCACCGCAATTCGATAAATTATAATTCGCGTGAAACGGGATACTTGATCGAATCGATTTCCGCGGTGAATTAACCTCGATTGTTCGATACTCGTGTTTCATTCGACAGGATTGCCGCGAAAACTCGAATTATTATAAATACGGCCGCGTATGTATCTGCATACCGGATATCGCGTAACAACGAAACAACGCGACCTTTGTTCGAAGAGTTTCCGCATAACGGGTATTTCGATGAATCGTAGAACCATTTCTATAAATCTCTGCGCTGCAGAATTATTTCGGCATAGTTTGTCTACGAATATTGCAGTCTATTCAAAAACGATATTTTTATATAAATACATAAGCCCTATGTGGAACGAAGTTTTATTCACAAAATCATCTCTCTTTTTTTTCCATTTTTCGAATCGTAAACCAAACATCGAAAGCACGAGATTACATATCTCTTTGTTCGAATTTATGGATCTCGCGGAAGCTGGCTTCCATTTTTATTCTTGCTTCGTATCCCTTTCTCTTTTCTCTGCTTTTGCATCTTCTTTTCTTTTATTTACGACCTGGAACTGGGTGAAAAGGGTACCAGTGTTGGGAAATAAATTTCTGAAAAAACAGATGTTTGAAGTTGTTCCAAGTTTCCAGTTTCTTTGTCCGAAATATATATATATATATATATACATGAACGAAATGCCTGATGAAAAATTAATTTGTAGATTCGATTTTGACATCGCGGTATCGATAAACGTTTAATGAAGCAATTTATCGTTCGACTGATTGACATTTCGCAGGACGTGATACGTCAATTAATACGATATTATTCCCCAGCTTTGAACTGGCCGGGCCGTTTTTTTATTTTCTTATCCGGGATAAATTTATTTTCTTAATTCTTTCACCGCAACCGGGCCAATTAATTTAAACAGGCTTCCACAGGACGCGTTAAACGATTCGAAACAATTTGCAATTAAGTGTCGCGCAGACACGGGGGGCACGAATGAAACGTTCTAACTGTCGCGTAATTGCGAAACTTTATTAGCCATAACTCGATTGTTACATCGACCGTAATTACCGTCTGATTTTAACGTCCGATCATACAGAATATAACAGGCGACCGATGGCACGCGCAGTGTGCATTTGACAAGTTTTAAAATCGCCGGGATATTTCATCGAGTATTTTTGAGCCTGTTTGGCCCTACAGAATGAAAAACAATAAAAATCGGTCAAGCGTTCGAGTATACATTCGTGTGTGAAATTGCTTGCGAAAATATTCGATCACTTCTAAAAGAAACTTGTGTTATATTATTATTATATTATAAGACACTATATTATATTATATTATTATTATATTATAAGACAATTTGACACTTCACTAACGCTGTAATGAAGTATGAATGTCATGATTGATCAAGTTTGAAACAAATTTAAATTAAAAATAAGACAGAAGTATATATTGTTATATCATAATGAAATAATTAATCATTCGTTATATATATTAATAAGCTTCAATGTTCAACGGACCCTTAAACATGTATTTTATCCTAGAGATGATTGTTTGTAGTACCTTTTTACTAGATACTCGCGCTGAATATCTTGCAACTTTTGTAAATATACATTTTCAAATTGATTTCGACTACTTTATGTAATCATAATTGTTTCTCATTACAGTGTATTGATTGAACAATAATTAATAATTTACAATAAATAATAATAAGAGTAACAGTTATTTTGTTACAAATTTAATAATGAATTGTATCTAGTTGTTATTAAAATATTTGTTCAATAAAAATTCACTCCGTTCAGTGTAACTAAGTCAGTAAACTACGTGATTGCAAGCACAAAGTAAAATTACAATAAAAACGTAGCCAAACTTTTGACCGATGTACACAACAAACATCATCCTCCCATTTCAACCTATTACAGTTCTTTTAACAGCCATTAATTTTCATTTCAGCGTGCCGTTGCTTCTCACACGATCGTTCCATAAAAGTAACATTGCGATCGTCGACGCGGAAAATACAAGGAACCGTGCCTGAAGGCTGTTAACTCCAGCGTCACGAATATCGTTCGAAGAGCACGTCTAATTTGAAGCGCCTTTGTGTTGCCAAACGATATCGTCCATTAAGCGGACGAGCGTTGATGACTGTACGATATCGTTCCTTTTCTCTCTTTCTTTTTTTTCTTTTTTCTTTTTATAACCGACGAATTCGCTGTTTGTACGTGGGCCACGAAATAGCGGAAAGGGGGCGTCGCGTCGATGCGGAGGCACGGGCAGAAACGAGCAGGAGACACCCACGAACCGTGAGAAATAGCTCCATTTCACCGAGATTTGTACCTCCATTAAAGTTCTCGTTCCCGTCGTAAGAAGTTCCGCCGGTAATCCTGCTGTTTTTTCCATTCATTTGCAGTTGTCCGAAAATCGATCTAGCCGACGCGCGGGCTCCATTACATCGGTCCTCCGCTCGGCCAATCTTGCCATCGATGGCCGAGCAATATCGGGAACACGGCCCGAGGACCGTAAGATCCAATTTATTGGATCTTGATTTAGATTTTAATTGCTCGATGAATTCGTTTGTTTCCGACGAAATCATATCGGGGGCTTGATAGTCTCGTTTCAACGATATAACGTTTCGCACGTTCGCTGGAACGTATTATTTTGCACAGGTGCAATTACCTCGCTAGAACATTTATATGCAACTTACGAAAAAATTTATTTAAAAGTGTACGAAAAAAAAATGAAAATAATTCCCAATTCGAGAATATATTCAATAAATAAATTTTTCCCAAATGCTATATTATATAATATAAATAAGCGTTGAACACGATCTACCAGAACTTGTCCGAATGGTTCGTTAACCCACGAAAGATCAACGTTGCCGTAACATTCGCAACTTTTTTCAATCACTTTGTAAATATAAAAACTTTATTTTTTTTTTAAATGAAATCTAAATCTGGGTCTGTTTGATATTTTTTCGTCGTTGTGTTTTCGACTTGTTCGAATCCTACAGTTCCAGGAAGATTTTTCGAATATCGTGATAAATTATATTTACAAAGATGCTTGTTATTTTAAATTATCTTTCACGTACTTGTAGATCGACACAATTATGACAAGTGAATGAAACGTCAGACTGTTCTATGGATGATAAATGGTCGAAACTGTACATTTATACCGTAGAGATTCACACACAGAGAAACGTAAAAAGTTTCCACGGATAGATTCAGTCCGCGAGTTTACGAGCCCTTTGCAGTTTCGTAACAAGGCCAATTGGCGAGGTAAATCCGATCATGCCCGGATTACGTATTATCCACTGATAGTGGCGCGTTGCTAGATCGGTCTTCAAAAAAGAGAAACACGTTCTTCCAAAAAAGAAAAAGGAATAAATACAAAAAAAAATAAAAAATAAAAAAAGAAATTTACTTTGCAGTTTGGTGTTTCTGTTTTTTATTTTTTTTCTTTTTTTTTTTTCTTTTTTTCTTTTCACGGAACGACGGATTATAGCTTTTCACCGTCGCGGTGAAATCCAATGCGACGCGACTCGCCGCCATTGTAAAGCATCGCGTCGGTCCCGCAAAAGCGAAATTCATTAACGGCAAAACGATTGCGAAAGACAACCGCGGCACGCGTTCCCCCTTTATGCTCGAACAACGCGATTCGGGCGCCGACACGATAATCCACGTCATAATCTAATTTACCGTCGGACGCAGCTTTCATCGACGAACGAGTTGTTTACACGCGATCGCGGGATTTTCATTTTTCCGCCGGCCACAGCGCGCATGCCCCGATTCCTTCGACGCGGTTCGAGATTCAAATCACGAGATTCGTAATGATGAAATTACGCACGCTTAATCGTGGTTTATTACACGCGGTTTCAGGTATTTTTCGAATGAAATATCTGGAAAATGATTTAGAGCGACGCGTCGTTGGAAAAAGTATAATTGTTTCATTATTTTGTTTTATCCAGTAGAGTATTTTTTGTAGACCGAGAAAAGTTATCATTGAAAGTGAACTTTTTTATCTAAATAATTATTTAAACAAAATTTCTATTTTATTTGTTATTTAGAATTTTATCTAAATAATTATTTAAACAAAATTTCTATTTCATTCGTTATTTAGTTCTATTTTATTTGTTACTTGATGTGAGGCGAGTGTGTGGAAAATAAATTGCTTCGTTATCCGTAATTTTATATTTGAAACGAAGGTTCATTCATTTACCAACAGGTAAATATGTAAAATATCCAAACTAAAGTACTTATTACAGTAAATTTTCATTTAGATTTCACTCTCGTGTATTCAAAATATAAAATTCAAATACTTTTCAATAAATACCGCGTTCTGTTTGAACATTTTGTCAACGATATAAAATGAAATACTTTCATTGGATCACGTTCGTTTCGTACCCTTCTCTTCTTTCGCTTCTCGTCACCTTGCGTCCGAAACAGAAAATAAATTCTGAATAACGAATAATCGAACGAACGGAAGTTTAATGAGAATACACGCGCGACGCGCAATCGAGCACGACGACGAAGTTTGTTCCGATACCAGAACCATCTCCGTTGGTGAATCGTAAGCCGCAGCTGGCGCTGAAATTTACATTTCTCGCGTGTATCGGACGTTTAACCGAACAGTCGGACGCGATCTTCCGGCTTGATTGGTCGCGTCTCCGCGTCGCCGCCTTTCAAATCGTTTGCGACAGCTGCGCGCGTAATTAAAAACGCCGCTCGAGGAAACGCGATTCGCATTTATGGCTCGCTCTGTATGCACATTGTTTCCCGAATTCTCGATCGGCCGGCTCGATCGGTTAATTGCATGGAAAAAAAAGAAAAAAAAAAAATGACGGAGACGACGACGAGCACGGCGTGTGGTTGAAAATCGTCGAACGTTTCTCTCCGTCCGAATAGAATTTTCAAGTAACGACGGATTCGTTATTCAAAGCGCGTTCCGTTGCTTTGACGTTGGTTTCGCGGATCGGATAGTTATTCCGCTCGAAATCAAAAGTTCTTGCGGAATATCTGATCATTTTACGAAACTTAGATGTAATAATTATGCTACTGATTTTCACGATTTTCACCATTTTCTATTTCCCACTTGTTTACATGTTCCCTTAAAAAAACTGTAAGAGACATTGCCGATATTTTGGAGATGATTTAATTTTCATTTTAAGAGCGAACAAGTTAATTGAAATCCATGGAACGTCCTCGATTTTTATCGTTCTGTTTTAAATGCTTAAAATCTGACATATCTCGCGTTCATTTGCGTGTGAATCGAGCGAATCCTCGTTCCGCATGAGAAAAGAACTCGGGGAAAAATCAATGCCGAGTATCGAAAATCGATGGACAGTTCACGCGCCTCCTGCTGAAACACCTTTGTCGCCAAATCCTACCGCCTTATCGAACGGTTTCGTTTAACTTAACGCTGCTAAACGGCCGAGATAATGGCCAAGAGAGGGTGCAGGGAATCGTCGAGTCACAGCGAAGACTAACGCCGAATTTACGAGACCGCAGTTTCGAATGCGTTCCATCGAACGATACCAAGTTCTCCGCAAAACTACGCTTCTGCTTTTCCCTCGTTGTCAGCGATGATATCGATTCAATTATCAATTACTGTCTTGATTTTCCTCTATATAATAATATATAATAAACGGACTTTTATGCAGCTTTTCACGAGAAAACTGCAAGTTGCAAAAATATATGCAATAGCAATATCTGACATGAAACGAAAATAAACGTGTAATAATAGTGTTGTAAGATTGAAAGGTTATAAAAAGAGATAAATGCATTTGTACAAATGAAAATTAGTCAACGTCTCGAGAGAAAAATATTTTTTTCCAGAGAATAGACACGTTTTTGTAGAAACGTCGAGAAAATTTTCTCCTTTTCTTTCGCTGATATTTTCTCGAACGAACTACAGTTTAATTCAATCTTCATAAACTCGCCAGCCCGAATCCGCGGTTTATGATAATAGCTACCTCATCGACGACCCGCCACCGGGGACCGACTGACACTGCAGAATTTTCGTTTCCTTTTTATCCCGCGGAAAAACGAGCCGATTCGCCGACGGATGAACATTTCGATCCGAGGGTATGAAACTTCTGTAACTTCTGTTTTGTACATTACGTACATCTTTGTATCAAGGAGTATTTAACTTATATAAATTAAATTAACATTCAATACAGATGAATGAATCATAGTATCTATCGTGACATTACAGACTGTCTCTTTTTCCTTACTAAAATCCGAATTAAGTTTAAATTAAATCTAAATCTCCATCTCGATCTAAATTAAACTAAAGCGATATTAAACAAATCGAGTCGAAGTTTGATTAATTCAACGATCGTTTTTGTAAGGCAGTGTATCGAAAAGAATGTTTCTGTGTTGTATAACACAGTGCGAATACATCGTTCGAGGAACATGACTAGAAGCGTGTGGAGTTTCTCAAGTAGAGATAAGGGTTCTTCAGAGCGAACGATGCGTGGTAAGTGGGCATTCTGGCGTCTGCTTAGAAGGCATGAACAACAAATATAGACGAGGAAGAGGAAGAAAACTTGAATTTAGTCTGTGTTTAGTACTTGACAAATATAGTACTTTTATTCCATTGTAAAAATGTTCAATTTTACACCGGATGAGTTACTTAAGACACAAGTTTCAGAATCTGTCGTACAGATTCAGGAAAGTTTTGCAGTAGGTTGAGGATAGTGCTAGGCTGCTTGCCTCTAAGTGCTCGAACCTTGATTTGCCACATTTATTTCGAGTTATATCCCTTGCAAGACACGATATTTAAGCGGGTTGTTTCGTTTCCCTGATTTCGTTCAAGCTTCAGGTAAGTTTACACTAGGTTGTAAACTTCAAGCAAGTTTACACAAGGTTGTAAACTTAGAGATTCAGGTAAGTGTTGCACTAGGTTGAGGATAGTGCTGCCCTCTAAGTGCTCGAACCTTGATTTGCCACATTTATTTCGAGTTATATCCCTTGCAAGACACGATATTTAAGCGGGTTGTTTCGTTTCCCTGATTTCGTTCAAGCTTCAGGTAAGTTTACACTAGGTTGTAAACTTCAAGCAAGTTTACACAAGGTTGTAAACTTAGAGATTCAGGTAAGTGTTGCACTAGGTTGAGGATAGTGCTGCCCTCTAAGTGCTCGAACCTTGATTTGCCACATTTATTTCGAGTTATATCCCTTGCAAGACACGATATTTAAGCGCGCTGTTTCGTTCCCCTGATTTCAAGGTTCAAGAAACGTGTCTTTGATACAGAGTGCGGTAATTATTGTACAATTCTTCAGTCCAAATTAGACAAGTGTATAGTTAGTACGAAAGGCTGCGAGCGATTGCGACAAATTGTATGATTTGCATTCGTATGTATTGTATGCATTGTATGATTGTGAGAGTATATGTATTGTGATAAATTAGAGTTTGAACTATGGAACGTCTCTCTTCTTTTCACGTAATCCAAAGACAACCATACCCTAATACTTCAAGTCTCAGACTTGGGTGGTTAAAACAAACATTTCCAGGCCTAATCTTCGCTACAACAATTGCAAGGGACACTCAGCAGGCGACAACTACCTCACTCTTGGGCCACACGGAAGAAACTTTTGACTCAGTTTTCCTCATCCCGCATACACATGCATGCACGTGTGACCATTTTCCACTGAAAGCGTGCAAACAACGCGAAACGCAGTACAGAGACGAGGCGCGGTTCACCGCTTGACGCGGAAGCGAATTCGAATTTCGGTCGATGGTTTCTGAAAGTACAGGAATGGGGAGGAGTTCCGGTCGGTCGAATTCGTCAGAGGAGCGACGACAGTCAGCTGCGGAAGGTGGAATGAAGGAAGGAAGCAGAGTGGTCGCGCAGCTTCTCGAAACACGGCTGTTTCCTGTGTCGGTCTCTCTTCTCCCTTTCGCTCGCTTCTTTCCGGGACATCCTGCTCCCATTTGCCTCCGGAACACGTTACGTCTGAAAATATCTTTTAAATATAAAGCGCATCGCTGGAACGTTCAGACGGGAACGACGCCACACTCGACGACCTAATTCTTGTCAGTTTCTTTCCTTCCAACGCCGCTGCCACAAACGGTGACTGTGATCTTTCCTAAGAACGTCATCCGATATAGAAAAACAAAAACAAAAAAAAAAGAATGAAATTTACAAATCGCTACAAAGTATAAAGTGAAATCGTGCTTATTCGCGCTACATGTTCGACCCACATTCGCGCGACGTCACCTACATTTTCGAAAGAACGTCATTGTGTTCCTTTGAAATAGTCGAAATTATCACGAGAAATAGAAATTGCGGATGGAAAAAAAAAGGATAGAAAGGCCGCCGAGCGAGTACAAAAGCTCGGCGGAAGGTTGCCGGGAGCGTTTCACGTTTGCCAGATGCAAAAAGACTTTCTCTTATGCGGAGGACACGGCGTTTATCAAACATCCTGTTTAAATCCGCGATCCGGATCCTAGCTTTTCTTTCGCGGCACGAGAGTTCCGCTAAAAAGAGCTAGATCTCACTCCTACGGTGCAATCCGCCGGAAGAAAACAACGAATCCGAACGACAGTTTGAACTGCAAAAAGCACCGTCGACGTACTCGAGAATGCAACCACAACGACCGCATCGTCTTATCGTCAATCCAAATGTAATAAGTTACTACTTGATGCCTAGAGATAGGGTCGAGTACCTCGCAAGTATATTCCAACGTTCAGTGGTTGGACTTCAGCTCTACGTATTACGAAAGACGTCCAGAAAATAACACGCAAATTAACCCTTCGAGCGCTCAAAATAAGTAGAAGACTAAAAGTTTAACGAGGAGCATTGACCAAATAAAAAATGAATCTACCTCTAAATATACGTTTCTTGAAATATACATTAACCCAGTATATCGAAATACATTATACCCTTACAATTTTGTAATTTTATTCTCATTTAAAATTTTATAAATGAATGTGATATTGACTGTAATAAACTCTAAATAAATGTGCTAATGGAACGTATGTTCACATAATATATTGTACAAAAACATTAAACACGTACATACATTGAATTACAAAGCAACGTTCACAATCAATCAAGGCTAGAATATCCCGAGAACGACGAGGCGTGTCTTGTCCAAAATGCGGATTTTGTATCAGGAGTACATGATATCCGAAGAGGTGGCACGAAAAAGACCGCGCTCGCGTGGTTCTCCTGATACGCGCGTTTTCGAAAATCGTAATGCCTGGAATATCTCGAGAATGAGGAGGTCTATCGAGCTGAAAATCCCTATAATGTATCAGGAGTACATGAAATCTAAAGAGGTGGCACGAAAAAGCCCGCGCTCGCGCGGTTCTCCTGATACGCGCGCTTATCGAAAATCGTAATGCCTGGAATATCTCGAGAATGAGGAGGTCTATCGAGCTGAAAATCACTATAATGTATCAGGAGTACATGAAATCTAAAGAGGTGGCACGAAAAAGCCCGCGCTCGCGCGGTTCTCCTGATACGCGCCCTTTTCGAAAATCGTAATGCCTGGAATATCTCGAGAATGAGGAGGTCTATCGAGCTGAAAATCACTATAATGTATCAGGAGTACATGATATCCGAAGAGGTGGCACGAAAAAGCCCGCGCTCGCGCGGTTCTCCTGATACGCGCCCTTTTCGAAAATCGTAATGCCTGGAATATCTCGAGAATGAGGAGGTCTATCGAGCTGAAAATCCCTATAATGTATCAGGAGTACATGATATCCGAAGAGGTGGCACGAAAAAGCCCGCGCTCGCGCGGTTCTCCTGATACGCGCCCTTTTCGAAAATCGTAATGCCTGGAATATCTCGAGAATGAGGAGGTCTATCGAGCTGAAAATCACTATAATGTATCAGGAGTACATGATATCCGAAGAGGTGGCACGAAAAAGCCCGCGCTCGCGCGGTTCTCCTGATACGCGCGCTTTTCGAAAATCGTAATGCCTGGAATATCTCGAGAATGAGGAGGTCTATCGAGCTGAAAATCCCTATAATGTATCAGGAGTACATGATATCCGAAGAGGTGGCACGAAAAAGCCCGCGCTCGCGCGGTTCTCCTGATACGCGCGCTTTTCGAAAATCGTAATGCCTTCAATATCTCGAGAATGAGGAGGTCTATCGAGCTGAAATCACTATAATGTATCAGGAGTACATGATATCCGAAGAGGTGGCACGAAAAAGCCTGCGCTCGCGCGGTTCTCCTGATACGCGCCCTTTTCGAAAATCGTAATGCCTGGAATATCTCGAGAATGAGGAGGTCTATCGAGCTGAAAATCCCTATAATGTATCAGGAGTACATGAAATCTAAAGAGGTGGCACGAAAAAGCCCGCGCTCGCGCGGTTCTCCTG